>CAJJDO010000113.1:164464-375363 GCA_905183005.1 Paramecium pentaurelia | reverse complement strand
TAGGGAATAATTATGGAGAAGTCATAAAAACTGTTACCTATTAATATTTATAGAGATTTAATTATAAATGATACTAAATTAAATTAATAATCTAAACAAATAACGGTAAGCACAATGAAGAGATCAAAATAAAGAGTGATAGAATTACTGAAAGAAAACTAATTTAAAACAACATTCTTTTAAAATTTATTTAGAAGTGGGAATAGTCTTAAAATTAATTTATATTAATTAATTTTAAGAAAATCTATTGAACAAATTGAAGTAGAAGAAAAAGGTATCAATAATTGTTATATTTACAAAATTGTTAGTTGATAGTGAAAATACTTTAGTTTTTAATGTCAATAAAGGAATTAAATGGTTCAATATTAGATTAATTGGATAATTATGTATATAAAAACAGATATAAAAAGCAGGAAATATATAATATATAGTTTTATGATTCATCAATTTTTTTCAATAATGCTGTTCATTTTTCATTGACTTTAATAATTAAGGATGATAAATAATTTTAAGTCCTAAATAAAAAAAACTTAGCTTAAATTCATGATTTAGAGTTATAGTATAAAAATAATTTAATATCCCAAAAATTATTTCTTATTCTTTATTTCTTAAATGCAGCAACTTTTGTCAAACTAAAGTTCCTAAAATTAGTCTGGTATTATACTTCTAACTGATAAAAAGGTTTTCTCATCTTCTCCAAATGAAGTAAGGTTAAGGTTAGGCCTCGTGTAAATCTTATAATTTATTCTATATTTGAATATATTATTTGAATAAATATGTTCTTCAGGAAAAATAAGCAAGAAGGTTTTTTTCGAAGTAAATCAGTATTCCATGAAATTTTTTAATTTTTTTGTTATTAATTTAAAATTACTCATCCAAACCTCTGAATTGATATCTATTTTTCTAGTCCTCTTAGTTTAATTAATTAAAAAAAATATTTTCTAATTTATTATATAAAAATGATATTTAATTACTTTTTGGTTGACAACACAGTTAGTAAATAATAGAAATTAACGTCAGTTATCGAAATAGGCTTATTTTGCTTAAATAGACAAATAGAAAAATATTTTATTTGTCTATTTATTTTTGTATTAAGTATTAAGATCAGAAATATTAGAATTCCACACTAAAATCTAATTGGCAACAAATTATTTGTAACAACTCCAAAAATAACTGAATTATGTCGACTAGGTGTAATTCATTATTTAAATATTTGCTTATTAGTTTTTATTTTTTTTAGTGATTCTAGATGAATAAATTATATATTAGTTATTCATTTATTTGTAATGGCTTTTATTATATGGATAACTAAAAAACAGATAATTCCTGTTAATTAGAATTGAAGGTTAAAGTTTTACTATATTTTTCGCAACCATATATAATTTGAATGATTGAACAAGTTATAATCTGTTATGATAAAGCGATTCTACTTGATTCAAATTATATACATGGCTATATCGAAAAAGGTTTTATTTTAAATATCATTTAGTAATTTATCACTTTTCAAATATTTTAAAAAATAGGAGAATTGATTTAAATCTCCTAAGCCCTATAAACTTATTACATAGCATTAACATTAAGCCATCCTTCTAAAAATTCTATTTCTCAAAAAGTTCGCAAACCTAGAGCACTTCAATTACTATGAGCTGAAAGCAATTTATTTTAATATATTAAGATGGTTATTTTTTTTTAAATATCAAAGAATGAAAAACTCTTACCTATTCTTTAATTTCTATCTTCTAATAATATTAAACGTTAGCTTACCGATATTTACTATCTTCTAATCACCTATTTTCTTCGACAATAATTTCTCCTGTAACAAAAATGAAATGCTTTGCGGATTTCTTTTTTTAATTATACTCAATTAAATTTAGTCTTCTTCTCATTAATATTGTATTATTTATTTTGTTTTCATCGAAAAAATTTATTATATTAAGACAACAATTTTAATTATATTTCTTTTCATATCTAGATTAAATTCCTTCTATTTCGAAAATTACTGAATAGTTAACTTACACAAACAATTTTCATTCATTTAGTATATTTTATTACTAAAAAGTAAAATACATGTAAAGTATTTCAATTAAAAAATTAAATAAGAAAATGAGAATTAATTTTAAGATTATTAAATTTATTGATCTTGTGTGCATTTTTTGAGAGATTTCTCTATTTATACTTTTAAGAAATAGTAATTTCCACATATAAATTATTTAAAACATTAAGCAGTGATCAACCAAATTAAATTATTAACAATAAACAAGTTATTCTATATTATTAAAGAATCAACCAATGCAAATGCTGAAATGATTTCTCAATAGTATATTTTACATCAATTACAGTCAATTCCAAATCTCTACAAAGTTTAGACTTCTATTTTTAAAAAATGCCCAAGATACTTTTATCGATTTGCAGTATTTAACTTAAATTAGAGTAAAATAATGTAATAATTTATTTAAAAATAAAAAATGAGTGATCAAAATGAGCATCACGAAGATCTTTAATAGATTTTAGCTAAAGTTAAGGATGTGGATGAATCAATATACCATTTGATAATTGAAATGTTGAGAAAAGAAAAAATTTCAGATTGCATAGAATTTCCGTTAAAAGTTGATTCAAAGATGCATAAGACTGATTAAGTAAATAAAAACTTTCAACTAATTGCAGAAATTGCCAAAAATATAAAAAATCATAATTTTAATAAATATAATTATAATGAAGAAATCTACTTTGATGAGCAACAAAAAATAATATAATTTATATAAAAAAAAACATAAGATTCAAAAATCATTCCATTTTTTAAATTTTTAGTCCTTCTCACAGCGATAGATAAAACTTTAGTTTAATGTGGGTCAAATTCGTTAAATTTATTAGTGAGGATGAAGGTGGACCTTCGAAACTAAAATTTTGAAAACATTAGAATTGAAAATTCATCCTTAGTGGGAGCCAATTTTGTTAAATGCAACTTAAGTGGATCAGAATTTTAGAATGTAGAAATAAGTGGTATGAATTTGAATGGAGCAGAGTTATTTAATTGTAAATGGAACAATTTGAAAATACATAAATTGAATAAACTAGACGGCCATACTTGGTCAGTTCTCTCGGTATGTTTCTCTCCTGATGGAACTATGTTAGCTTCTGGAAGTCGGAATTAGCCTATTTGCTTATGGGATTTTAGGACAGGATAATAAAAGGCCTAGATGTATGGTCATAGTAAGTATGCCTACTCGGTCTTAATGAAGTCTACTCGGTATCATTCTCTAATGATGGAACTCTGTTAGCATCTGGCAGTAAGGATAAATCTATCCTTTTATGGGATGTCAAGACAGGTGAATAAAAGGCCAAATT
Source organism: Paramecium pentaurelia (assembly GCA_905183005.1). NCBI lineage: Eukaryota > Ciliophora > Oligohymenophorea > Peniculida > Parameciidae > Paramecium > Paramecium pentaurelia. The sequence continues at coordinate 372,018 of CAJJDO010000113.1, read as the reverse complement.
TGTTGGTCACGCTTGGTCAGTCTACTCAGTATACTTTTCTCCTGATGGATATACATTAGCATCTGGTGGACATAACTCTATCCGTATATGGGATCTGAAGACAGGATAAAAATAGAATGAAGTAGATGGTCACAGCCTGCTTGTCTCGTCAGTTTGCTTCTCTTCTGATGGTGTAACATTAGCATCTGATAGTGATGATAACTCTATACGTTTATGGGATGTAAAGACAGGAAAATAAAAAGCCAAGTTAGATGGTCATGTCAATGGAGTACGTTCAGTTAAATTTTCTCCTGATAGTAATGTATTAGCCTCTGGGAGTTTGGATAACTCTATCAGGTTATGGGATGTTAAGACAAGAAAAGAAAAGGCTCAATAACACGGACATTCAAGTGGAATCTTATCAGTTTGTTTTTCTCCTGATGGTACTACATTAGCATCTGGAAGTTAAGATTGCTCTATCCGTTTGTGGAATGTTAAGACAGGAAAATAACAAGCCCAACTAGATGGCCATAATAATTGGATTCTATCAGTATGCTTTTCTCCTGATGGAACTACATTAGCATTTGGCAGTAGTGATAATTCTATCAGCTTATGGGATGTTAAGGATGTTCTCAATCAGTATTAATCCCCGCTATAGTAAAACCGATCTTTAGATTTTGAAGAGGATTGTGGTAGTATTTATACAAATTTAGTAAATTCTTACATAACTATACTACTTATATCACAATAGCCTAAGGAACAAAAATACATAATGGAGAGTTTTTAAATTATTAAGGGCTAGATTTACTTTAGTTATTTTAATCTAAAGGATTTTGCATTTTTCAAAGCTAACCAGAATTAAAACAGAAATGATATTTATTTAATAATGAACTAATGTCGTAAATCATTTATCTTTTCATTATTCTTCTTATATTAAATTTAAAAATTCTGATCTAAACTTATTTATCAGTTAATGTTTCCTTAACAGCTATTCATTAATTTAGAAAAAATCAATTAATTGAATAAAGCCTAATCAAATTAAATTCATTGAATAAGATATTAATTGAACAAACTGAATATGGAAATAAATGGGAAATGATATTGGTAATATGTATGTATATTAAAGTTATAAAATTCTGATTCAACAAAAAATAGAATATATTAATTTTTTTTTACATTTTTAATATTTAATTTTTATGAATATTATTAAATTCTATAAAAAGAAATTAAGTTTTGCTACATAATATAGTGTTTTAGTAACTTCAAATTTTATAATATTCAATTTGATTTTCCTTATTAAAATTATTTTTATTTTATCCTCAAATAATTCCAAAACTTCAGAATAATTCTGTCTCAAAACAAGTAGCAAATCCCAGCCCAATTCCCTATTTCAGATGTATGTATAAAAGCAACTTTTCTTTTTTCATCAAGTTATTTGGCAACTTTTATTTATAGGACACCAATTTAACTTTTTATTCTCCTGTTTTGGCATTCCATAAACGGATATACCAATCATAACTCCCAGAAGCTAAAGAATTTCCATCAGGAGAAAAGCATACTGAGTAGACTGGCTAAGCATGACAAACTAATTTGGCCTTTTATTCAGCTGTCTTAACAACCCATAGACGGATAGATTTATCCTTACTGCCAGATGCTATTAGAGTTTCATCAGGAGAGAAACAGACTAAATAATAAATATCACTATGACCATCAAATGATCATCAATCGAAAAAATTATTTCCAATTACCATCAAACGATTCAGCACCACCTAAATTAATTCCATTGATATTGACTTTAAAAAATTTAGATTTTGATAAATTGCATTTTGCAAAATTACCTCCAATTAAAGAAGTATTTTAAGTTTAAATATTTTCAAAATTTTAGTTTGTTAGATTAGCATTCATTTCGAACAATATACTAAATGCATTAGATCCACATATTATGAATTTATTATCTTTCTTAGTTAAATTAACTAAGAATTTCAAAAATTATATAATCCTAACCTCTTATGATATTTTTGAAATGAGGTATTATCTTGTTTCAGCATAAATTTCAGTGGAATAATCAATTGAATTAACATCGTATTCTTTTATGGTTTAGATTAAACTTGTAGGAAAAGTATCTAGTTATTTTTATTTTGAAATAATGATATGTTATCAACTTAATGATAATTCTTGGAATATTATTATTATACATTGTATAAACACTTTAGGTAATCCTAATCTTGATTATCTTCATTTGACGACATTTCGATTAAAGTATTCAATATCTTTATATCAAAATCTTTTGATTAAACCAATACTTGATAAAAATCAGCTGCAATAAAGAATGTTTATATAGGTTTGTGGACAAATTAAAAGTTGGCACCTTTTTATTAAATAAGCAAACAACTTTTTATATCTTTTTGATAAGCTCCATAATAATCATAATAATTAAAAAATTCATTTCGCCATGATTCTTCTCTTTTTTCATATAAAAAACCTTGCTATATTCAACTAATGTATTTCATTCTTACTCATTATTTTTGCCAATCTAATTGAGTATTCTATAATCTCATGCAGAAAACGATCAGAATCTATAGAATTTCCTTTGTTTTTCGATTTATTTCAAATGGTAATAATTGATAAACTCAAAATAAAAGTCATAAATTTTAAGATTGTATTCTATTAATGCATCAAAAACAATTTTGATTATTCTTTCATTTTTAATTTTTGCTTTTTTTATTTGGTAGATATTTACAATTATTAAAGAATCGATTTTTTTTCAAAAATATTCCAAAACTTGAAAAGCAATTTAATATTAATTAATAATTTCCAAGTTGCATAAATCTTTCTGAGTGTGGTTGAAAACATTATTTAAGTTTTTCTCACCTTTTTAGTATATTTTTTTAATTTCCTAGTAATCATGAGAATCAAATTAAATTTCAGCTTAAGATTCTTTATTAACTTGATTTTTTAATCTGTTGCAATTTATACATCTGAATCCTGTATTTACTTCTGAATAACTCTTTCAACATCTTTATACCAATCTTTCTTCAAAATCTACAACTATAGACTTATTAAGTTTTAATTTCTCTTTAAATTTCTAACTCTTTAATCTTTTTCTAAAACCCATAGTTAAATTAGAGCTTTTTAACAAAATAGAATAATTGTTTTTGTGAAGTTATTCAATGAAATCAAAATTATCGTTATTACTAAACCCTCTCTAATTTTCCATTCATTGTTTTTTATAAATCGATAGAGGATTAATCCCATTTATTTGATTTCAATTCATATTCCATATCGCTTTCTTGTAGGTGTATTTTTTTACCTAATTGAACTAGATGCTCTTGATCAAACTAAATTTCTCAGAATTTCAACATAGACATTATTAACTTTTCTTTGTTTCAGCCCTTAACTTATAGAGGAAATCAATAATAAATTTTGGTTAACTATTATTAATTTGTTAATATGGCCATTTTATATATATGGAATAATTTAAGATACTTAAATGTATTGATAAATATATTAGATTTACTTGGCTAATTAATACTTAGATTATTTAAAATTTTTATTGGGAATCAATTTTTTAGTGTCTTTATGCAGTAGAATGCAATTCAAAACTTACTTGATCACTTTGAAATAATTGATTTAGAAATCNTTTGCTTTTTTTATTTGGTAGATATTTACAATTATTAAAGAATCGATTTTTTTTCAAAAATATTCCAAAACTTGAAAAGCAATTTAATATTAATTAATAATTTCCAAGTTGCATAAATCTTTCTGAGTGTGGTTGAAAACATTATTTAAGTTTTTCTCACCTTTTTAGTATATTTTTTTAATTTCCTAGTAATCATGAGAATCAAATTAAATTTCAGCTTAAGATTCTTTATTAACTTGATTTTTTAATCTGTTGCAATTTATACATCTGAATCCTGTATTTACTTCTGAATAACTCTTTCAACATCTTTATACCAATCTTTCTTCAAAATCTACAACTATAGACTTATTAAGTTTTAATTTCTCTTTAAATTTCTAACTCTTTAATCTTTTTCTAAAACCCATAGTTAAATTAGAGCTTTTTAACAAAATAGAATAATTGTTTTTGTGAAGTTATTCAATGAAATCAAAATTATCGTTATTACTAAACCCTCTCTAATTTTCCATTCATTGTTTTTTATAAATCGATAGAGGATTAATCCCATTTATTTGATTTCAATTCATATTCCATATCGCTTTCTTGTAGGTGTATTTTTTTACCTAATTGAACTAGATGCTCTTGATCAAACTAAATTTCTCAGAATTTCAACATAGACATTATTAACTTTTCTTTGTTTCAGCCCTTAACTTATAGAGGAAATCAATAATAAATTTTGGTTAACTATTATTAATTTGTTAATATGGCCATTTTATATATATGGAATAATTTAAGATACTTAAATGTATTGATAAATATATTAGATTTACTTGGCTAATTAATACTTAGATTATTTAAAATTTTTATTGGGAATCAATTTTTTAGTGTCTTTATGCAGTAGAATGCAATTCAAAACTTACTTGATCACTTTGAAATAATTGATTTAGAAATCATGTAAGGCTTAATTTTGATAGAATTTGTCCATAATTAGAGTTCTAGTGATCAAGATGTCTTGTGGCTTTTAAAACAGCAAAGAAAATGGAATTTACAAAATATATATACATGACAATATTAAGAGGTTTTCTCATTAACAATTTTGCTATAAAAATTTATAGAAAATTTTAACAAAATTAGTTTGAACTTAGGCTTTCAGTTTAATTTAGGATGAATATTTATAATAACTAACAAGGCTTATACTTTAATTTCATTAAGGATTGTGTAATTGTATAAATTGACTTTATTTGCATATGACCATTAAAGAGGCAGACATGCAATACTAGTTGAAAAGAAAGGAATGAGTTTTTTTTTATTATTTTTATTTCTATTTAGAAACATAGAATAATATTACATAATATTCTGTAAACTTAGAATACACAGGAAAGAATTGTGAAACAAAGATAAAAAAAATTTCAAAGAAATCAACTTGGCTGATTGATGATAACATTATGGGAATAGCAAGAATCAGAAGGTAATCATATCTTTGCGCTATCTTTTAAAATCGAAACATCAGAATCTAACAGTAAGGAATTGATAGAAAATGTAGGTTAATTAAATAGAACAATGCCTTAATTAAATTAAATTTCTTATGAAATTACTATAAAATTATTACTTACAATAATTTTTTACAACTTCATTAAACTTTATAGTTCTAAGTAATAAAATACATCTCTACTATGAATGAAAATATACCAGCAATACTTATAGAACTTAAACTCTTTGGTAGAAACCGTGGATATAATGATTCAAATCTATAAATAAGGAAAGGAAAATATTGATTCAAAGTAAAGTATTGATAATTAATGAGGATTAGAAAATTTTCTGAGTTTTCTGCTTCTACAATATAAAAATCTTTAGAAAGATTATTAGAATCCGTTGCACTATATGCTAAAGAATTCTTTTAACTCAATAATAATACCCCTTTAAAGGAATATGACTGATTGAAGGATTCTGATATTTTTATATAATCGTGAAGTCAATTCATAATTTCGAATAGTATAAGGATAAAGATTAAAATTAAAAGAATATTTTATGAAATCGATCTAATTAAATGATCCATAGTTATTTATTCACGTATATTTTATCCTTTTTAGATAGTACCAATCTTTTAAAATTCCACTAGATAATTCTTTAATGAATATCTTTAATAATACTAAATTATAACAATGAAATTTGATAGAAGATCATTTTAAGTTTATTCTAAATCATTCACTCTAATTTATCTTTATCACTCTAAATTGCACTTTCCACTATCATTATTGCCAAGGATATCGTTTGTAAATAATTAGAAAGTTTATTAAATAAATTGATTAATAGGGGATTAAAGTTTTAAGAAATTATTTAATATCTCTTAAATATTTAATTACGGAGCAGAATAAATAAGTTTATTGATATGACTAAACCAAAAGTAAAGAATTAAATATTAGTTATCTAGTCTTTCATTCAGAAAGTAAAAGTAAAATCTAAATGAAAGCTACTTTGTAAAAAACATTTTTTAGAATTCATACTATTCATCTGTTGTAATATTCACATTATAATAAAATATTCAATAACAAAAATAAACGATTTTAAGGAAAAGATTGATGAAAATTAATAATAGATCATATTGGTAATAGAACTTGCAATAATCTTCAATATATTATTTATATTTAAAAAAATATCTATCTTAAAATAATTTAATTTTGATATTTTATATTTAATGAAATCATTTACTAGTCGTAAGTTCAAGTCATATATTTTTTTTTAATTTGGATTTATTAAATTTCTTTATGTTATTATTTTTGAAATTGAAGTATAAGTGATGCATTGCAAAGAGAATGAGCACAATTTAAATTGTCCTATAAATTATAATATTATCCATATTTTTTTCAATAACTCTATTTAATATTCTAAACATTCCTAGTGCAGTGTAAGGGATTAAGAAGTAAGTTAGAGTATTTTTTATTTATGTTGTAAGATCAGATTATCCTATATGATAAATGGAATCAAAAATTTCTTAAATTGCCCAACCACTTATAGTATTTCTAAAAGAGCAAAAACATAAACCAGGAGTCATTAAATAATATACACATAAAAGTCTAGTTAGATAGGATTAATATTTAACAAAGTTTCTTTGATCAAAAATTTCATTAGGCTTAATAAATATTATTTCAAGCATCTTTGCCCATATTAACCATCTTACTAAATTTGTAATTGTTGTGATATCTTCAAGTTCTAAACTTGTTTGGTAAACTAAAAATATAATTACTTGAATCCAACCAATCACTCTGAGTATATTATAGATAAGAATAATCTCGATATTGATTTTCATAAAAGAATTAATTACTGAAAGATAATCCACTAATAAAATATAAAGCCTTAATTTATAATATATAAAAAGTGAATTATATTATATTTATTCTATCTTTAGCAATTTCTTATTGGATTGAGATTTTTATTTATATTCCTATTTATAAATTTGAATTTATTTAAACTTGATTTAATATAATTTTGCTCCCTCATAGTTGAGATCTTTTAGGATAGCATGATCAATTTATTCAACATTAAATTAAAGGAATATTATTGGTAATTGTTGATTTTTTGGTTGGCGAATTTTAATATATATAAAGCTAACAATAAGATTGCTATTTTTTGCAATTTGTTAATTAACTTAAAATATTAAAAAATAGAATTTTCTCTCTTTTTTTAAGAATAACTTCATAAATTTTATAAACTATTCTTAGAAGATTAGACTCATTTCAAAATTAATCTTATAATTCTGAGGCTAATATAGATTAAAATTTTCAATAAGTTATGAAGTAATTAATTAACTTCATTTTTCAATTATAAAATGTAATGTATTCATAGGTTAAAATTTATTTTTGTAATCAATTTATAGTTATTATTAAAATAGTCTTGTAATTAAAGTGAGATTTCTTTATTAAATAAAATTGAAGAAAATTTGTATAAAGCATCAAAAAAAAATTATATTGATACTTTTAGATTATTAGAAAAAAAATTTTTATTTAATACTTATTATTATTTTACTTTAAACTAAATTGACAAACAACATCTAAAGATTAAAATAACTAATAATGTAAAAAATAAATCTCATAGGGTGTTTTAATTTATTAAAAAATAATTAAAATGATAAAGCAGACATTTTTCATAGCAAACCCAAACGATATTAACTAATTTTAATAGTAATAATCCTTCTGTATTTTTTCCAATTGAAACTAATGTTTCTTTGTAAATCTTGTAATCTTAACCACTTTAACGCTTCTATTAATTTCCTGCAATGCCTTTGATAATTAATATAAAAGCTAAATATTCATAAAGTGTACTTTATGTATTGATCTTTCACAATTCAATTTACCAAAAAGAATTTAAATTTGGTTTATAAATGTAATGTTAAAAATAGAATAAAATTGTTATAGTGGGAAATCAATTCTTTGAGTTTTCATTAATTTTGCCAAATTATTAGAAAATAGTCAAAGCACTATTTGAAATATAAAATATTTACAATAATGTTTTCTATAAACATGAAAATATTTGTTTTTTAACAATCTTTCTATGTGAACACTATATACTTTAAGCTTTTTTATTTTAATAAAACTATTGAATTATATTCTTCTATTTTAAGAATATTTAATTCAGAGCTTCACTTAAATATAAGAAAATTTGTCAATCCATGAAAATGCTCGATTAATTTTAGTATTCTATGAAATTCATGCATCTAACTTTTTTTGAATTATTCAATTAAAATAAAATTAGCCAAAAATAACTCTTTGTTATGATAATTTTATCCACCAATAAATTTCATTTATTCCTCTACTAATCTTAATAAGTTCATAAAGGAATATCCAAAAGTTAAACTTTACTAAACTTTAAACTAAGTTAGAATTATTTTAAATTTATTTCTTACCATATTGAATGATAGAATTCTTTGTTTCGATGAGATTGATGAACAATAATTTGAATTAATTGAGTACTCAAAAAAATATCTAATGATCAATATAAAAGATCAAAAAGGATTAAATTAAATTTTTATAAAGAATATAAATGTTAATTATAAATGATAATAAAATATAGAATATAATTAATTAATATGTTAAATAAAGTTCCTTCTCAAATATCATTTGGAATTGATTCAAAAGAATCATAGAAATTTGATGATAATCTGTAAATTAGGACTGGTGAATTTAAGATTAGTGGGTTTAAAATTTATTTCCAAGATAACAAAATTTGCGGAATGGCAATTATTTACTTAAATAAAGGAAATGGAAGAAAGATTATCTTTACCGACACTTATTAGAATCAAAAATATACTTCATTATATGAATTTGATATTCCATCTAGTATTAATATATTTCAATAAATAGATGATTATATTTAAGTCATTTTTGGCCATTATGATGAACAAATAAATTAACTTGGTATTATTACATATTAAGGAAAATAAGACATTTTTGGAATAGATTAAGGATAATAATTTAATTGCATGTTTATGGGTTACACTTTTACAGGTTGTAATGGTACTTTTACATCAAGATCAATTGAATCTCTCAGTTTTTAAGTTCAGAAACTTCCCAAGGATTACATCTGTTAAAATGTAACTAATAAGAAAATTATTTAGCTTAGTCCTTTATTAGATATACTTTATCCAAACCTAGATAATAATCTAATATAAAATACAGAATTAATGAATTCAAAACCATTAAATTTATCAGATTTAACAATTCAAAATAAATCAGAAAGATTAGATTATTCATCAAAGAATCAAGATTAGTTATCAAAATCAGAAGCAATAACAATAAAAGAGTATAAAGGATTTGACTTTTCTAAAGTTCCTGTTGAGGAGAAACAAAAATAATAGGAAATTATTTATATTCAAAAGACTTATAAAGAAGGATTCACACATCGTGATATAAGAGAGATTAAAAAAGAAGTTGGGATGGCCATAGGAATTTTTAAGCTGATTACTCATCATCATTGATCATAATTTTATATTAATTTTTATAAATTTATTAAATTTCAAATTTGAGAAATAATGAAATCAGTTTCAGAACTGAAGATTCTTAGTAAAATATTGTTATGATTTGTATAGAACTAGAAACATTATAATTTCAATTATCAACAAACCCTAATTTATTTTAGCTTGTAAAATCATTTGTATATGAATATATAGAATAATTTTAATATATAACTTTTACAATCATATAAAAATTCATTTCTTAATATGATAAACAAAGTTTTATTTAGTTATGTGTGGATTTCATATTCTAACTAATGATATAATCAAAGATTTCAGATCATTTTAATGCTCTGTTGACTTTAATGGAATTTGAAATAATAACATATACTTTCAAAATAAAGTATAGAATAAAAGTAAAAATAAATAAATTCATTCTACTTTCAAACAAATATATTATAGTTGCTAAAGGATAATTTCAATATAGTCATTTTATTGTTAAAAATTATCAAATCTATCAATCAAATAGGCAAATTAAATTCAATTCATAATTCTCATAAGTATTATTTCTTATAAGACTAAAAAAAATAATATAATTATATGTAAAATGAAGAAACTAATTTTTGCTAAGATATAATCAAAAGTTAAAATTTAATCTTCTAAATTATATTACTTCTAATTTATCATTCCAAATAATTAGAATATTTCCATCCTTACTAACTGTACCATATATGTATTCGCTTTTATATTCAAAATATTAAACTAACTCTGATTTAAATTGTTAAGAATTTACTTATTTTATCTTAACAACATTTACACAATACCCATTTCTATCAATAATTAGTTATTTTATGGTACATAACTTAAAGGAAATAAACTATTACAAGCTTAATATCCTCCTTTAACATTACTCTGAGTTAATTTTTCTTTAGAATTTAATGAGTAAAATTATAAGAATTCATGAGGTCTTGAACCTCGTTCTTAAAAGGCAATTATATCATTTGTAATAAAGCACAATCTCAATCCATAGGTGTTAGTAGATATTTTTTCCATAACTTTCCATTGTGTAGTGCTGCTTCCTTCCAAAACCAATATTTCTTATCCTATATTACAAGATACTAATTTATCTCCTTTTTAGTTAATAGATAAACCGAAAGTGTCACGATTATCAAAAGGTTTGCAAATCCATTTATTTTATATTTTATCAGGTTCTGTATCTAAATTTTAAAACCAAAATTATATTGTTTATTAAGAACCAAAAATGATAAGGTCTTCTTCAGGATGAATGACTAAACTCTTTACTTGAGATATATCATATTCTATTTTCAAACATGTTTAAATATTCCATTAATGATCGGATTCATCCCATATAATAATTGTGTCTGCAACAGATATGAATGATCTAGAATTCAAATTTTTACTAAAGAAACTAAGACAAAGAACTAGTTGTTTATGGTGCTGTATCAATTATAACATATTTAAGGTTTAATCCTGAGTTATTTGAATTACTTTAATGTTGTAACCAGAACCAGCTACGACTAAGTTATTTTCAGAGTTGATGGCAATTGCATAACATGGCACCTTTTCCTCATAAACTCTAAAGGGTTTTCCCCATAAGGCAGATGTTAATTCTAAATGGGTTAATCTTATTATATCATTTAATAAAACAATGAATATGAATTTTTTGATTCTTTAATTTAAACACATAAAAATATTCAAGTATTATCAATTCTGTTGATATTAATTTAGAATCAGAAAGATTAGTTAGAACTTCACATTATTTCATCATTATTATTGTTATTGTTTAAATCTTAATTATTTTTATTTCAATAACATATAGTAATGACTCTATTTTATATTACTAAAAAGAATATAAATTTGAATAAAATTTAATTGAAGTATCAAGAAAAAAAAGAATTAAACTTGTTATTCCTAATCTCATTTCTAATGTAAAATTCAACACCTTTTATAACTGGTAATTTTGATTCCCATAAAATTTCATTTATTCAAAAATGAGGATCAACTTAATAAATGGATTAGATGATAAAATAAGGATAAACAAATTCCAGAAACATCTTTCTATTGATTTTTTCATGTATAAGATTAAATGAATTTCTCAAAAGGATAATGAAATGCTTATTTAAATCTTGAGAAATATTTTTGAATTTAAGTTTATTATCTAATAATTATTAGAATATATAAATTCTATATATTTATATTTAATCATTTGTCTGGTACTTTTAATAGTTAAGATCTTCTATATGTTTCTTAAATGAAATTGAAATGCAAAAACAATTTTTATGAATAAAATAACTTAATAAATTGAATTTATATTAGGAATGATAATCTATTTTATAAGAAAAATATTTATTAAAATAGATTATTAACTGAATTCTCTTTAAGTTTACTTGATATTTTGGAAATATTAAAGCAACAATTTTGTTTATTTTTAATTAATTAAACATAATTATATGAACTTTAAGGAATATTATTAATAAGAAGTATTTGAAAATATAATAATTTTATTTGAATAATAAATAATTGATCATACTTCTATAAACATAATTCTTGGCTTTGTCCTCTCTATTTCTTTTTATTTAACATGCTTAAATTTTTATATAATAGACTTTATAATCTGTATTGCTTAATTTAATAATTCTACTATTATTCCTGATGATAAAATTAAAATATGACACCAACCAAATATAATTTTTTTTTATTCATTAAATAAATACATGAAATCAGCATTATATACTGAAGAACTTAATGTAAATATCAATACTGACAATTCTAACACTAACTAAATGATAAATGCAGATAATTTAAAGATTTTTCTATAGGAAAATAAGAGTGCTATTTAGAATAAGCTTGTGATACAAATCAATTTAATTTATAACATGCCTGAATCTTGAAAATATATCAAAATAAACAAAAAGAGCATCTTTCTTATAACCTAAGCTATTTCAAACATATTTTCTAATGATTAAGTTATAAGGTTTTAAATTTATTAAGAATTCTTATCAAATATTGATAGTATTACTATAAAATAACACATCAATATTGCAAATGAAATTATAACTTATAATATGTCCAAGGAATTGTTAAAGTTCATAATTTTAGTAAAGATGAAAATTTTAAAAATAATATCCCATCCATTAAGTAACAATATTTATTTTAGTCCTTTTAAACTTATGTACTTTCCTAAATTGATGATATTTAAACAAATTTTATATAATTTCAAGGATATTTTCTAAACATATTATTTATTTATATATGGATAAAGTTTAGTCATAAAAGTTAAAAATCGTTAATTAAAAATGTTATAAAATAAAATCTTTTTAAGCTATTTTACAGAGATCCAAACTAATAATCCAATAATAAACTAAAAAAATTAGGTTTAAAGGTTTGATAATAAATTGGCATTTTATGGATATAGTCTAAATTATCCTTCTTTAAATTACATGTCCGAATTATAATCTAAAAACTCAAATAAATCATCAAAATGAATATATTCTAGAAATGGTTGAATTGTTATCATATCACTAATTTAAAAATAAATTAATAAATTTTATGGATAATCTTGATTGATGTATCTTAAATATTATTAATATTAGAGAATATTTAAGCATTCCAGGAATAAATATTATACTCCAAAAAATACTGTTGCTATAGATAGAGCAGATAATACATAGATAATTTATTTATTAGTATATAGAAAAGTATAGGAATATTATTGTTATTATTTATTCAAATATTGAGGGAACATCAAAGTTAAAAGATATTCATTTTATTAGAGTATCAAATCTTCACTATTACCTACAATTTAATTAATTAACAATCTCAAAATAGGTCTATAATCAAGTAATTGATTAATTTCAAGTTCTAAAATATACTCAGGAAGATGAATTTCTTGATTTGTATCTTATTTAATATGCAATTTGTAGTTATAGTATTTATTAGAGATATTTAGGATATCAAATTCAAATGCTTAAGATAAAGGAAATGAGGAATATACCTTAACTTTTTGGGTAAATGTAATTGAAATATACTATTTATTAAAGGTTTAGTTTTAATAAATAAGAATTATTTAAGGAGCTTTAAAGAATGTGCATTCATTTAATTCATTACATTTCCAATTAGATTCTATGAAACAATTATTGCAACCATCTCCTCCAATAGTATTAGCATCATCACAAAATTCCGGATCCATTAATATTCCATCCCCACATATTTAATTTGATTCACATTAACCATTTGTAAGTAAAATAAAATTATTTTCACATTCTTAACAATTACCTTAATAACAGTCAGTGCAATTTTAAGGGCAAGAATATTAACACAAATGACATCCATCAAATTAAATGTTATTGCCATCATCACATTCTTCTTTATTTGTTACTAAACTATCTCCACATATTGATACGCATTGATTATTTAAGAGTTCAAAACCTTCTTCACAATCTTGTTGTATAGAATAATCTCTTTGCAAGCATTAATCACCATCCAAAATATAGGTTTAATTGATACAACTAATGCAAGATTGTTCTGAATTACATTCATAACAAGGTGGTTAACATTTATGGCAACTAAATTAATCAAAATACATAGTTGCCACACATGATAAACAAATTGTACTTGAGAGACAAGATATGCATGGTTCATTACAGGCTAATAATATTAATATTATTTACCTAAGCATTATTGATCCTCCTAATAATACCCAAAATTGCATTCGCATTTCTTAGTTATAGGATTAAATAATGATAAAGGAACACATTGTTCACATTAATTATCATCTTTAAAAAAGGAACATAAATCTCGAACGCTCTCTAAATTTACAAATATATTATACATTCACATCCAAACTAAGTCGCAATATAACCAGGGTTGCAAATACATTAATTTAATTCATTTAAATTTTTAGGTTCAATGCAACTCTTACATTTAGTTTTTGTTTATTCACATGACAAACACATAGGATCACAATCTTAACAAATTCCATTTGTATCTTGAAATTGATTTTGTTTACATCCACAGTAATAGTATAATGTAACTTAATCTTATTGTAGTGTTTATTAATATTCAGATGGACATGTTAAACAATTTGTATAGTGAATATCACAAGTTTAACAATTGTAGGAACAATCTACACAATAATTTTTCACTTAATTATAATATTAAGAAGAACTGCATTCACAATTTGATAATATTTTATGACATTTTTACAATTCTTCAAAATAATCACATGGTTTATAATGATTATTACATTTAATTGCAAAAATAACAATATCTCCTTTTAAATAAGGGAAAGTAGTTTATTAACCTAATGTTTTAAGAGAGTATTTCATCTATCCAGTCCTTTTATTTTCTGATAAGTAAAATTATAAGATATGTGAATTTTAATTGTGAAATTATTTCAAGGTTGTAAAGCTGGGAATGCTAAGAGGAACATGTTTAATATTCACATTCCCATGTGCTCCTCCTATTGAAAAATCTTTCCCTTAATTACACAAATCTAAACTTATTAATATTTAATCATAAACATAATTTGTGAATTCAAATAACTGATAAAATATTTATACTAAAGATAAATTTGTTGTAATTTCAAAAGTATTTGTATCTGATTTTTTTTCTAAATTTAAATTAATGTCCTATTCATCAAACTTATCTATATTCCATCCTAAAATATTTCCAATAACTAAATTTTCCTTTTAAATGGAGACATCAAATACATCTACAGGAAATACCCCAATTAAATTCTCATTCACATTAAAAAATCTACTACTGTAACCAGACACCCACTATACTTTTATGTAAACTTTTGGATCCATACATATTACTGTTAGAAAAAAAGAGATATTGGTGATATCTTAGGCAGAAATTGTAAATATAAATCCTTAATTCTAATATTATTCTTTTGCTATATGGCCTAATAAACTGATTGCAACTAGTGGAGGAAAGAGATATTTTTTTGTAAATTTAATTTCTTATTAAATATTACTTTAACAAGTACCTTCAAAGATACCACTCTCTACTGTAAGATCAGGCAAGTATTCTAAATTAAATCAATTAATACCTATACAATCAGGAGAGATTCCATCATCAAAATAGCCTGGGGGACAACTACAATTTGGTTCTTTTATTCTTATACCTGAACAAGTCAAGCAATATGATAAATTAAATGGATCACATGTTAAACAAGTTGGATGGCATTAAGGTATGCATTCTTTTCTAAATTCATTGGTTTCAAAGTTAGATGGACATTCGGGTAAACACTATCCTTAATGTAAATAATAATTCTAAATTTAAAATTTTAATACATTTAGACAATAATAACATTAATTTATTGAAAAGGCACATTGTTCTTTTATAACATAATAGAATCCATTACTTATTCTTATATTAGATAATCTAAATGAATTAATATTTGTATCTAATTTATTATTAATAATATTTACTATCTTTGCTTCCAATAGTCAAGGTATCTACATGTTGAAATTAAAAAGCTTGTTCATATGATAAAACTTCTTTAGTCAAGAGTACTTACTCTTCATTTTGAATTATCAATATTGATGTTGTCAAAATTCCATTAATTATTGCTATTATTATTTTACTTCCAAAATTTACTGAACATACTTAAATTGGTATCATATTTAAATTAATCAATAATGCTTATGTATTGAAATTTGCTTTAATTGTTAATACATCTATAGCTAAATTTTTAGATTAAAATATGAATAGTGTGATCTCATCTGTTAAAATATCATCAAATAATTAAAATTCAATAGTGATTGTATTTGAAATTTTAAAATTTTCAATTTCAATATATTGTTAGTTTTAGAATGACAATAATTATTGATTTGGAATAATTATAGGATTTATTGCATTTCCTATTTTTACAATGTGTTAATTATTACTCCAATCTTTTAATATCTTGGTCTAAGTTTTCTCATACAATTTTAGATCAAATATTACATTCAACTCAACATAGTTTGAAATGATTAAACTTTTAATAGGATTGTCAAATATATCATATTGCATATTTAGCAATTTAGCTGTGATTGAAATAGCCTCCCCTTACCAAGGATAGATTTCATAAAATTCTGTTTAAGAAATAGAAGGCTATAAAAAGCTAAAAAGATAATACTCTCCTTCCCCTCTAAATTATTGACATTATAGATCATAGTTAATAGATAAATCCAAATAACAAATCCATTATGAGGAAAGGTCTAATTATAAAAAAAACAAATAGACCCAAACTTCATCAATATATTCAAATGAATTGCCTTCAATTGTCATAATTTGATCATATTCTAAATAAACAATTTCACTAACTCCATCGATTGACATTATTGACATTATAAATTACTTTTCTGATTATGAATTTCCTTTTATCCAAACTGAAAGATATTGGAATATTTACGTCCGATAGTGAATATGTCACTCCCAGTGTTGATACCAAGAGAAGTAACATCATAAAAATAAATATTGTTTTCTTAATCAATTCCAGATTAAAGCTCAAGTCCCATAGGATAAATTAGGTTACTAAATATTTTAAAATGATACTCTGATTCTAGAGAAATGAATAATAATTCATTTGAGACCACTGAATAAACCAAAAAGGTGAAAAGTGAAAGCATTCTATAAAATTAATTATTACATATTTAAACAATAAAGTTGCCATTTTATTCCATAAAAATTAAATATTAGTATTATTTTATGAAAATATTCAATTAATTTAATCTATTGTATTTTATTAATAATAAAACTAATTTAAATTTTAATTAATTTTTATTATTTTTAACTGATTATTTTTATCACATAGCAATAATTCTAATATGATAAATTATACTATTTTAGATTTTATCAATAATTTTATATTATTATTTTATTTTGAGCATTTTCAAGCCAAAATTAAACAAAAAGTTTTATAATTCATAATTAAATCTATATAATATATATTTTGATAACTGCCATTCAAACTCTCTTATAAAGTTGATATTTTCATCTTTTTGAATATTTAGCTTATTATATTTTCTTTAATAATTTTCTAATTTTATAAATTAAATATTGGATAAATAACTTTATTCCTTTTTTGAGTAATATTCATGTTAAAAAATCCATATTTTTAAATTAATTTGATAATCTCAAATAAGACTATTAAAATCTTATTAAAAGTATTTTTCAAAATAAATCAGGAAATCTTATAATTGGTTATTTTTTTATATGATCATTAAAATCTATTTTATGAATAACCTAATCATTTATCTGAAAATTTATAAAAAGATTACACCAAAAAATGCATCTCTTCAGATTAATTTTGTATTTAAAAACTATCTGTATAGAATTAGTAGAGTATTCAATATTTTTATTATTGCTTTTTGTATTTTTATAGAACCAAATAGGAGTAGGAATCTCAATACTAAATTTTCGATTGATATAACTAATATTTTTATTTGGATCATTATATTTATTTTTTATTAATATATATTATCTCTCTATTAAAATAGTTATCTAAAATTGGCATTCTTTTCACTTTGAAACCTGGAATGCTTTTTATTTTTTACAATTCAATATTTAACAATAGAAAATATATGTATTCTATATTTAATATAGTTCAAGCATTTAAGATTTAAAATTCAATCTTTTATCAAAAGAATCCCAAAAAATCGATATATCTAACGATAACTAATTCTAGTTAATATTATTTTTTCTTACTAAAAGCTTTTTGAATCTTTTTTTTTAATATATTGATAACGTAATTCTTCATTCTATATTAATTGGTATTTTCAATCAAATTCATCCGAAAAAGAAATAAAGAAGTAAAAATTAGAATTCTAATGAATTATATTACAATCTTCTATGGCGAAAATGCATATCTATTTAATGAAAATCCTATACCATTATTGTTATTTAAATAATAGTTTTCGTTATTTTATTTATTAATTTATTAAAATTATATAATAGTTATACATAAACATATATTGAATATATGGATAGATATCATTCTAATGAATAATATTAAAGTTTTCTTATCTATAAATTCTTTTTACTTTCATCCCAAATAGCTAATAATTAACCATCCTCACTCATCTTCCCAAAAATATTATAAGATTCGAAATAAATAAATTACATAATTTATATTTATCCTTATCCTATTACTTTTAATATAATTATTGTATCACCATTTTTATTCAAAATTATTTTTTTTTATTTTTCAAACTACATTGGAAAAAATGCATTACAGTCTTTTGATGTTTAAGTTAATTCAATTTCTTTAACTTTCTCCACTTAACAACCATTATCTAAGATTTAATAAAGTATTATTGCTTTTTTATATCTAGGTTGATACAAAAACTAATCATTATCAAGAAAACATATTCGATATCCATATTATTAAACAAAAACTTTTTATGTAACAATCCAATTTTCATCACTTTATTTTACAATAATTAAAATCATTTTATCCCATCCACAAGATATAAGTTTATTTTCATTCTAATTCAAACTTAATGCCCATACAGCTCCTGCATGATCATTAATTGATTAAATGAGAAACCATTTCATAGGATTCTTCCAAAAGTTTATAATATTATTATTTCCTGTTATAATAAGATCACAGCTTTCATTATTTATTAAACAACTAACATATGAAGAAGTAGTATCAAATTTTTTGATTATGATTGGTTTTGCAATAGGAATTAATGACCAAATATGGATATATCCTTCTTAGCTGGTCGATATAAGTAAATTGATTTTTTACAATATAGTTATTGTTGTAAGATATGTTTTATGACTTGATAAAATTTTTATTTGATTAATTTATCCTTAAAGGATAGATAATACTTTAATAAATGTTTTACATTAAATTATCAATAATTAATTTCCTTTTGTAAAAGCCATTGATTGGCACCAATCTTTCTGTTTAAATTGAGCATATAATTAATATTCAAACAACTACTAATAATCTTTTTCTTGATCTTAGAGTTTTTAATTTAATGATTTTTCTCTATACATTATAAAATAATTTATAAATAATTGTATTTTTTGTCAAGCTATAATTTAAGAACCTAAGTGCATTTGAAGCAATTTTAATAATCAAAAAATGAACCATTTTTTAGTGATTTATATAAAATCCTAGCATGTCTATAAGAATAAAATATATAATAATCTAACTCTATAAATTTTTTATAATTCTATTGAAACAATTATTATTATTGGTATTCAAAATATATTTGAAGTATTAGTGAATAGTGATTTATAAGGTATCAAAGAGCTTAAGACTGCTAAAGTCTTATAATTGTATAAATTCATTATTCAGACTTTTAAAAAAAATTACTTTTCTATTATTTATTTCTAACAAATTTTCTAATTCTTATGATGATGTTCGTTTTTTATTTCATTTAAATTTACTAATTTGTGCACTCAATCTAATAAAAAATTTATGACTTTTTGATATAATTTTAATGTAGTGTTTAAAATACATTTTATAGATTTTTTTAATTAGCAACAATTTTAAAAATAAATAAATTATATTTCAATAATTAAAACAATCAGGCCTTAATTAAAGGATATGGATCTACTTCCTATATTTTTTTTCTTTGATGTTTTAACATACTATATATCAATTTTTTTATTAAAATTAGAATTAGGTATAATTAAAAACACAAATTAACTAAAAGCACTGATAGTAGCAAGCTTATATGAAACCATCCTAGCAAATTCAAATCTTAATTATCCAATATGCCATTCATCTCATTACAATAAAAAATTGAAGTTAATGTAAAGATAAATGTACTTATTTCAGAATAAAAATTAAAAAAATATTCTTCTTATTTCTTAATAGGAGTAAAATAATATAAATAAACTAAAGAATATTAAGTAATCATTGACAATAAAATAGTTTAAATTAATGGACTTTTTTAAAACAATACTAAAATGGATATAAAAAACAATTTTTTCAGCATATTTAATTTTTGATATTTTGATATCCAAAATTTTTATGATGATTGATTCTGATTATCTTTAAACCAATCACATGATATAAAGATCATAAAATAATATAATATCCAGTAGGATATCATTTAAGCAAAAATATACATATTTTAAGTATCCGTTGGAGATTTTATTTATAAAAAGGATAAAAAAAGCAAATCCCAGCTGTTTGATCTTATAAATAATTAAAAACTATCTTTTAAAAATTCTTTATTTTTTTTGAAAAGGATTTTAAAAGCTCTTAAAATAAAATTTGCAACATAGTATCCAAAACAAAAATAATGATTATCTTTCATTTATCTTAGTATCTTAAACAACATCTTAACAAAAATATATGTTAATAAGATAATAAGAATTTAAAATATCTAGGCTTGTATATTAATAAAAATATTAGCGTTTATCTAATAATAATAAAATTTTTCGTATGATTCAACAAAATTCTCTCCAATTACAGATATAGAGAAAAAATTATACCAAACCTTATCCAATATAGGCTGAAGTGATAGTAGATTACTTAACTCAAAATATGTAAATAAATTTAATGGAAATACCACATTTATAAACCTTAAGTAAGACTATTGTTAAAGAATTTCTAAAATTGCACTAATAAAAAAAGAACTACCAGACAAAAATAAAACAAATCCAGACCCACCAATAATCATTAAAGCATAATAAGCAGAATCTTTTACATGAATTGCAGATTAAAGTTCCTATTCATCTAAGTATTTACTTTGTAACAATCTAATTGTTAAATATTAATTAATTAAAGGAGAGTCATATTCATTATAAAGTTGATCAAGTAATTTAACTTCTAATATTGGTATATGTGTTAATTAAGTCTTAAATAAAATTTCTACAATATATTCAACTTATGATAATGTCTATGAAGCATCTTAAAGAGAAAGTATGTTAATTTGATAGGATTCAAGATTTAAATCAAGTATATTAGCTTGAATTTAATCTATAAATGACCCATTCAATTTAGTTTTTACTAATTAATCAAAGTTTAGTTTAACATATTAAGAATTGAAGCTAATTTGATTTAGTAAAGTAGCCTAAAACTTAGGATATTGCTTGTAAGTACATAAAGTAAATGTATATTCAAAATTTTTGCATACAAAATCTTATTCAATTTTACAATTTTTTGAGCATCCATCATTATCTATAAAGTTTTTATCATCACATTCTTCATCATCCTTCAAAATTCCATCTCCGCATATTGATTTACATTAATTTTCCATTTATGACAATGCATAACTTTCATTGCATAATATGCACTAGCCCTATTGGCATAATTAACAATTATTTGAGCACTCAATCTCACATTTATAGCATCCATCATAAGGAATATCATTCATATCATCACATTATTCTGAATTAGTAACTATTCCATCTCCACAGACTTCCTGGCATTAATTACCAATAAACTAATAACCATGCTCACAATCTTTTTAACAGATACCTTCATTACAGAATTCACAATCTAATTCACATTAATAAAAACATTAAAAGCATCCATCATAAGGAGTTTGATTCATATCATCACATTATTCAGAAATAGTAACTATTCCGTTTCCACAGATTTCTTGACATTAATTATCTATAAATTAATAGCCAGCTTCACAATCTATTTAACATACACCTTAATTACAAAATTTGCAATCTAATTCACATTAATACAAACATTAAAAGCATCCATCATAAGGAATTTCATTCATATCATCACATTATTCTGGAATACTTACTATTCCGTCTCCACAGAATTGTTCTAATTAGCAGAGATGACACCCATCAAACTAAATAAGGTTGCTGTCATCGCATTATTCAATACTTATTAATGCTACTAATCCATCTCCACAATTAGATTGGCATTTGAATTCTTGAGTCAATCTCCATCCAAAAATACACTCTAAACATATTCCTCTATAACAATATGAACATTCTTATTAACAATCATTATGACATTAGTGGCAACCATCAAATTTAATTGTATTAGAATCATCGCAGTCTTCCAAACCATTAATCAAATTATCATTACAAATGGTTTCGCATTTAAAATTCCTAATTTCCCACCCTGTGGAGCATTCATAACACATTCCAAATTAACAATCAATACATTCAGGTTGGCAAGTATATTTACAAAATTCACATCTATATACTTGTTTATATGATTTAATTTAATAATAATCGCATTGTTCATCCCCTCTAATATTAAAATCTCCACAAATTGGTCTACATTTGGATTATTCTTCATCGAATTCCCAACCTTCTTAGCATTGTATGCACTATCCATGAGAGTGCAATGAGCATCCTTCTTCTAGTTCAAAGCTACATTAATGACATTAATCGAAAGCAAATAAGTTAAAATCCTAACATTCAATATCATTTGTAAAAAATTATTCCTAGCATATCGGTTCGCATTAATTATTAATCAATTCATAATTCTCAATGCAAATTTAACATTATCCAAAGATGCAAAATTAACAATTATATGGGCAAAAAAACTTTCCGTCTTTGCAAGTTAAATAATTTAATTCATCATCACAAGTTTCCCATAATGATATTTTTTTGTCCATTAAATTAGGGGTACAAGTATTAAAATAAGGTTAAATTTCATAAAAATCTTCACATTCGAAACAAACTCCAAAGACACAATGAGAGCATCCTTCCACACAAGAGTACTCGCAATTAAAGCATCCATCATATGGATAAATATTTCCATCATCGCACTATTCAAAACCTTCTTTAATTCCATTACCACATATTACTCCACAAGCCTAATTAAATGAATCTCCAAACACACATGCTAATTATCAGTAATTAAATACCTATAAAGATTTGAAAATCTCTTATTCCGAAAGATTCATTAATAAGACCTTAATCTAAATTATTAATAATCTTCAGTGTTGCTTATGAGGATGTATGAGATATTGTCAATTCCAATAATTAATTTTTTTCATTAAATATTTAACCACATAAATTACGAATAACTTAATTAGCGTAATTATAAGGGAAAGTACTTATAATAGTATCATCGATTAAAATTTAAGTGAATTCATTTTCCCAAGTATCAATAAAGATATATCTTAATTTTAATTTAAGTTTATCATGAGGAGGTAAATTAAGTCTTCTTGTTAATATAGTGCCTTTTCCAAAACATCCCTATCCTCCTAATATTGGCATAGCTATATTAATAATATTATACATGCACAATAACTCTTTTATTAACATCCATTCTTTATCTCCCATCCATCAATTACAAGCTGATCTAAATCTGCATCCAACAGACTTGAATCTATTACTATCCATACTATGCAATCAACTCTGGTATTTCCTGAATCACATATTTGGCAACCTGCAGGACAAGGATAAATATAAAGTTTAAAGTTTCGAATTCCCCAAAATTCCTAAGTTTATAGAACAGTTTTACATCAAAAGTATCTAAATCTGTCGTCATTAAAATCAAAACAGATTAATAAGTGTGCAATTATTCCCTGTCTATTTAAACAATTCTGTCATCCCAATTTGTTAGACCACACCTAGGTATACCAGAGACATCATAAGTGCCACTAAATGCTTATTAATTATCTATAAATAGATAGAAATGTTCATCATCCCATGAATCTATCCTTTAAAATATTAGAACCTTCTTACTTCCAAAATTAGACAGAAATCTTTATAGAATAATGAGGTGGCAATTATTTTAATAAAGTAATGGATGTACCATTAGCAAAATTTTGATAACCCCCAAACAGCCTAGTTGGACCACAATCGCTATATATTCCATATTGACCTTTTAAGTTCCATCCTTATTACTATAAACTCTTACCCTCATCTGTTGTAAAAGTGCTTGTAGTAAAGCTTTCATAATATAGATCCTGACATTTAGATCTCATCAGAATCAATAAAATTATCATCATCAAAGAATTGTAATTAATTCATTTATAGAAAAGGTTGAAGATTAAACTTAAATTATGATAGCAAAGATCTGTGAAACAAAAATGATATTGGCTATGAACATAATTGCTTCATTACTTTTAAGTAACATTTATTAGCTTATTCATATGAAAGAAATTCATATTAGAATTAAATAAATTATAATTCATTAACATAGCCAAAAATCAAACTATTATCAATATTATATTTTTTATCCTAAATAGTTGCTAAATGTTAATTGATATATTTAGTTACAAGTTAGATTTCCTTATAATCACAAGAATATTTAAAGTATAATATTTTAATAGTTAATTTTTATTAAATTTTTCTAAACTTAAATTGTTAATAGTTTATGCCATTCAACAAGATGATAAATAGAGTGTTTATTAATTAAGCTGATGTACATCTTTATTAAAAATTAATTGAAATCAATATTACTATAAATTATGAAAATAAGCCATTTGGAAGTTAAAATGAATTTCAAAGTATATTTTTAAGTAATGTTATTCTTAATGATATTATCATCATTCCTTTTCAGATAAATTTGACTTTCTAAAATAATGTTAATTTTTATTAAATGTTATTCTTTGAAAAATTATTTGATATAATAAATATCATTATATTAAATGTGTAAAACTTCATCAAGTATTATACTTTCAAATCCATTTTCTGTGCTTATATCTAAGTCGCATTTATCATGATGTAAGGAATGATATTGACTTAATTTACATTATTTCATTTTGAGAATTAGTGTAATAATTTATTAACTAACATAATAATTTATTAACTAACATAATCATTTATTAACTAACATAATCATTTATTAACTAACATAATCATTTCTTTAATTTATTATTGTTTCTATTTGTTTTTGAATCAAACATATAATTATCAACTAATTTTATTTTTGAACCTTATATTGTTTTCCATAATTATGAATTTAATAATTTATTTTATAAAACCTTAAAATAATTGTAGAACAAATGTAATCTTAGTAAGCATGGAATGGTTTGAAATCCTGTAAATTTAACTATTCAGAAGTAAACCTGTATTAATTATATAGAAAATTCATATAAAACCTTAAGATTGTATAACAGATTTTGCAGGAGGAGAAATTCAGCAACCATTGGGAAGAGTACATTTTGATCCAAAATATGGAGATCTTTATACTTGGGTACCTCATCTTAAGACAAGTATACCAAGACCAGGTGATGGTAAATCATAAGAATTTCCTCCTGGTATACGATAGCAGTTATCATATTAGGAAAATAATTTATTGAACATCATCCTTAAGAAAAGAAACCTCGAGCATAAAGACTTCATCTCAAAGAAGGATAATCAGGACATCTTGAAGATGTTCCATATGGCATTAAAACATTTCCACCAATTAATTGCGAAAAAAGACATGAGATTGAAGAAATGATGGGTAAAAAGTAAAGATTAGAATATCTTTATTAAATGAGAAATGGGTAATTTTGAATAAATAAATTTAGTTTACCAGTTGCTGCCTTAGGAGATAAAATTTATAAAAATCCAGAATATGCATCAGATTTTTTTAAAGAAGGAGGCTTAATTACAGGATCTAGTAATATTTAAAGAAAAGTAAATATTAACTAATTGCATGAAAAAGAAATGGAAAAAAAAATATAATTAATTTAATCTAAGATTAAAAAAGGAACACTTTGGAGTGATAAAGTAAAAATGGATTAAGATGCAGAAAAAAAATAAGATATTGATGTAATACAAATATTTTATTAAAAGGATTTAGATACATGGATTGAAACTACATTAAAACCTTCAAATCCTAATTATTAGGATCCTGATAAATTTTTTGAGAATTTAGAAAAACAATAGGCATAAGATCCTAAAAAAGCATAGGCAAATTAAAAAAAAGCTGGAAAAAAATGATATTTTAGAATATTATTACTAAATTTTATATCATTTTATTTATTTTTATTAAATGTTTTTATTAATTAAAATAATAATAATAAAGATTGTAAGCATCGTTTATATAGTTGAGATATAATAGCAAAATTTTTTAGGCAGGTCAATCTTTAGGATTTTAACAGAATTCTAATTATTAAATACATATAACTGAACTATTTATAGTTAAAAAGAGTTTAATTGGTTGGCAAAAGATTAATTTTTTATAATTTAAAATTTTTTTATTAATAATTTCTATCTATTATTAATTTATTTGATTTAATTAAGTTTCTTAAAAAAATAATTTTCATACTTTAATCTAAATTAAGTTTTATATAAATTCCTTAGATTTGTAATTCTTTCACCTTAGTATTATTTGATATTAGATTTTCAATTCTACATTTAATTTAAGGTCGATTCATAAATCAGCCAATCCTTCATAAAGTATCAAAGATATAAATATAATATATTATCTCATTTAATTAAACCATATAAGATGTTGGTTAGATTCAATTAAAAATAATAAAATACTATTTATTTATTAGCGGTTTCTCTTAGATATTAGTAATTTATTTTCAAGCTTTTCGATTACAAAATATGTATTCTTTTATTCATTTTAATTAAAGTTTCTGAAAATTTTAAATTTGGACTTAAAAATTTTTCAGAAGAAAAAGTATTTCATAAATAAGTAATTGATTCAGTCGATTCAGTTTTAAAATCATTTTATGAGTAGTCAAGTGAATTTCATCCTTTGAAATGTCAGTTTATAAAAATTATAAAATTGAATTGAATACTGATCAAAATTGATTTTATAACTGCATTAATTAGATTTGATAAAGTATTTATAATGAACTTATCACTGTAACCTGAAAACAATTTTATACTCCTTATGAAAAATAATTACTTATCTTGAAATTAATGCATTTGGATGATATATAAACTTCTTTTTTTAGCTTAAATATTATAGCTTAGAAATTAGAGTTAGATTCTGCTAATTTAATTTCCATTTATTTATGTGAATTGAAAATTTATTTAAAGTGAATCAGAAAAAATAATAATTGAAAATTAAAATTTTCCATTTATTGTAATGTTCTTTTTATGCAATAGTTCTTAATTGTTTAATTAAATTATATTATGTCGAAAATAAACATACCTATCAAAAAATCCATTGTAAAATTAAGAAACCACAAGAGATTAGAACCCAATAGAAAATAATCTTTGATCAATTTAGTAATTTCTGAGAATGTATCAATTCGATAAGTATAGTTTATGATATATTAAAGGCTGCATAAAAACTTTAGATAAAATATTCCACTGCAAAGTATATTATGAAGAATTTTAAAAATAATGGAAATTAGTTCAATGAACATTATCAAACTCATAACAAACAAAATTCCATTATTGAAAATGTTAATATAGTGATAGATGTATCTGATGGGAGTATTCAATTGGCTAAAACAAGTAAAAAAATTAGTTATTGTGACTATAATTCTTTATAGGAAGAGTCTAAAAACCAGAATCATTAATAAACAACCGAATTTATTTATGAGAAACTGGGTAAAATTTTTTGGCATAAATTTCATTATAAAGAATATCTGGATGAAGAAATACTAAAACGATTTTTAAATCGATAACATATTCTGATAAAATAACAATGAAACATTATTTATATCATATTTGTTTTATTAATTAAATACTTTTGTAATTCAAAAAAAATGTTTATTACTAGATCCAAATATAACTATAACTCTAGAATTATCTGTATTTTTTGTTTTTCTAAATTTTTTCATAAAAATTCGTTCTTTTTAAGTAGCATAAAATAAAGATATATTATTTACAAAAACTAATAAAATTATTAAAAATTTTCATTTTATGAATAAAATAACTTGCTAATTTTTAAACATTAGGTTGATATATACTTTTCTGACTATCATTTAAATCTAATTTCATTTTGATAACTTTGAGATTCTAAAGTCTTATATTACAAGGATTTTAATTATTAAATAATTTGATAAATAACAATGTTTGAATAAAAATTTAAAGATTTGAGAGCAAAGATGAAGCCAAAAAAAGTAAAGAAGATAAGTCTCTCATTAAAATAATAACTCATTGAAAGTGTAATGACTGATCACTTATCTATTCATTAAGTAAGCTAGTTATTTATATATATAAAAGGCTTCTAAACTTCACTCCATCAACTACTCATCAGCTAAATATATTATAAACTTATATAAAAAATTAGGTACTGTGGCTCCACAGTAGTCAAAGCATAGGAGGAAACCTAAAGTTTATATTCTCAACACATCAGTTTTGGTTGACTACAATTCTGGGGAGATTTTACTATATAAATAAAATTAAATTAAAAAATAGAGACAACATGAGAACTAACAAATATCTATATAGAAAGGATTGATCATGACATCAAAATCAATATTCAAGTCACTTTAAATAAACAAAAAAAATATTTCTAAATTAAATTCTGATTAGAAACAATATCCAACCTTTACCAACTTATTAGAACTAAAAAACTTCATCTAAATTCAACATAGGTTGATGATATCATGATTTAGTATTATATATTATTATTAATATGGATCAGAGGAAACTTTAATAATATAATCAATTACACAACATCTTTATTAAATATTTGATTCTAACCAATATTAATCAACTACTTGATTGATTATTTATAACAATTATTTTTATAAGTAGGAATAAACACAAATAATTAGTTCTTAGTTAAAAAAAATAATATATATTCATTTATTTATTTTATATTACTGGTTGAATACTAGAGGATTTTTATTTATAATTATTACAAAATTTAAGAGGAATGAATATCCTTCATAATGTAGGAGAGTTAAAAAACTAAAAGTATAACTTGATTATCTGAACATACTTATCTGTATTTAAAGGATATTTAACTTAGGATAAAAATTTAAATTTAATGAATTATCTATTAAACATTAAACATAATTTTACAATAACAGAATTAAAAAGGTTAAGAAATAAATATGTTTATAGATACTTATTTAATTCGAAAAAAGAAATCAAATATATTATCCTAATATTATTAATAATAATATTTTTTAAAGTTATATTAATTAGATGAATATTATTTTATAAAGTGACCATAAAATATTGCATAAATTGTAAATTTTTTATCATTGTGTCTTTTTAATGAAGTCTTAATCCAATTTACATATAATAATTAATTTTATTCATCTGTTCTTATCTCATAAATCTGATTAATTAATTAACAATATTTAATGAATTTTTCAAATCTTGAGATTGATAAACTTTATAAAGTCCCTTTAAATTTTGAAATGGATTTTAGAGATAGCCATTCAAAAATGAGGAACATTGATTCATCTAGAGCATCATTTAGTAAGAAAGAGAAAAGAAATAGAAAGTTTTTCCTTAAACGCTCAGTTTTTTTTGTTTCAATTTGTAAATAAACTGGAAATATAGAATTGTATTTGGGATCTGACTTCTTGCACATTGAAATCATGCAAGGAGGTCACTTCCCTTTAAATTAATATAGTATTAAAGATATAAAATCGGAAACTTTTGTGAATGATGTTGATTTTAAGGAGTAAAATGTTGGAAGCAGTTTAAATTTAGCTTCCACACAGATAAGAAAGTAAATTAAATAGATGCAAAAGATCTAACATACCAAAAACCCTTTTTCTTGCTCAATTTCGAATTAACAAAGATTAAAAGAGAATTTAAAAGAAAATTTTACTAACATTTTTGATTCATTAGACTGGAATATAAGAGAAAAGACTAATAAGAATTCGGCTATTGAAACAGCAAAATCAATATTAAAAGCCCAGCATAATGATATTATGAAAATTTTATATTAGAAATGAGCTTTACTTAAAATCATTATTTTTTACAATTATTGATTTTCTTAATTAAGTATTATCTATATATATCCTTTCAAGCTTAGTATTTGGCTAAAGCCTGAATAACTCTTCTAATTTTCTTTTCTATCGATAATTTACTGACCCAATAATTCCATTTCAATATTCACACATAGAAGATCTTATTTTTCAACAAATCAAGATGATATACAATAATGAAACTCATTTATAAAACTTAGTAATAATATATTGAATAAAATTATATAGATTATTTAAAAATATAATTTTTGATGCTCACTTAATTTGAGCAATATGTTATACACTCAACTTAAGTGAACGATCTTATGAAAATTTTGTTTAAATAATTATCGCAAATCTAGTGGAAATGAATTCTATTTTTATTAATAAAATCATAGGTTCATTGATAATTAAATAAGTTGAACTTTTTTCTATTATTTAGTTACTTCTCTTTTTGGTAAATTTAATTATATTTTGTTAAGCATCTAGTATTTTTGAAATTTAAACTAGTATAAGAAAATTAAAGACTAATATAAAAAAAGTAATTTAATTTTTGATTGAAAAGAAAGTAAGAAGAATAACTTAATTTACCATTCATATAAAACCTTCTAATGTCTCTAAATAACATATAATAAATTAGTTGATAACTATAAACTGTTTTTAATTTTTAATTAATGATTAATATCTAAACATAATTACTTAATAAGTGTTCATTATAAGAATTTTAATCAAAAATCTCAAAACAGATTTTCTACTATTAAAAATGTATGAAATAAATTTTTATTGTATTATAATATTTATAAACAAAAAATTAAAAATTTTGAAGTTTGTTATTCTAACTTAAAAAAAATAATACAAATTGGAAATCATTAATTTAAAATCACCAATTCCGTATTTTACTAAGTGTCTACATTTTTTGGGTCTGTTTTAAAATCATATTATATGTATATTATCCCTAAGATTCCTGCAAATGAAAAGATGTAAAAACAAACAGATATGCTGAAAGAAGAGACTAGTATTGGAAAGAATTGACCCACAATAGCTGTGCCAAGCCAATTCACACTTGTTGCAAGACAAACACCTTTTGGAGAAACCATTTCTGGCATTACAACCTATTATTTAAAATTATAATTTACCCAAAATGCTGGTCCTATTGTTGTAGAAAATAACAAAATAAAGAGTAATATAAATACCACTATTAGAATAGCTGGTTATTCTTATAATGATGTCATATATCCAAGAGGTAATTCTACTAATACACATGCTACAGCTCCTAATAAAAAGAAGTTTTTTCTGGTCATTCTATTTAATATAAAACCCATTAAAAATGCTCCAAGAATGCCTAATAAAGGTATAAAGAGATTTAAAATATTTGATTTCTAAACATCATTATTTGTAATCTCATTAAAGATTTAGGTTGAATAAAATATAACAGCATTAATTCCTAGCATTTGTCCTATACATGCTAATAAAGATATTCTAACTAAATTCCTAAATAATCTTCCATAAAACAAATCTTTATATGATTCATTTTAATTTGTATTTTGTCTACATTTGAATAATTTCAATACTTTTAATTTTATTTTGTTTATTTTAATACATCTTATATGTATTATTCTTAATATATCATTTTTATTGATTCGATAGCATTTGTTTCATCATTTACACTGATATAATAATTCGGTGAATCTAATTTAAAGTTACTAATGAGATTGTAAGTACGATATGCACAAACTAACAAAGGAAAAGAAAACCCAACTCTCCAATATTGATCATCTATGGTTGGACTTTATTTATACCTAAATAAATATAATTATTGCAATATACCATAATCCTATTGTGAAAGAAAGAAACAAACCAAAACTACCAGACATAGTCATGATAGAACCCAATGCTCCTTGAAGTTCTGGAGGACTAAACTCGTTAACATAAACGGGATCCTTAATAAAATTAGATTAATTTATTTACTAATGCTGAATTAAGGCCTAGTACTACTCCTGCTACAAATCTCCCAATAACAAGAAAGTTCCAATCACCTACTAATTAAATTCCATATCCAAAAATTCCAAAGAAATCCAAAATAATTAATGATTGCCTTCTACTAAAATATTGCAACATGTTAGGCATAATTAAAACTCCAATTGCAGCTCCAATAGTCATAATTGCTAAGTTAGAATATTAAATACCTGACAATAGACCATTAAAATAATCAACATTTTCTGTGATTCCAAAAACTATGTCTACTGTTTACAATGCAGGATTCAAATAACCAACTGAGTATCCAAAATACACAAAACCTAAACTAGCATTAGCTACAAGATGTTTTAATAGAGTGACAGATTTATACATGAAACTATTAATTTATTTTATGGTAAAATAGAGAGTAAGGTATTATTTATATTAATTCAAAATATAGATGTGTATTCTTATAATATAATCTAAGTAATATCACAAAAAATAATTGATTTTCTTATTAATTTCCATAAAGAAAGATTAAAATTAACATTTTTACTATCTGCCTGGCAATGTTCTTTTTTGAATTCATACAATTTTCTTGATAATATTTATATTAATATGTTATAATTAAGAAGGCTTCCAAAATTTTTATTTTGTTAAAATTAAAACATTGATAAGAAAAATGTGACTGTAAATATGGAATAGATAAAATAAAGAATAATGGAGAGGAAGACTGAATTACCATTTAAGGATCCATCAATAAATAAACCTAGAGAATTTTATGATACAAAGCAAAATAAAAGGAAAACAGAATATATATTTGATTTTATTGATCCAACTCTACATAACAAACCATTTTTATAGCAAGTGTTTGGATTGGGTAATGGATATTTTTCAGTGAATGATGTTTGGTATCCAGGAAGTATATTAATATTTCCTTAATAAATATTTTTATGGGATGTATAGACTGCAGCTGATATAAGAGCACATAGTTTTGATATTTTAGAAGTGATTAAACCAAGACCAAGTAAAAATAATCTATATATATATAAATAGGTTATGTATTGATTGGGACAGGAAGAGAGAAATAGGATTTACCAGATTCATATTTTGAGAAATTTAAAAAGTATGGTATTAAAGTGGATGTGGTTGCAACATTTGAGGCATGCAGTCATTTCAATTTTTGTAGTGAAGAACAAAGAGATGTTTGTGCTTTTATGATTCCTTAAAATTTATGAATTAATATTAATATATAGGTAGAAATGTTATCACCATAATTGTTATCTTAATGGAGAAAGGGTCCAACCAATAGTATGGCATTAGAACCTGGACGTATTTAATAATTAATTCAATAGATGGAAGAGAGATCTTCTGTATGGATATTATGAAAGATCATTTAGTTACTGGATCTGCTGATCATGGTTTAAGATGTTATAATCTATCTTCAATGAAATATGAGAAAGAATTATATGCAAAAAGATATGGACATACAGAATGGGTTAGTTCAGTATAGCATTTGTAAAATGGTTAAATAGTATCAGCAGGGATGGATAGTAAGATTTGTTTATGGGATGCAAAGGGAGTAAGATGTAATGATCTACTTGGACATTAAGGATCTATTACTAAATTGATGGTAGATGAATAGTCAGTTTGTATATCAAGTTCATATGATTAAACATTGGTAATTTGGTAATTAAGTTCAATGTCAGAAAGTAGAAAATTATTTGGACCACATAAAAGTGCAGTATTAGATTTTGATTGGAGAAATTCATTATGTGTAAGTGGTGATAAATAGGGTACTGTAGTATTTTGGGATATAAATGAAGGAGAACCAGTGATGTCTAAAAATACTCATAAAGGAGCAGTATCTAAATGTTTATTGTATTCAGATGGAGAGAATAACAATCTTGTAATTACAGCAGGTACAAATGATGGGACATTGGTAATTCATGATATGAGAACAAATAAATTAGTAAATTAGAGTTAAATTCATAAAGGATCTATTAATGGTTTAGCAGTGCATTAATAAAATTTTAGTAAGATTTCTAATTAATTTATTAGTAATTACTGGTAGTGCTGATGCAACTTGTAAAATAATTGATATAGTTGCTGGATTCAAACCAGTTTCTATGATGAAGGCTAAAGATGCTGTATTTTCTATAGAGACTATTTATAATATGACAATAGCAGGATGCGGAGATGGCAATTTATTATTTTTTGATAATGATTCTGGTTAATGTTTATATGGATTTGGAGCAATGAATAAGGGTTGTGTGAGATAATTGAAAATAAATGATAATAAAACAAAATTAGTTGCTATAGGTGATGATTTTTCACCAATGGTTTTACAATATTCATGATTAAATTTTAAATGAATTATAAATTAATATACTGTTATTAGAATATTAATTTATAAATGTAAATACAACTTTCTTATATATAGAATAGAATTATGATTGTCTTAATGTATTTTCTTTTAATTATTACTTATAATATTTAGAATTTATTGGATATTCAATTCAAATTAGAATATTAGATAATTAATGATAAATATATATGATTTCATTTTATTAATAAGTTCCTTTAAAAGTAGAGGCATTTACTCACAGTTAAATTTGTGTTAGGATTTCTTGTTGGATTGCATTTTTCTTATGTCTACAACTTTTTGGAATTGGGGATAGAAAGAAATTTGTTTCTAAACCATTTTATCATTAAGAATGTTAAGAAAGTGATTACTAAAATTAAACTAAACTTATTTGTTCTTCTATTGGAATGTTTTAACCAGAGATGAAGGATGTTAAATTGGAAATCAATATTTCAATCTCCAATGTAACAACAACAATATAAATTAGGAAGATTTATACAAATTGAATAAAAGCAAACTTTCATCTGAATTTTAAATCAGTACTATAAATGTTCAATTAACTTTATATAGCAATTAATCACTTGATAATTCAACGTATAAATATATAATAGTAAAGTGAAATGAAGAATTATTAGAGTTATGAAACAATAATGATAGATGAATAAATAAATACAAAATTAGATTGCTTGAAATGGTTTGATCATTTTAATTGTATTGGAGAATTAAGAGAAATAAATACAAATTAAAATACATTATTTCTATCCCATATATCCATTATAAAACCACCAGAATATTAAACATTAAAAATGTAATATTTATAATCAACTTTTGAAAATACTCAATTTTATCGTATACTTCTCTCATGTTAAGTAAATTCTATATATATATTTTTAATTAGTTTCTTTTCACTGTAATTATTATTTATGCAATGTGTTATTTATATATTAATATTGATGGTTACTAAAAAATATAATGGCCAGATATTTTAAAATGGATACCTTTTTTATTAGTGTTAATGGTATTTTATAATATGCCAATTTAATTATTTAGATATTCTCATTTATATTTTGTATAAGGTTATACAAATATGATTTAATTATTTGTATAAACTAGTTTATTATATTTCTGGTTGATTATATTTGAATTTTAGAAATTTTAAAATATGACAATGGAAGATATAATTAATAAAAAGAGATTATTATAATTGAAACATGCATTTTAGATTATTATTGTTTTATTGTATACTTTACCATAAGCATTTATGAATCTTTATCTCTTTTATCAAAAATAAAATAATTCATAATTTGATATTAAAAAAGATATACAATTTTATGAAATCTATGAGAAATACATATTAACAGTATTAACAATATATACATTATGCTTTTTTTATTTGCTTTATAAATAATTTAATTACACTCAACCAAATATGAATAATGAAATAGTTAAAGTTTAAGAAACACAATATGAAATATTCCCAGAATAAGATTAATCCAAATTTGCAAAAGTATAAATTAGAAAGTATAAATTATTACATATACTTTCTACATTATGCTTTTTTGTTTTGCTTTATAATTAATATATAAGAATACTTAGACCTAAATAAATTACTGTATTAAGTAGTGTCAATGAATGGAGTTTAATCAACATTTATATATGTATGATTATTCAATTTTATATACCATCTAAAAGGGAATCATATAATATACCAAATGAAGTTACTGATAATAAAATTTAATAAGTGGAATAAGAAGAAGCAATATGATAATTAACTTTAAAAAAAAAATCAATATTTATAATTAAATAAATTAATATATATATATAATTATGTTTATTAAATAATAATTCATCTAAACATTTAAAAAAACTATTCCTAATTTTTTTTATCATCTTCCTTCTCTTTAATGTGTTTCCAAATAATTATGCCACCAAGAACAAATAGTATTATTATAGTTACTATTACAACAACTAAAATTGCTTCAGTTGGTTCTATAAATATTGATAATGTCCATCTAATTATATATATATATAAATTACGATTTCGTATTATCAGTAAATGGTGAAACAATTAATTAAGAATTAGGAATGATAGGAGTCCATTATCTAATTTGTCCATCTAATAATGGTATACCTAAGTAAAAATTCTCTATATAATTATTGGTTCTACCCAATCCCATATAAGAATAAGGTAATTACAATGGAGAATAAGCAGATTAATATAATTGAATTCCTGCAGCTGGTTTATAGGATCCACTAATATCAGTTACTCTGAATTAATAAGTGGCTCCATAATACAATGAACCTTAACATGTAATCTTACTTTCTTCATCAGCTGCACATTGTCCATTAATACCTAATGATTTTAAAAAGAAAGCATCTAAAGAGATATAATTATAAAATGCTGCTAAATTGTATCTTGGTTTTTAATCTTCATCCATAGAGATACTATTTACTAAGAAATCTAATCTTCCATTTTCTCCAAAATCAAAAAAGGCTACATTAATCCCTTCCATCTCTGTAATTAAATAAAAACGATCTCCAGGATCATTATCCACTATTAATTATCTACACATTCTTGATTCTAATTCACAATCAGTACTTATGGGTACATTTTTAAGATAATATATATTAGGTTTGTAAGTAGTTTCATTATAAATGATCATGAATGCTCCTGGATAACCACTAGCTAAATAATCACCAAATCTTAGAAAAGGTGCTAAAGCTAATGATAAATCTAGATTTTTATAATCATATAATTTAATTGGTTAATCTCCATTACTTAATGGAGTAACCAATTTTGTATTTGTTCCTAATAGACTAAATGGAGAATATGGATATGCCATTTATTTATCTGAATCTTTTGTATTTGATTAACATAAATTTGGAGGATTATTAGGATTTTCATATTGATTATAATTAATTACTAAATTTTAGAGATCATTTCTTTAGAAAACATAAATCATATCTATAGATCCATCAAAATTAATATCCACAAAATCAAGAGTCTTTAATTCAGCTCCATTAATAAATGAATCTATTATCTATAAACAAAATCTTGGTTATTTATTTAATAATTAATCTGTACTTTCAGCAACAACAGTAGATACATATTTAGTATACCAATATTCAATACCCAATTCAGATGTTATTATTAAATCTGCTCTACAATCAGAACTTACATCAACAAAAGAACTAAAATGTGGATTTAATAATTATGCACTTATTGTTTTTTCATAATCTTTTATTGAACAACCTTAATCTACAAGATCAAGAAAATCAGTTGGTTATTATAATCCATATTAAACTACTAATCTTTAAGTATCTGTAGTAATCATAATAGATGTTCTATTATATTATTAATTAAACTTTACTTGTGATTACCAAAGAAATCTCCTACAAATGGATAGGATGATGATGAATATTTCTCTTGCATTACTTCAAACACTGGATAACCATTCTTTATTTCAGTCTATCTTAATATATTAATTGTAAATCCTTCATCATTTCCTAAAACTACTAATATATCTAAATAGCCATCATAATCATAATCTAATGGAATTGTCCCTTATATTATGATATCTTTAACTGGATAACAACTACTTTAACAAACATTTTTTTATTCAAATTCATTTAATGTATTATCCCAATACAATATAATTATATTATTACTCTTCTAATCAACTATTACAACATCTACACTAATTTTATCATATAAACTTACGCTTTATCTCCATTAAAATCTCCATAAGATGAAATCAATCCTAAATCCATTTAATCTTCTGGCAATCCAACATTTACTTTATAAATTTCTATCAATAATAAATTCACATTTATTTACAGCTCTGCTTATTTGTAAACTTGAATGCCTTCCCTTAGAAATCTGAAACACTCTCACAATATCCATTATAAAACAATATTGAAATCCAAAGTATATATTATTTCATTAATTTATTATTCTTATTAAGACTAACTTTTTTTAAATTCCACAAAATACGTACATAATCAAATTCACTAATTAATATCATTTATTTCTAGATTTCGTAAATTCTTAACCATATTCCTCTATACTAAAATTAGAATCTATCATTCCTTCCATTAGAATATATATATATATATATTTTATATTTTGTCAACGGATAATTATTAATACATTTATCTGTTAATGGAATTGTCTGCTAATAAATCTAATAACAAAGAAAATAACAACCCAGTCTTAGTACCAACTCAATATGAAATCATGTAAAAAGAAGGTATCTTTGCTAAAACCAAAGCATCACCTCATTATAGATTCTACTATAGAAAATAAAGGTAATCTGTTGTATAACCAATTCAAAATCCTATCATTGGCCATTCTAATAGTTCTTAATCAATCCATAAAGATATAGAAAAGATAGCTAAACAATTACAATCTTAGCATATTTAAACCATGACACAATTCAATTTCACTTAGCCTCTAAAAGAAAGACACCCTACCTAATATTCTAATCCTCCTAATCAATAAATTACTGAGGTATTGGAAATGTTTGAAAAAGAAAATTTAATGAAAATTTAATAGATCAAACCCTATACTCCAAGAAGACCATTTACTTAATATGTTAACTCTAAATTACCTACTTTGAACTATGAAAATACAAGTAATGATTAGGAAAACAGTGAAAAAGCAACTCCACTTTTAAAAAATAAGTTATTATTTAAAAGAACTATAAATCCTTCTTTGGATAAATTTAAGAAAATCAATTAACCATCAAATGAAGTAAGACATAAAAGAGTAGCTTCTTAGATCTTAAATAATCCTGTAAATTAAAATTAACAAAGAATTTCAAATGTTAGAATAAACAAGGTTTTACAAAATTCTAATAAAATTATGTAGATTTGCAATAAAATACCAAATATTTAAGAATAAATAGCTGAAGAGCACCTATTAGATTTAATAAATTCTGATCATTTTAAAATTGAATTTCAACATTTCATAAATATTTCATAAGGTTCTCATTCAGAAATGGAACAATTATTATAAAATTTTATGATTGACCAAATAAGAAAGAAGAAAGAGTTATAAGATGCTGAGAATAATTTAGAAGGTAATAATTTTCATATCATTTCAAAGAAAAAAGATAAATTTTTTAGAGATCGTTAACAAATTATATATAGGAACTTAAAGAAAAATTATGAATCTACTAATTTATAAAATATTATTATTAATATGACTAAAATTAAATATTTGTTTTTAAATAATAATTCTATTAATTTATAATCTACCATCATGAAAATATTTGTTTAACATCATATTTAAATTTAAATATTTTATAGATATTGATACTTCACTCTCAAACATTAAATATAAATCTATTTATTAATCAAATTATGTTTATACTTTAGTATATTTTTTACTTACTTTAGTTTCTTTTATAAATAAAAACATCAATTCATATTTGAGAATCATCTTGAATGATGAACAATTATAAAGTAATATATATAATTAATAGTCTATATATATATATATATCATAAATTAATAATTAAATATTATTTTTTGGCTTGTGACTTTTTAAATAAGTCTGTATCATTAAATGAATATTTAGGAAGTAAAGGCTTATTAGAGTATTATTTATTATTGACATAATCTTTAAATTCTTGATAAATTTTCAAATCTCTTTGTTCTTTGAGATTTTACAATTTAATCTCTTTATTATTTTATTATTTTAATCTATTCTACCATAAGAATTAGTGCTTTAAACTATGCTGAGGCATTATAACTAATGGTTGAATTGTATACTCAGATTATTTTGGTTTTTATTGAGGAATAAATAAACTTTAATGATCATAATTATCATTTTTCACATTACAATTATTATTAAAAGAATTATCAATAAAATTGTAAGTAAATTATTAGTATTTCATTTAATTTTATATTGATTATGATTTTGCTCTATTTCTAGTTTAAGATGATTTCAATTGTCTTTATTTATATGAATTTGATCTTGGATATTATCTTTCCAGATTATTATTTTTTTCTCTAAGGGGTTCAGGTTAAATTTATTTAATTTCTTCATATCCAATTTCATCTTCTGATATTGAAGAATCTGAGAAACTGACATCAGAATTCTATTCATTTATTAATATACTTTCTGTCCATATTTATGTTTCTATATTTTTAGATAGAGTGTTAATTATTTCTCTACCC
The DNA here is from genome assembly GCA_905183005.1 of Paramecium pentaurelia. Taxonomy (NCBI): domain Eukaryota; phylum Ciliophora; class Oligohymenophorea; order Peniculida; family Parameciidae; genus Paramecium; species Paramecium pentaurelia. The sequence continues at coordinate 331,234 of CAJJDO010000113.1, read as the reverse complement.
ATAGATCTTAGATCATTTAAAGTAAAATCTACAATTTAATTTTAATCCTTGTATCCAAAGTATGAAATTTCAAGAGTATATATATTCTGATTCATATTCAATAGTTTTTATAAAAAGACTCTTGCTGTATGATTCAAATATTTAGTATTTTTCATAAATCTACTATTCTCTAGACTGAATCTTTTATCTGAATTGCAAAGTTCAGTAATGAATTCATTGCAACTATGACCATAAAAGAAAGCTGACAGTCTAATTTATTACATTTCAAATACTTTTTGCTATGACCATGTATATCTAAGATTAATTAGATAGGATAATTCTCATTAAAATTAGTTATTAATTTTTCAATTTCATTTAATGTATCATCTCTATTGCATCCCCATTTTCTGTTTAAATCAAAACCTCCTAAACCACATCTTTAATTTCCATGTACTACTCCATCAACATTTAACATTGGTATAATTTTGATAACAAACTTATTCCTCAATTCATCAGCCTCAGCTGACAATAAAGCATTGATTATCCCTTCAATTACAAAAGAACTAGGTGTCTCTCCAGGATGCTGTCTACCAATAAATAGTAATCCTTATTTTTAATCTTTATTATCATTAGTTATAGTAATGATTTATATTTCATTACCTGCTTAGCTTGTGATTATGTTTTTGACTTTCAATATTTTATCATAGACTAGATATTTGCTAGATATGAATGTTTATAGATTAGAATAGGTGTACGGATAATTAGAGGCAAAGTACACAGTTCCTTATTCGATAAATGTATAATTAAAAGAGAGTGAATAGTAGAATGTAGAATTATTTCTTTGGATATTATTTTTCTTAAAAGATAAACCCAATGAATCTTTTCTCCAATAATTACATTCATTTATTAAGATTTTCATGCCTTAACGATAAAAACACATATCCTTGTTAATGTTAATGATACTGAGTTTAATGTTAGAAAGGGTTGAATTCTTGTTTGAAATGGAGAAGTAAAACCATTGTGTATATCCTTTGGTATTAATATCATTTTAAAGGAGTAGGATGTAATCTTTATCGCTTTTCTAATTAAGATATGATAGAGATACTTTGAAGACTTAGAATAAGTTTCCACTTTCAAATAGAGAATCAAATTTAATATCTTCATCACTTTGGTAGTAATGAGAAGCATCGAAGTTATTATCTGGTTAATGAATAAGAGTTGCATATAGATTTTGGTTCTGTTAAGGTTGATATTTTTGGTATATTAGTTTAAGGGGTTTTAGGAAGGCTTAAAGAGTGATAGGCTTTTAGGTTAAACATTCTTGTTCTTATTATTGTATGGGTGTTTTATAGGTTATTTGTTATTCATTTGCTTCTAAATAGCTAATATACTTAATTAGAGATACTTTTTTTTTAATGGTAATAATGAATTAACTTTGTTTAATTGAAGTTATTAAATTAGAATAGGATTGGGTTTTGGTAGTTTATCTTTGATGGATTAATAGAAAAATAAATTTTCTTTGTCTTCTTTTTTTGAAATGTTCTTCACATCAACAGTTTGACTTATATTCTTCATTTATTAACGAATAGATTTTAATATAATATAATATTAATGTGAAAAAATTGACAGAATATAATTCAGATTAATGGATGTTCAGATACAATAGATAGCCTCTTTTATCTTAATGGTGATTTGATAAGTAATAGTGATTATGTTTTAACAATCATTGGTGGTGTCATATCTGAGCCATCTGTATCAGAGTCAAGGGAACGATATGAAAATATCAATTGTTTTTTAGCTTGCTCAAATTTAAACTATTTTTATTATGGATCAGTTAAGAATGTTAATTTCAATTCTTACAAATAATTTACAATATCTTTTTCTTAAGATGTAACTTCATTAAGAGAGTCTTCAAATTCAATTGTATCATTCATTTTAATAAATAAATAAATTATTTATTTTCAATTAATGATTTTTACTAGAACTTATATAAAAATAGTTGAATCTATTATTTAATTGAAATGGATGATTTTTTTAAACAAAACATTTCTCAAACGGCAATTTAGAATTGATAATGAAACTAGATATATATATGTATAATAATAAAATTTATTGTAATATTAATTTGATTTGATTTGATGTTCAGATAAGGACCATAAAAATATTAATAGTTCCAGGATGAATAGAGAGTGATATCAAATAAACAAGAATTTCCCCAAGAAGTGTAGGCTGGCGTTCTTGGAGGAAAAGAAGGCAATTCTGATTTTCCATCAGATTAGATTCCTCCTGATTTTAATTTAGCTTAATTACATAGAGTATTGTAAAAAAGTTTAAACATATAGGAAGCATGGAATGTTGGAACAACAAAATTATCAAAGAGTTAATTAAGAAGTCTTCGTTTACATTAGAATACTCCAAATATTTCAGAAGAAGAAAAATTGGTTGGATAGATATGTAAATGTTGTGCTCGTTAAGTACCAAAAGATAGAGTTAAAATTGATTGTAATAACTAAGATTATTCGTTTCTTGGAGCAGGTAATTAAATGATTCATTTAGGTATGCCTCTTTATTTTGAATACATTAAGGCATGTATTCTAATGTTAATTGTAATGTTTGTAACATCAGGAGATTATAACATTATAACTAATATTGCCTTTGGTTAATCATGTTAATCTTTGGATAAGAGTATTGGCTTTGAGATAGATGAGAAAGCAGTTTGTATATTTAATTGGGTAACAGGATTATCATTAGCAAACAAAAGAGAAGATTAAGAATTCATTGATTTGTAATAAATGCTCAATTTAATATCTATGTTGACTCTTATTATTTTATTTCAATATTTTAGAAAAGAATAAAGAGCTTTTGATACTGAAATAGATTCAAATACTTATTATGCATCTGATTATACAATTTTATTGAAGAATATTCCAACTCATACTGAGGGATTAAAAAATGATGATTTTGATTAAGATCTCAAAGATTATCTTGAAGTCTACATTGAAAGAACATATGAAAAACCAATTGAAGTTTTAGATTATGAAGAAGAACTTAGATAATTTTTATAAAGAAATAATAGACCAGAAAAGAAATTATCAAGAGTAGTGGCTGTTAATTTATGTTATAATATAGAAGAATAATCTATATTAGAATAGGAAAAGTAAAGTAAGATAGCTCAAAAATAAAAGGTATTTATAATAATAATTAATATTATTAGTTATTACCTAGTTTGTATGATCAAGGTCTATTACCAGGTAGTGAGGATATAAATAATAATGAATAGATAAAGGAAATTGATACTTAAATAATTGAAATTGAATAAAAATTGGAAGCTTTGGAAAAAAGATTTGTTGAAGGAAAAGATGTTAAATAATATTTCTTAGGATAAGCATTTGTTACATTTAGATGGGAGAGTGATGTCTAATGGATGTTAATTGATCATAGATTATCATTATGTTCTAGAATTCTTGGAAGAAAAAGTAATTTAATTTATAGAGGTTCATAATTATAAGTGGAATAACCACCAGAACCAACAGATGTATTTTGGGAGAATTTACATATCTAAACATCTTAGAAAATATGGAGAAGAATATTAGGATATTTCCTTACTTTTATTATTTTGGGAGTTTGTGGTGGTTTAATATATTGGTTATCTGCTGTTCAAGCTTAGAGTGCTGATGAATAGGCTAAAGCAGTAAAAAATGGAGATTTAAATCCTAATTATAAAGTTAAAGTGATAGCATAATTGGCATCCATTTCAATCATTATTATTAATTATATTTTAAGTATTGTAATTAGAAAAGTTTCACTATTTGAAAGATTCTCTACACAAACAGGATTCAATATCAGTTTAGCTAGTAAATCTAGTTTAGCTTAATTTGTAAATACTGCTGTTATTACATTTGCAATTAGTACTTGGGTTACTAAAAATATATATGGAACAGGAGGATTGGTATATAATTAAACATATGTATTTATATCTAATGCAATTTTACCTGCTTTAATTTAACTTATTGATTCATCTACTATTATGAAATGGTTATATTAATTTTTTGAATTAAGAAAGGGTAAGGCTTCAGTTAAAACATAGAAATAACTTCATGAGTAATTTTTTATATAAATTATTTAGTTTATTTGAGAGACCAGTCTTTGATATATCTACATCTTATGCAACAGTTTTAAAGAATATGTATGTTGTTGCATTCTATGCTTCAGTTATTCCTATTGGTTTAGTAATTACATGTTTTGCATTACTCTTTTTTTATTGGGTTGAAAAATATAATATTGCAAGAAGAAGAACAATTAAATATAATTATTCTTCTGTGATGTCAAGAGAAATGATTGAATAATTAGAATATGTCCTACCTATTTATTGTGTAAGAACATATCATATTATAAATAGCTAACAAATCTTTGGTGGGAATATGTATTCTTGTAATCAATATCAATAGAAGCTATAATTGGAGTATGTTTTGGAGTAGCCAATGCCATTTTGCCTATGCATGAAATCAATAAGTTATTATTTCGTATGAAAGCTAAACCAAATGAACATCTACCTATCAATGAGGCTGAGGTTGGTTTCTTAACTGTAATTAAATTACATTATTTCATTATAGGATTATTGTAGAGAAAATCCTGCCACTGCTGAAACTGAAAGAGCTAGATACTAAGAAAGAGTAACTAGACATTAAAAGGATAAAATTGCTATGGATTAAATGTTTGAATAATGATATCAAATATTATATATAAATTAAATCAAAGTAATTTATTTAAGTATTTATAATTGATTTTGATATGATTTCAAATTGTTAATACCACAAATAATTTTTATAGAAGAACAATTTTATAATTTTTTATATAATAATTGACTCAATCATTCTTTCTTTGCATGTTCTTCTGTCCAATATTATTGGAGCTTTTAGCTTCCATGATCAGGAACCATTGTTGGTTTTCCTGGTTTCCATGAGGCTGGACATACTTCACCATGTTCATCAGTAAATTAAAATGCTTATACTAATCTAGAAATTTATCTACGTCATTCATTACCTCAATGTTTCATCAACATTTCTTCCAACTGGTAAATCATTAACTGAATAATGTCTAAGAACACCATTCTTATCGACTATGAATGTGCCTCTAAAAGCAACTCCAAAATCTCCATCTTAAGGATCATCAATTAGAACTCCATAATCAGCAGAAATAGTCTAGAATATTCTTAAAAATTATGATTACTTTTCCTAAATCAGCAATCAATGGGATTTACATATCACCCAATCCTCCTTGATTTCTTGGTGTTTGGCAATACTTCATGTGTGAGAAATGTGAATCTACTGAAACAGCAGCAACTTCACATCCAATCTTTCTGAATTCCTATTAAGAATTAAGATCAAAACAATTACTTCGGCTCTGTCAGAAAAAGCAATGATTTCTGTTGGGCAAACAAAAGTGAAATCCAATGGGTAAAAGAATAAGACTAAGTATTTGCCTTTGAAATCTGAAAGTGACACTTTCTTGAATGATCCATTCACATAAGCTGTGCTTGTGAAAGCTGGAGCAGGTTTTCTAATTTTAAGCTTTTAACTCATATCTTATTTATATTATTGCACAAAAATATTATCTCCTTATATAGAGTGACGACAATTAAATTAAATTACGATTTAGTTATTATGTACAAAAATAATCCAATAAAAATTAGAAAACCTGCTCCAAATTTTAGTGGAGAAGCTTATTACAAAGATGGATTCAAAAAAGTTAATTGAATTCATATATGTTAGATTTCATTAAAAGATTTTAAAGGCAAATATCTAATAATGTTTTTTTATCCATTTGATTTTACTTTTGTCTGTCCTACAGAAATCATTGCTTTTTCTGACAGAGTTGAAGTAATTGTTTTGATCTTAATTCTTAATAGGAATTCAGAAAGATTGGATGTGAGGTGGTGGGAATATCTACAGATTCCCATTTCTCACATATGAAATATTGTTAAACTCCAAGAAATCAAGGTGGAGTAGGAAAGCTCAATATTATGTTAATATCTGATATTGGAAAAGTTAGAATAGATTCTAATAATAATAGAACATTTCAACTAGTTATGGATGCTTGATAGACGATGAGAATGATGAAGAATATGGAGCATCGTTTAGAGGAACCTACATTATTGATAGTAAAGGAATTTTGAGACATTATTCAGTTAATGATACTTCAGTTGGAAGAAATATTGATGAATATTTAAGGTAAATTTAAGAATATTAATAAAGATTGATTGAAGCATTTATTTATACTGATACACATGATGAAGTTTGTTAAGAATCTTGGAAGCCAGGAGAATAGGGAATTAAGGTTGGTAAATAGAGAATTACGAAATCAAATTCTTCAGCTTGTTGTATTATGATTTGATATGTAAAATTTATTAATATATATAACAATCTAAAAAAAGAATCAATAAGATCATAAAATCATTTTTCAGTTAGTTCACGATAACCCTTCCAATTATTTCTAAGATATGGTTCTTCTTTGATAACTCTTAAAAGGGTGTTTGAAGGACCATCTTTATAATTAGGTAGAAAATTCTAAAAAATATTGATATTATAAAATTACTAATGTTTCTTCAAATATAGATTTGGCTTTATCCCAATCTCCAGATAGATAGCAATGGAATCCTTCATTCCATTTTTGATAGAATTCCTAAATAAAATATAGAATATAATTACTTTTCTAAATAATGCTCTTGATATTTTTATGTTTGGATCTTTAGTCCAAGTTTCAGATATTAAAACATGACTTTTAAGAACAGCCTATTTGAGTTTGTCTCTTTTCATTCTTTTTAAAACTTTTTATTTTTTTTTTTATTTCTATTATTCAGATTCTGAGAAATAAGCTTATTTAATTTTTTCTTTTCTATGAAAATCAACAATAGTTTTTTTTCTATGATCTTTTCTAAGTAAAGAATCAACATTCAAATCAACAGTATAAATATCCATTGGTTCAATACTACCTTTGACAGTTACTCTATCAATGTGTCGTAGATTCTTTTAAGTAATTTTTGTGGCAACATCCCTCAATTATCCTGAAATGAGAATCATGGATCCAAATTGTTTAGTGGCTGCTTCCAATCTAGAAGCCATATTAACATTAGGACTTAAATATGAGGCATCAATTTTGTATTCAGATCCAATGGCTCCTTCAATAGCCCAACCAATATGTAATCCAAATCCCATTTTTACAGAATAATTTGGTATTCTATTATTCAATCCTTCATGTTATTTATATTTCTATAATTTTTAGGATAAAGTAACATTGGTGATGATAGTAACAAAAGAAAGGATAGCCATATCTGCAATTTAAGAAACATGTTCATAAGGTTTAAGACGTAGATTTCCATCTTCATCTTGATAATAATCAGTTTCTGCATATTTCCATACTAATAAGAAAGCATCTCCAATATTTTTATTAGCACTTCCAGAGAATTAATCCACAACTCCATGTACTATTTCAGCAATCTCATTCACAAATACCATAACATCTTGTTATAATACTTCTGTGGCATCAGTGAAATTTCTAATATCACAAAATCCAAATATGGCCATCACTTTTTTTCCTGGCAACATAGGATTAATAGATGCATTAGCTCCCATATTTTAAGCAATAATTTAAGAACCAGCTTCACCAAATCCAAGTGCTAATAAAGTTCCTATCTTCACTATCAATTTCTACAAAATGACCGTTTCTAATCTCTCATCCTCTTAATCTTCTAATGCTTTCATTTCTCCATTTTCAACCATTTAAATAAATGCCTTATTCTCTTCTTCTTAAGCTGCAACTAAAGGATTCTCTGATATTTTTTTGACAGTTTCCAACATTTTCTCAATAGGTGTTAAAATTAAATCTTAAACATCTTTACTAAACAAAACTGCTGCAACAGAAAGTACAATAGAAACGAAAATAGTTCTTACAATTGATAAAATTGCATTCAATTCATCATCTGCTATTGTTGTACAAATACATACAGCATTTTAATCTGAAGAATCAGTAGATGTATAATATTATAAAGAGGCAGTTCTATAATCCTAATATTAATATTAATCTTCATATGGATAGAAAATTGTTGAATTGATTTCAAAAAATACCAATTAAGTTCTTAAAGATTCATGATAAACTATAAAATCTTTGATTAAATAAGTATAGATTTCAGTGTCTTTAGACCAATATTAAATTGCTTATAAACCTGTAGTAAAACTAACATTAGGATCACCATAAGTACTTAGATTTAAAATAGGTACACTAAATAAGATTAACATCACAATTGTAATAACTCTTTTATTTGTTAATTCTGTTAATTCCTTTCCAATATTAGTTTCTTTAACTTCTCCTTCATCTGAAACTCTTTATAATGTTTTCCCAGGAGTTTGGATAATAGATTTTCTTTTTTGAATAGTGGTTAATGATTAAATTTATCCAGACAATACAATTTTTCTAGTTTGTCTTCTTTGAAATCTCTATTCATTTTCTGAGTTGAATTAACTACTTTATCTATTTTATAACACAATTGAAGTCCTTTATTATGGAGTCTTTTATAAATGTGGTTATTCATCTTAATCTCTTACATGTCTCTCAGATGAATCTACTGACTTTTAAGATGATATATTATCATTATTTTATTATTAATTAACTGGTTGTTCTTATTCTTAATTATTTTGGTCCATCAAGTTTTCATCCTTCATTTCTTCTGCTAATAGTTTTTCTGCTTCTTTCTCTAAAGATTATTTTGCATGTTTATATAATTTTGATAATCTAACAAGTCGCACAACTCTAACAATCCTTCCTGCTCTTGTTCCTACTCTTGAAGCTCTCCCTGCTCTATATTCAATATTTATATATATATATAAACCTTGCCAATGATACAGCACTCAAAGCTGCACCACCACCACTTCCAAACATTGCCTCATTTACCCATCCAATATCTAATAACATTGAAATAGTTGATAATAAATCCAACCAAAAAAAGAATCCAAGAATATATCCTTCCTTAATAAAATGAAAGCTAATTTACTTTACAAACTGAAGCCAATACAATTTCAACCAAAAAAAATCCCATACATATTGCAGTTATCACCCAAAAAGCAGCATCTCCATCCTTATTAATACAAAATGTATACTTTATTTGTTGATAACACTCTTATATCATCACCAAATAATGCATAAATCGTTATTACAGTCATAAATATCATATAATTGAAACTTTCCAGAAAATGCTCAATCCTTTTCTAAAATTGTGATTATTATGTACTTTCATCCCAAAATGAATTTCCGAAGATGATTTACTTGATCTTGATCCATAATTCATAGACTTCCTATGTGTTATTGTTCTTGAAGCATATTATGCATCACCAGACCCACTCTTCTTATTTGGAGATGAAGAATCTACTTTTGATTCAGCCTAACTCATTAAAATAATTCAATACTCTTATTTGTCCATTCATTTAAACAACTTCATCTTCATTCTTTTTTTCCATCATTATAAATTAATATCAAAATATTTATATATATATTTAGTTTATCTCATAAATCATTCATCAATTATTGTTATCCTTTAGTTGCATTAAATATATATATATAAATATTAATATCAATGAAAATTGTATTTCGTTATTCCTATGATCTTTTTGTAATTGGAGGAGGTTCAGGTGGTTTAGCCAGCAGTAAAGCAGCAGCCCAATTAGGAAAAAAAGTTGCTTTGGCAGATTTTGTTGTACCCTCTCCAAATGGTCAAACTTGGGGTGTAGGAGGAACTTGTGTAAATGTTGGATGTATTCCTAAAAAAATGTTTCATATTGCTGCTTAATTGGGAGATTATAGACAAGATTAGGGTAGAGTAGGATGGAGTGGAATAAATGAAAATGGATCTCATGATTGGAATAAAATGGTTTAAGTAGTATCTAATTTGATTTTGAGACTTAATAGAATGCATGAAAACAATCTCAAAATAGCAGGAGTTTAATATATAAATTCATTAGCAAAATTGATTAATCCAAATACTATTGAAGTATGTATATATTCATAATTTTAGCTTACTGATTAAAAAGGTCAAAAGAGTATTGTTACTGCTGAAAAAATTATCGTTTCAGTTGGAGCAAGACCAAAATTATATGAAGGATTGGATTCTTAGAGTTATATTACATCAGATGATTTATTTTGGATGAGAAGACCTCCTGGTAAATCTTTAATAATTGGAGGATCTTATGTGGCATTAGAATGTGCAGGATTTTTGAATGGATTAGGATATGATACATAAGTGTTAGTAAGAAGTAAATTGCTTAGAAAATTTGATTAATAATATGCATAATTAGTTGGACAATATATGGTTGAAAAAGGTGTTAAATTTCATTATGGATGTATACCTTCTAAAATTGATGGTAAAATTGTTACTTGGAAAGATAAGAATGGAAAGGAATCATCAGAAAAGTTTGACACTATTTTGATGGCTATTTCAAGATAAGCTAATACTTAAAATTTAGGATTGGAGAATGTTGGAATTTAAATTGATGAAAATTAGAAAATTATTGTTAATAAATATGATTAAACTAATTGTCCAAATATTTATGCTGTAGGAGATTGTGTTTCTGGAAAATTAGAATTAACTCCAACTGCTATAATGGCAGGAAGGAAATTAATCAAGAGATTATATTAAGGTTCATCAGATATAATGGATTATAGAGATGTAGCAACAACAATCTTTACACCATTAGAGTACAGTTGTATTGGATTATCAGAAGAGAGAGCAATTGAAAAATATGGTAAAGATAATTTAAAGATTTTTGAAAATGTTTTTAAACCTGTTACTTGGAATATTAGTTCTAGAAATCCATCAATTTGTTAAGGGAAATTAATAGTCAGAAAAGATACTGACTAAATAATTGGATTTCATTATATTGGACCAGAAGCTGCTGAAGTTACTTAAGGTTTTGCTGTGGCTATTAGAATGGGAGCTACAAAGGCAGATTTTGATTCGACTGTAGGAATTCATCCATCTGCTGCAGAAGTATTTATAATGAGATTATTAATAGGAAATGGTTTAAATGAAAAAATTTAGATGATTAATATGTGTGAAAAGTAGAAATATATAATTGTAAAAATATTCTTAATATAATTATATTTTTAATTTTAAGTAGCAATTTATTTGCATGTTTAAAAATATTAAGAATTTTATTATATTAATTTATAATATTATATATATATATATTCCAAAAATTTAGTTTATCATTTCAAACATTAAATTTAATTGGTCTTTAAATAGGTTAAATTACAATAAATTATTATTTTAAATAATAATTTGTATTATCTGAAGTTATAGATGTTACTTCCTTTTTTGTTGAGCACTATTTTAATTTTGGATATTTCTCAAAAATTAACTTTATTTACATATAACAATCTATTATGATTTATACACTCAACATTAGAATGTAAATTCCAATGTGAAAATATGAGATCAATTCAATAGTATCTTAAGAAAAATATTTGAAATTATCTTAAACATAATAAATTAGTATAAAATTAAGAGATATCAAAATTCCAAAATCTTGTGTAATAACTTTTGTTGTTTCTAAAGTATTTATACTAGGTTAAAGAACAATTGAAATAATGGCAGATACCATATACAGTGATATTAAGAGACCAATTTAATAGAGAGCATTATTGAAAAACACTAATAATGAAGCCATAAAAAGAATCTTCTTAAATGGTTAGAGTAGAGCAGCTTATCTATTATGAATACCAGTAATTTAAAATCCTTCAAATAAAGATCCATATTTTAATTTATATTATAAGGATTCAAATTGATATTTTTTAAGTAGTATGGAATTACTTAATAAAATGATAATTGTAATTTAGATTAAGATTATCAAATTAGCAAATAAATATTAAAGAGTATCATTAAGATTAGCCTTATAATGTTGAGTCCAACAATATATTGTTGTAAATATAGCAAAATTTAAATCTAATAAACTAGATAAATGAATTCTTAAAAGGATTTAAAATAAAAAACTATATTCATAAATTCTTGCAGTATTATTAATGTAATATGCAATTTAATAAGTATAAAATTTTATTTAACATGGACCTAAATTTTTTGAATCAGTTATCAATATTTTATCGAATAAATATTTGTGATTAATTTTTATAATAATTCTACATCCAATATAAATAATAATTGGTATAGCATAAGTTACAAAGATTGAACTCAGATTTACTAGTAGATTCTCTTAAACATCTCTTTCTATTAATAATGGGTAATTGTGATAAGTGTCATTTTCTGCAAATTTAATTAAAGAAAATGGTATTAAATCATTTAAAAAATCCATTTAAGCAAATTTAAAAAGGGATAAAAATTCAAGATGTAAATATGGAAATTTAACATTAATATAAGATAAATATGAAAATAATTAGAGCATATCTAATGTATTCCAATAGAATTCAAGACTTTACAATAGTAATCCAAGAATAGCTGCTCCTCCTAATGCAGCCAAAAAAAATAAACTAATTTTCTTTGATGTTGCTGCTGTAGTTATTTATAATTCAGAAACTTTATAATAATCTCCTAATTAATATTCTAAAAATTGATTTGATAATTATTGTCCTTCTTAATCAAATGGTAAATAATCAGTAAAATTGATTTAATAAATCATACCTTAAAATGTATCATACAATTTAATATCTAAATTAATTTGAGAATAATATGAGTCATAATTATTATCATATCCTATTTCAATATAATATTTAACTTAATTCATATTTTTAATTCCTTGTATCCAATGTTATTAAACTTAAATCAAATCAATTTTCATAAGTTTATTAAATTTAATTATTCCATATCTATTAGATTGATAGATATTAGTAGGTTTTTCAAAACTAATACTAGCTAAAGGGAGATCAGCAATTTAACATTTACTTTAAGTATTATTATTAGAATTACAAATCCATAGTTATTCAAGTTTGCAAGTAGATGAACAACCATCTCCATCAATATTATTACCATCATCACATTGTTCTGTTAATCTTAAGATACCATCTCCACATTTTGATATACATTTACCCTATTCAAGATATAAACCTTGAGTATCCTCACATAATTAGCAATTCCCTTATGAAAATATTTCGAATAAACAGGATGTACATTATTTTTTAGATGGTCCTGAACATTCTTTACAATGGATACTATAAAATATATATATGTTGATATAATTACTCGCAAGGATTGCATTGATTATCATCTAAAAAGTATCCTGATTTACATTGTGAACATATTTTAATATCTTTGCAAGATTTACAATTAACATCTGTGCATTGAATGCATGATGAATAGTAAATAAGAGGACTTAATTTAAGATTTTAAATTAATGTACATTAATAACTTTCTTCAATTTAACACTATGAATTACAACCGTCTCTATTTATATTATTCCAATCATCACATTATTCATATAATTATTTGATACCATCACCACAATAATTAGTTTGACATTCAAGAACATCATAAATACAAGGATTGCATTAATTATTTTCATAATAATATCCTTTTATACAAATACATGTAGAATTAGATTAAATAAAATGTTTAGTTGAATCACAAGTTAAACAATTATATTCATTAGATCCATTACATGTTTTACATTTGATATGACATAAAATACATACTTCATTATTATTTTCATAATAACCATCTTTACAATAACATTCACTAGATATTCTATTTTATGAGCATTCAACACAATTTTATGCACTTAATTAACAAGTCTAACATTTTTTATGACATTTTAAACAATTTAAATTGGTATCTTCATAATAACCATCTAAACAATTACAAATAGGTGGATTAATTCTAAGAGTACTACAAATAATACAATTAGAACCATTTGTTTAACATGTAAAACATTATTTTGAACAATTTTAACATGGTAATGATAAAGATAATTCATAAGTACCTTATGGACAAATACATTTAAAAGGAAGAATTCTATTAAAATTACATTTAGTGCAATAATCTGATTGATATTTACATTGATTGCATTATATTTGACAATTATTACATTAATTAGAAGATTAATCAAAATAATATCCATTTGTACATTAACAAATATTATCATTATCAAGAATTAAAGGTGATATACAAGTATTACATAGATTATTAGAACAAAGTACACAATTTTTATTACAAGATATGCACACATTATCATAAAATTAATATCCATTAACACAATTGCATAATGGAGGATTAATGTAATTAAGAGAACATTCAATACAATTAGTTGAAATAATAGAACAAGTTTTGCATTTTCTATGACATGCTATAATTATTATAATATATATTTTTACGTAAACATTTAGAATTTTACATATAATAACCATCTAAACATTAACAACTGATTTTATCAGCAAAATTACTTAAATTGCAATTTTCACTCCAATATTATTTCATAATTATAGCATTATAATTTATGACAATTACATTACTTGGTGCGGCGGATATTAATTCACACTCTTAAGCTTATTCTTCAAATCCACTATCACAATCACAATTTGGTAAACTACTGTTACTACGACAATCTATACATGAAATAGCATTACTACATGAAGAACATTTATAATTGCATTCTAACAATTCATTTATATAAATTACATTCACAAATTTAAGATCCATTATCAAAATATCCAATTTAACAAGGACAAAAATTAATTAAATCATCTATTCTATGAGTACCTGATAATGCACAAGCTAAACATTAATATACACCTGATATCAAACTACAATTTCCACAAAAAAATCCACAAATTGATTAAGTTGGTTAACAAATAGGAATTCCAAAATCATAATATCCAGCATTACAAACACATTAATTAGATCCATCTAATGTTCTATGCATAAATTAACAATCTGTGCAAAATGTACTACTACCAGAACAATATCGACAGGTGTAATTACATTTATAACAATTATATGTTGCATCCATATAATATCCAAAATTACACACACATATATTACTTGAACCAACATAAGCATTACTTTTACATAAATTACATTAAGTGTTATTTCCTCCCCAACATCTCCTACAACTTTAATCACAAGTGGATGCACAATTTGTTCCATAATATCCATCTATGCATCCAGTACTTGTACATGTAGCAGCACAAACTAATTAAATAATTAAATATTACTTGCATTTACACATGAAGTACCTGATAAAACTTAACCTGAAGGACAATTACATGTTCCACTACTTAAAATCATAGGTTCATTACAAGATGTACATAAAGTTGAATCAGATATATTACATGTTTTACAAATAGCATCACATGATTAGTCACAATTTCCACCTGTTTTTCCTACTTGACATATTGTACATGTCTATGAGGCATCACAGCCTGAACAATTAGGATTTAAACATTCTAAAATATTATTGGATTTCATACAAACACATGGTGCTGTGCAGCAATTACTAGCATTGTATCTACATAATCCACCACATACAGTATCACATTAAATACATGAATCACCATTCCAAACATATCCTGAATCACATAAACACATTTAAGAACTTATTTACAATGTTGCATTTGCATGACATGTTAAACAATTAAACTCTCCTCCTGAACCTTAACAACTTTAACAAGTTGGATGACATTCTATAAATTATTTCATCTTTCTTACTAAAGCAAACTTAAGAATTTGGAATCAATTAAGATACATAATATCCAATTTAACAAGTACAGGAACTTCCACTTTTATTATTTTTGCAACTCAAACATTCATTATTTGCTGGTCCTGAACATGTTTTACAATTTTAATGACATTCTTTAAATTAATATATTATTTTACCATAACAATTATTGTCAACACTTGATTTGTAATATCCCTCTTTACATATACAAATATTAGATTGTAAAATAGTATTTTAATCTTATTTACATATTAGACAGTTTGAATTTAAAGATCCATTACATTCTGAGCAAGTAGGATGACAATCTATTTCAAATATATTTTATTTTAAACCTTCACATAAGAAATTAACATAATTAAAATATTAATGCTCTCCACATTTGCATTCATTTTCAAATAAAATCATTTAATTTTAGCAGCTTAGACAATCGTTATTCTATTTTCCTTAACAATTTAAACAAGGAAAACGACAACCTAACTTCAATTTATATATACGCTAGCAAAATAATTCATTATTCTCATCATAATAATTCCCTTAACATTTACAAACAGAATTCTCTAAAAATCGATTACTATCGCTCAAACATTCTAAACAATTAGAAGAACTGCTAGATGAACATTTCCAACATGAATAGTGACAGTCTATATCATATTAAGAATATTAACCTTGACATATGTCATTATCCAAAAACTGATTTGTCTAACATTATTCTATATCCTATAATTTTCTAATAATCTAAAAATTCTTCAAGATCTAATGACCTTCAAGTTAGTAAAGTAAAGTCAAAAATATTGTTAAAGTAAGTTACATCAGATTCATTTATCACAATATTTAACAAATTCTTTTATTATATCTTTAAAAACTTAATATTAATTATGATGTAATCAAATTGACCTCGTATTACTATTTTATTCTGTTCATATTTTAAATTAGATATAATTTTCTTAATCTCTAATTATATCATCATATGAATTGTTCTACATTTATTAATGTTTCGATATTTCAATAAATAAATAATTCAATTTAAGTTAATTTTGTTGATTTTTTATAAACTTCATTCATAATTGTGTAATCTTTTGGAGCACTTACAATAATAGTAAATTATCTATTTGTTCTCTATTCAACTCTAATGCATAGAAGAATTCTATAGTTTTGTATGAATTCAACAAAATTGATATTTTGAAGTTTCATCATAAAAAAATAAAACATATTATATCGACAATGATTTAATTATCCAAAAAGGATTGAATGAATTAGAAAATATTGTAAATAAATGTGAATAAATAGCAATTCTTTAAATAGACAATAATAAATATTAGGATTTATCTAAAATGTTTTTAGATATTTGAAACTTTATTGTGATATTTGCATATGATTTGTTGATAAATAATTACAACATCAAATTTCTAATCATTTATTTAAAACTAATAAAAGGATCTAATCTAATATTAATATTTAAATGCAAGAATTTCTAGGATATCTTAACTAATTATTCAACTCAAAAATTATATAAATTCAAATTTTATTTAAATAGAATTCAATATAGTGGGATTAGTAATTTACTTCTATTTTCAAAGGAATTGTTGATATCATACATGATTTTTTTAACAATTAATAAGTTATATTTTTTAAGGAATTTCTTTTGTTTATTTTTATAAATTTGATTATAATGATTATTTGTGTTTAAGTTATTTTTAAATGAAATATGTAAGTATTTGCAAATTATTTAAGAAATACAAAATTGCTGATATGTTTTATAAAAAGCAATTAATAATAAATCAAAAATAAATATGAACGTAGAGGAGAGACCTGGAACATCATTTACATCTAAGAGACAGGTTCAGACTGAATAAAGAAAGCGATAGTAAATGAATTTAGGGACTTTGGAGACTGAGGATAAAAGTGTAAGCGTAGTGGTACTTATTGTAGACAGGAATGAAAATGAGACCAATTACTCAAGACCAATAGAGAAACAGTTTGTAATAAAAGAGATAGAAGATGATTCCATAGGCAATTTTATACGATAGGGAATCTTTGTATGAAGAAGTTATTAATGCAAAATAAATCAATAACAATTTGTCAAGAGAGAACTAGGCTCTACATACAAAAATAAAAATGATGGATGTAAAATTAATTAAGACTTCTAGGAAGAAATACAACGAATGGTTAGAGCAACTCCAATAAGCGAGCAAGTTGTTAACAACATGGAATCATTTTATTAAGATAATAAACCTTTGAAGCAACATTTAATAATGGATTTAAAGAAACAACTTAGAAGATTGCAAGAAGAATCAATCAAAAAGGATTAATAAATACAATTTTTGTAAAAAAATACAAAAGCTATGAAAATAAAAGAACTGGAAATCGAATTAATGTCTTATCAGTAAGAAGCATAAAGATTGAAAGCATTGATAGGAATGAAATTTAATGATTCTGATAATGATCTTTTAAGATTGAGAGCTGATTATAAGTTATTAGAGGATGAATTAAAATAATTGAAAATAAAATGCAAAGAATATGAATCAAAAGCTACCATGTATTATAATGAAAAACTTAAAAAGGATAAATTGAATCAATATTTAAAAAATCAGATTGAAAGTTTAAAATTTAAAGATCCAGAATATAAGAAATAAAATAAAATTACTGAAAATGAATAGTAATTGAAATAAGATATTGAGTACTAATCATCCCTATATTGCTAGTTAAAAGTAAGTTTAAATAGACACATTGATAAGTAGTTTGAAGGCCAAAGATGCTCAATATGCAGAATTAGATAAGAGAATGAAAGAATTGGAGAGAGAACAATAATAAATAATAGATTAATTAGAAAGAGATAGATAATAATTACGTGAATAATATAATTCACTTAAAGAAGAAGTGGCAATGTCATCTGGAAGAAGGTATAAATAGATTTCATATTTTTAATAGGAGAACTGTTTAAAATAATAGTTTTTTTGAAAATAAACTTGAAATTCTACCTGAAGGTCCAGAAATAACAGATCAAAAAAAGAAATTGTTGCCTTGTGTAACTAAGGATGATGTAAGTTTGATATGTAAATAAATCAAATTCAAACTTAAAGCTATGAAAGTTCCTTTTGAAAAGATTGATAATGTAATTATATTTTTAATTTATTAGTTTATTCATGGGGATGCACATTCAGTTATTAGAATTGAAGAATTAAATGATATGTTGTAGACTGAACCATTTTTATTAAATGAAGTTGATAGTCTTAAAGTAGCTAGATATTTGATTGAAGATAATGATGATAGATTTGTTGAGTTTAGTATGTTAACTGAAGGTCTAATAGCAAGAGCTAAGAGTATACTTAAAAATTTAATTGGAAAATATACACTTTTGGAAGTAAAATAATTTATATGAAATTTAGAAAAATGATGAGGATTAACTCTTTTTAGAAATTGGAATTATTCTATCAAAATATAGAAATTCTTTAGAGGATTTCATTTTGAAATCTAAAAAGAAATAAGAATTATGTACAGTTGAAGATCTTGAGGATGCTCTAAAATTTGTTGAATAAACACTTAATTCTACTTAATATGAATTTTTACTATTGAAGAATTATGAATTAACATAAGAATTAATTTAGATAAATTACAAAAAATTATTTGAATTATTTTATATTGGTAAATTATTATTTATATTTTTATTAGATTCATAAATTCAACATAAAACTAAAAGTGAAAGTGATTTACCAAAAGAATAAGCTAGAATGTCAACAAATTAAGAATAATAAAATAAAGATAATAATGAATTTTAATTATAGTAATAAAAATAAAAATAAGAAGAACTTTAATAATAATTATTAAAAAAATAAAAAGAGGAAGAAGAATAAAGAAGATTATTATAATTATAATAAGAATAGGAGAGATAGAGATAATTGGAATTAGAAAGAGAAGAAGAAGAATAAAGAAGATTAGAATAATAATGGAAAGAAGAAGAAGAGGAGAGAAAGAGGTAGGAAGAAGAAGAAAGAATTAAGTAAGAAAATGAAACAAAAAGGTAAAAATTATTAGAAGAAGAAATGAGAAAGTAAGAATAAGAAGAGACATTAAGAAAGCAATAAGAATAATAAAGATAAAAATAATAAGCAGAAGAGGAAAGATAATAAAAATTAAAGGAAGAGGAAAGAAGATTATAATAAGAACAATTAGAATTATAGAGATTGGAAGAAGAATAGAAAAAGTTAGAAGAGGAATATGAATAATAATAATAATAAGGTGATTATGATAAAGAATAGAATGGTTAAGATAATTATGAAGAATATAATGATCAATAATTTGATTAATAGTAATCGGAATAATAAATTACTGAACCATAAAATAAGAGTTAAAAAGATTATGAAGAAGAGGAATTTGAATAATGAAAAATATTAATTATCCAATTATTAATATATATATATATATATAAATAAATGAAAATAGTTGTTAAATATTTCTATACAATTTGTTAATAAGAATAAAGAAAAGAAACAATTAGATAAATGATAGCTGAATACTTTGATGAAAATATAGAATTTGATAAAGATATTTTTAAGGATTATTAAGAATTTTTGCAATTCATTTTTCCTTTTCGACCAAAGAGTCTAAATAAATTAGGAGAAACAAAGAATATTAAAATGTGTAATATTCTTATATCAGAATTAATTGAGACTTAATAAATAATGGATACTATGTTATTTGAGTAAAGAAAAGATTTAAGTTAATAAGACATATTACAAATATATAAGGAAATTGATTCAACATCTGATGGTTTCATAGATGTAATCAAATTAAAAAAATACCTATATTAATAATTTAACTATAAAACTTCAAATGATGATTTAATTTATATATTTCGAAGAATGGACAAAGATGAAGATGGATTTATTAGTATAGCAGAATTTATAGATGAATTTACTTTCGAGAATTAGTAGATTTCCTAGATGTCAACAATGGCCTAAACGAGATAACAATCATAAACATCATCTTAA
Organism: Paramecium pentaurelia; assembly: GCA_905183005.1. Taxonomy (NCBI): domain Eukaryota; phylum Ciliophora; class Oligohymenophorea; order Peniculida; family Parameciidae; genus Paramecium; species Paramecium pentaurelia. The sequence goes on along the minus strand of CAJJDO010000113.1, from coordinate 310,560 downwards.
ACATAATTTGTACCTCCTTATTCTGAAGATTGTAAAGAATTTGCATTATTTATTAATAAATTGCATAATATTACAGTTATTGATGAAGAGGAGTTACTTAAATTGAAAAGATAATTTATAAAATAAAAAAAGCAATCTTTTTTTAATTTATTTGAAGCTATTGCCCATTCCATTTATTTAGATAAACGAGATCTAAGTAATTTATTATCATAGTAATAATTTTATTATATTAAGTTTTAAAATAAGTGTAAATAATGATTTAGTGAGGATTTGCAAATTATTCAATAAGGATAATCCAGATTAAATAGATTTTTAGGATTTTCTAAAATTTTTTACTTTTTGATTATAAATAAAATTTTTTTCATTTTGAGATTAGTATAAATTAGATTCATTAATATAAATGTAAAATAATCAAGGTGCAGCAACTTAAGAATAATCTATTAATTAAGAGAATAAGTAGGAAACAAGATTATGTAATATATGCATGACTTTCTTTGGAACAGCTGCTACATAATTTTATTGTTCTAAATGTTACTAGTAATTATTTGAATGACTATTTTCATATAGATCCATAATAAAAGAAACAAATTTATAAACTAACTAATAGTAACAGATAGTCTAAGAAATAAAATAACAAGAAGAAGTAATAAAAATGAAAGTAAAAATTTTTATTTAGACTATTTCAGGAAGACCCATCAAAATGTAAGGTTTGCAAAAGAAAATTGGGAATATCTGGCATATAATGTAAATGTGAAGCATATTTTTGCAATAAACATCGTTTACCAGAGGAACATTAATGCACATTTGATCATGCCGAAAAGGCTAAATAATTACTTATCAAAAATAATCCACTTGTGAACATCAAAAAGTTGGAATAATTATGATAATTTACCCTATTAAATAAGTTCTTATCATATTTTTCATTGATTGCATTTTTATTATAATAGAAATCTATTAACAAAAATTTATTAGCTTAACTAACTAATTCTTGTATTTTATATAATATTCTATTTTATATTTACATCTTTAAAAACAACCATTTAATCATTGATTGTTTAATATACTTCTTTTTTTTGAGTGTATATGCATGGCGATCTTTATATAATAAATAATATTATGTANTACCTCCTTATTCTGAAGATTGTAAAGAATTTGCATTATTTATTAATAAATTGCATAATATTACAGTTATTGATGAAGAGGAGTTACTTAAATTGAAAAGATAATTTATAAAATAAAAAAAGCAATCTTTTTTTAATTTATTTGAAGCTATTGCCCATTCCATTTATTTAGATAAACGAGATCTAAGTAATTTATTATCATAGTAATAATTTTATTATATTAAGTTTTAAAATAAGTGTAAATAATGATTTAGTGAGGATTTGCAAATTATTCAATAAGGATAATCCAGATTAAATAGATTTTTAGGATTTTCTAAAATTTTTTACTTTTTGATTATAAATAAAATTTTTTTCATTTTGAGATTAGTATAAATTAGATTCATTAATATAAATGTAAAATAATCAAGGTGCAGCAACTTAAGAATAATCTATTAATTAAGAGAATAAGTAGGAAACAAGATTATGTAATATATGCATGACTTTCTTTGGAACAGCTGCTACATAATTTTATTGTTCTAAATGTTACTAGTAATTATTTGAATGACTATTTTCATATAGATCCATAATAAAAGAAACAAATTTATAAACTAACTAATAGTAACAGATAGTCTAAGAAATAAAATAACAAGAAGAAGTAATAAAAATGAAAGTAAAAATTTTTATTTAGACTATTTCAGGAAGACCCATCAAAATGTAAGGTTTGCAAAAGAAAATTGGGAATATCTGGCATATAATGTAAATGTGAAGCATATTTTTGCAATAAACATCGTTTACCAGAGGAACATTAATGCACATTTGATCATGCCGAAAAGGCTAAATAATTACTTATCAAAAATAATCCACTTGTGAACATCAAAAAGTTGGAATAATTATGATAATTTACCCTATTAAATAAGTTCTTATCATATTTTTCATTGATTGCATTTTTATTATAATAGAAATCTATTAACAAAAATTTATTAGCTTAACTAACTAATTCTTGTATTTTATATAATATTCTATTTTATATTTACATCTTTAAAAACAACCATTTAATCATTGATTGTTTAATATACTTCTTTTTTTTGAGTGTATATGCATGGCGATCTTTATATAATAAATAATATTATGTATAATTTATTAATAAGAAACTGATAATAAATGATAATTCAATTATACATTAATGATAATATTAACATATAATAACAAGGATTATTTGAATTAAAATAGAATTATTATTACATAGATTTGATGAATTAATATATAACATTTATAAATTACAATAATTTAACAATTAAACATAATTCTTTAGTATTTGGTAGAGTTAAAAAATAAATGATTTTTGAATTAAAATGAAGAAGTTAGTGTTTAATTACACTTTCAGATTAAAGAGCATAATTTACATATATATATTTATTTTGGAACTTAATCAGGTATTTAGCTTAGAATACCATTATGGGATTAATTTAGAATTTAGTTCGGGTTTAACACTTAATTCTTATTTGTTAAAGTCAAATAGATTTGGCGACTTGATATTTGATTTAGCAAATTCTTCTTTTCTTAGGTCATCAAAGTATGGATGCAAAAGTGCATCAATTGGTTGAATCCTAGCTTTTGGAGAGTAACTAAATATTAAGAAGGATGAATTTTACGTAAGCATTTATGTTATAAGATCTAAAAATAAAAGATCTAATTTATGCTTAGCCAATAACTTGGACCAAGGATTCCCTTTAATCATAGGTAATTTGACTTCAGCTTTGGCTGGATTCATTTGCTTGATAACTTCAGGTGTTGGTGTACCAAGAATCTTAATTATCTACAAAAGTTAGTCTTAGGCACTTTCTCCTGGAAAGATTGGTTCCAATATGACCATCTCAACAATAACACAACCAATAGACCACATGTCGATTTGTGTAGTATAATCGGTTGCTCCAAAAATTAATTCTGGCGCTCTGTAGTAGCGAGAACAAATGTACGCAATGTTAGGTTCACCTACTACAAGCCTTTTAGCAGAGCCAAAATCACAAATTTTAAGGACATTGGTTTCAAGGTTGATCAGGATGTTCTGGGGTTTTATGTCTCTATGGCATATTCCGATGGCTAGTTGGGATAAGTCTCAGTACCCTGCAGGTAGAGCAGCGCACGAAGCATTTAATAGCTGTAAAGCTTTAATTATGTGGATGGGATAGTTTGCTTCTGCTTGCGTATCTGACGTATCATCTTTGAAAGTGTCTCTGGTACATATTCCATTACAAGATTAAGGTACACATCTTATGGCTACATAATCAATATAAATTTCAATATACATTCTCTCCAGGTGTAAAGAATGAATGGCGTAACATAACTACACAAGGATGATTTAATTCTTAAATGATCAAATGCTCTCTGTTTTTGTATCTGCGATCCTAGTACACCTTCTTAATCGCAACCTTCTCCTTCGTTCTATTATCAGTAGCCTAACTATTATTCAATCCACACATACCAAGTGCACCATGCCAAATGTGCCTGTTCCAACCACTTGTTCAATTGTGAAGTCTTTCTCTGATTATTATAACATTTAATAATTTCATTTAAAATAGTTCATTAAGTGATATGATATTTATTTTTTAAAATTTACTATATATAAAATCATCTAAAACCTTAGTGCTCTTTATTTTTCAAAAGGACATTTTAAATAACTATCAAGATTACCTTTCTGAATAAGTTAAATTATTCATTAATTTAAATCATTCCCTAATACTTATTCTATTATATTCTATAATATGGAAATCATATATATATATTATCAATGATAATTCTAACTTAAATTATAATTTATTGATGATAATAAATTTATATTTTATTACTTTATAGAAAGAGATTCAATTGTTAAAATTCGATTATATTCTTAAGCTATTAAATTTTACTAATGAGAAAATATTATTAGAAAGTAATCTTTTCTTTTATAAAAGATAATATGGATGAAATATAAATTTTTAAAGATAAAAATTTATATATAAATTCAGGTATGTTTATAATTCATTTCTGTTTACTTCATTTTTCTTAATTTGAATTAGTTTGGATTTCTGTGGAATGGTTTTTCCTAATTATATTAAATTCTGTATTCCGTTCTCACTTAATCGCCTAAATTAAAAAATATATTGTAAACCATTCATATTTTCATGAGGAATCCAACCTGATCCATCAAATTACATATGATTCTTCTAAAATCCTGATGTTTTAGTTTAAGCTTATTAAGTCTCTAGATATCTATCAGTCTTACGAAATCTATTTAATTATAATTCTTTTTAAATACGTTGGAGCAACAAGTTCTTAAGGCTTTTTGAAACCGTCTTGATAGGAAGTAATCATCTAATTGATATGAGTACATGGATGATTTTTCAATAAGGTTTAGCATCCATATTTATGAGAATAAGCTTCCTTATGTACATCAATTAATTCTTTAGGATCAAAATTAAATCCAGTTGACGATAATCTATTGAATTTTCCTAACTTTTAGTCTGCAAGTGATTTTCTGGCTACTTGAGAAAATCGTTCACCATATAAATTCTCTGATTGCACATATGGCACATAGCCTGCATATCCTGGAATTGCTGTACTTTTTGGTTCTTATGGAAACTAGATGACATGAAACAATTCCTATACTTGAGTGTAATGATTGATGTAGCTTGTTCTATAGAAGTTGTTTTTAGACCATTCATGAAAAGTTTTTTCTTATATGGGAGGTTGAGATTTGCTAGCCATTTTAATTTATTAATTAATTTCATAATATTTTACATAAATAAAGCTTTTGACCATTCTTATAGTTTATGAATAATAAATATATAAGATGTACTAATCAATTATCTATTCAACCTTTTAATACTATAACAAAAAGTGTATTTTCATAATATTCTCTCTTTCAATAACAGTATTCAACAAGAAAATAAGTATATTAATATAAATTTAATCTTATTAGACTAGGCCTATGATATTTTATAAAGAAATGATTTTAGAATAATTAAAATCTATTTATAACAACAATAATGAGTGTCTGGTTTTAGAAAAGCTGGTTAATTCAGACATATCATTCTTATTTTAAATACAGATGTTGATGTTACATAGGGAAAGAATTTCTGTTTTAGATTTTAAATACAAAATGGTTTATTCAAAAATTTAAGAAAATATAATACTATTTTAAGGATAGTTAGAACAATTAAGTGACAACTAATGAACTAGAAACAAAATTTAGAGAAGATTGAAAAAGAATGAAAAAAAATGAAGTATTTATAATGGTCATGAATTAAGATGTAATTGAGGGTTGTGACACTATAGAAGATTGAGAGTAAGAGTTAGTAGATAAAACACAAAAACAGATTAAATTTTAGAAATAGAAAGAAAAAAAAAATGAAATGCATTTTGTTTGATTTTTTGAATTCAATTGTAAAATTTGAGGAACTATTTATTTTGTTAAACTATTTAGTTGTTATTTAATACATAAATAGATGTATAATTATAGAAATAACATATCTGATATGCAAAATTTGAATTATATTTCATCATACAAAAATATAGGCAATTGTTGATAGAGTAGAAAGTGAAATAAATTGTTCGGTCACTTTCATAAAAAAGAAATTCCAAGTCTTCTACTCCCAAACCACTTTTGAAGTGTAATATTACAAATCAAATGTAACACAAAAAAATACTGCCAATGATAGCGCCAATCCTAAATCTCTTTCATTCTATTTTTATTATAATAATCTACTTAAATTTTCAGTATGCTATATAAATATGTAATTAATGATGCTTGTATGAATCTTGCCAATAATTCTAAAATTAAAGGTTTAATATTTTAATCATTTAATTCATGTTCTTTCTCTAATTTAATGTTTGCTTCTTTTAAATAACGATCACAAAATAATATTGAATACCAATAAAATCCTATCATCATTGTAGATATTGTTCCAAAGATTACTGATAATAAACAGGGAATCATTTTTTAATGTACTTGATTTAAATTTAATATAATTTCTAAAATAAATAAAAGAGTGTTAACAATTGTATTATATATATGAAATCAAACTGAACTGACATCATTTGGACAATCATAGTACTATGATTCATTATCAGTAAAAAGTGAGGCACCTTCAGGAATATTTGCTTTGATATAGGAATCAAATTCCTCATTGTTCTTCAAACTTAGTGTTTATGAAACCATTCCTTCACTAAAATAATATTTATTATAAATAGATACCCATATAATTATAGACTTATTTTTGATCTATTATTAATGAATACATTTTCATAGAATTCTATTATTTATTCTTTTGAAATTGATTTCAAATTTTCAATTGTAACTTGTCTCTCCTCAAAAGAATAATCATCTGAACTGATGTATCCCCATAATCTATCTGCTTCTTCACTTAAAGTTTAAGGTTTCTATCTTAATTCAACTATTGCACTATGTCTTAAATGCTCAAATTGTTTTTTATTCATAGTTTTTAAGTATTCATCAAATTGAACTAGGAATTCTTCTATTAATTCATTAACCTTCATTGGTAATTCTTTATTTCCTTAAACTAAGAATAATGCACCATCAATGCAACTAACTTACTTGAATTTCATGGCAACAACATAACCTAATTATAAATCAGTTCTTAAATGATTATAAGCTTAAGAATTAAGCACAGGTTAAAGAATTTTCATTAATGCATAATTTTATTAATTTCTTTAACCTATTTAATAATAATTTAATGTCACTCCATTCAAATCACCTTTGTCTTATTCAACAAATTTTGCAAATACCCAATTTTTACCATTTAAACTCAATACTGAAATAGGTAATCTTGTTTATTTTTCAATTTATGCTTCCTTATCTTAAATACAATTTTATAAATCAGCAGAAAGATCTTAAGCATTCTTTTAATCTATATTTCCAATCAATAATGAACTTTAAATAGAATTTTAGAGTATATCTTTGATGTCTGATAACATTTATTCTTCTGTAATATCTGGTATTTATTATAAGACTAATTCAGGATTAAAGAAATCTTTTCTTAAAATTGAAGGTAAATACAATTGAAATGACTATTCATATAATTTCAATTAAAATATATCCTTTATTGAAGTTATAAGTGATTATTTAGCTCTAATAAAATCAGGTGATTCCTCTTTTTTTTCTTCAAGTTCAATGAAACTTTTAGATTTATCTTTAAATGGATTTATGCATCCACAAATACTATTAAAAAAGCTTCTAACTTTTTCACTAAATCCATAGGCTTTAATTTCAATTTACTTACCAATATCTAATTCTACAGAGTAACCAGTTGTTAAGGGCTATCTGAGTTACTTATTTATTTCTTCATCTGAAATAAAATTATAAATTCTGGCTGATGTAAATTGTCTTATTGTTATTGGTTTAGTGTATTATATTGATATTGCTCCATATACAGAAGGTAATTTGAATTAAGTAGACACTTTCCACCATTAATTATTTTCTTTATTTAATAAAATTGGAAAATGATTATTTTTTTAATAAACATTCTCTTCCTTCTTACATTGATCTTCAGAGAATTCCTACAAATCTTATCCAGCATGAAGTAATATATTCAATTTTCCCTCCTTATCTAAAGGTTTTAATTAATCAGAATGTACCATAATTGGTAATTTAGATTAATTTGATTCACATAATGATATTAATTTTAAATCATCTGGAATAAATAAGTTTTCTTAAGGTTTAGTAAATATTTTTTATAATTTTGAATCTTTTTGAGTTATAATTTTAATTGAATCTTTTGTCAACTTCTGAGTTGCATATTCTAATCTATATATCTCACTCTTTTTATCTAATTTTTTATCTTTTAAGAATTCTTTATTATTCCCTTTCAAATTACTATCTGTATATTAATATTCATCATCTCCAATTAAGATCAATAAATTATCTGTCTTTTTCAACTCAGAAATATATTTTAATATAAGATCTTTATCGAATACATCCATTATAAAACTAGATGAGAGTACTTCTGCAGATTCATATTTATTCAAATTCTTAGCAATATTAGAAATTTCTTAAGGTCCTTCCATATATTCAAAATTTATTTTAGAAATCTAACTTTATTCTTTAAATATTTCTTCTAAATATTTTTCATCCTTTAACCATTCCTCTAATTATTAGATATAATTATTGATAATTCTTGTAATTTCAAGGGCAATGTTTCCATCCTCTAATGGTTATTCTGGTAATGTTAACTCTATGATATAATTGACAAAATGATTTTATTCTATGAAAATTGAGGATTCAAATTCAATCACTAATTATTTCTCCTTTAAGTAATCCTTCAAATTTCCATTATTCAATAAATAATCTATTAATTCTAAAGGTTTCTAGTGTACAAATTATTCTCTTCCACTCAATTACCAATTTAATAAAACTAACTTCTTTTCTGTTTTGTATTTACCCAATAATCCAAATTAATATGGAAATCCTGAAATTGATTAAGGTATCAAATTTTTATTCTCTATTTTTGAAAATACTTTAACCATCTTTTCCATTTCATTTAAAGACAATCTACTTGATACAGCCAAACTCATTATGTTAGATGAATAATTATCTTAATAAAATTTCTTTAGTGCTTCAACTACACCTTCTTTGGCCAAAACATCATTATTACCTATACTAAATCTACTAGCAGGATGTTTGGGATCAGCTAAAAGAGCAAAGAGATTGACAACTTTCCAATCTTCAGTACTTACATCTATTTCATATTCTGAATTAACGGCATTTCTTTCTTTATTTACTGCATCTTCATTAAATAAAGGATCTATAAAAAAATGAGCAAATGCATCTAAAGCTTTTCCTAAATGATTCACAGTAATTTCAAAATAATAATTTGTATTTTATGCCTCTGTATATGCATTTGATGAACCTCCACCTTTTGCCATTAAATCATCGAAAAATCCAGTTTGAGGATATTTCTAAGACCCAATGAATAACATATGTTCACAAAAATGAGCTAAACCAGGATACTCATTTGGTTCATGCCAAGATCCTGCTTTAACATCCATAGCAGCTGATGCCATTTCTGATTCTGAATCATGTATCAATAACACTTTCAAATGATTCTCCAATTCTAAATATCGATATTCTCTATGATCAATAATAGGTTTAATCACATTCACCTTATCAATATGCTGACCTTATAATGGTTCTAAAGTCCCCGTTTAAGATGCAGATATGAAATTTCTCTCTGGTATTTAATCTTTAATAGCATTTGCTGCAGAAACGTATTACAATGGTTTATCTAATTGCACTAAACCTGAGAGATCACATATGAAAAGTGTAAGAAGTGTGACCAAGACTACAAATAAGGTACTAATGATTGTATTACAAGCTGAGTTTAATTTGGCTCTCTCTATTGCTTCACGTCTTAGTTTTTACATAATAATTATTAAAATTAAAATTTTCTTTGTTTTTTTTACATTCTATCAGTTTGTTTACTTTTTGTAATTCATTATTCATAATTATATATAATTTACACAAATCACTGCATTATTTAATTTAAAATTGGATGCAACAAAATCATATTATAATTTGCTCATCTCTTACAATTATTTTCAATTAGCAAAACCATATCTAATAATATTTTAATCATGGAATCGAACTTTCTTTTTCTTGATAGTGATTGTTTCATTATCTGAAGCCTTTTTACCTAAGATGGGACTAGGTGTAAATGATTTTACTTTAGAAATACTATCCCAACTCACATGAACATTACGATCATCAACTGTATTGCTGATCTTTCTTTTAGATTGAGTATTTTCTGATTTTTGAGGTAGATCTGAATATTTTCTCCTTGAAATAATTTCAATTTCATTTGTTTAATTAACATTTTTCTTCTATAAAGAAGTTGATTTATTTCTAATTGTGCTATTTTAATTCTTTTATGATTAGTTAATGTTTTTTTGAGGAGAAATCTATTATTTACGTTCTTTTTTAGGACTAGAAGAATGATGTTTTGGAATTATTTCATGACTTTACTATTTGCTTTTTTTATCTTTTAGTTTTTGTTAATTTTAATTATCAATAGGTTTCTTACTCTTTGATTTAATAGTTGTATTATTTTCTACAATTTATGAGAATTATTTTTAAAACTAACTCTCTTCTGATGGCACTCTCACTTTTGAAGTGATTACATTCTCAAAAGAAATACTTTATCTTGATGGAGATGGAAGTAATGCATGAGGCGTTTCTGCTTAAGTTAATTGACTTGATGGTATGAAACAACTCATTTAAGCAAGATCATGTTATTTTGTTTATGGAAATGAGTCTTGTCTTATTGTTAATGATTTTTAGGTCATTTCCCTTTAATCTGAGCAACCATTCCCCATTAAATATATAACTTAATAATATTTAATTGTTTTCATTAAAGTAATATCTACTTTGTTGTCATAGTATTAAAGATACCATTTACTGTTTCATCTTTAAATAGCTCTCAAAATATTATTGAAGATAATCTATCTTGTTCAATATAAATTTAAATATCAATTATATTACAAATAGACTTCCTTCATTTTGCTTCATTCTAAGATTTAAGAATTTAAATACTAAAACTTTAAGACCTATATAGTCTTCTTTTCCATCAGGTCTTGGTATCTTTAACATGGGATCTGGAAATGAAACCTTAGGTATNTTACAATTATTTTCAATTAGCAAAACCATATCTAATAATATTTTAATCATGGAATCGAACTTTCTTTTTCTTGATAGTGATTGTTTCATTATCTGAAGCCTTTTTACCTAAGATGGGACTAGGTGTAAATGATTTTACTTTAGAAATACTATCCCAACTCACATGAACATTACGATCATCAACTGTATTGCTGATCTTTCTTTTAGATTGAGTATTTTCTGATTTTTGAGGTAGATCTGAATATTTTCTCCTTGAAATAATTTCAATTTCATTTGTTTAATTAACATTTTTCTTCTATAAAGAAGTTGATTTATTTCTAATTGTGCTATTTTAATTCTTTTATGATTAGTTAATGTTTTTTTGAGGAGAAATCTATTATTTACGTTCTTTTTTAGGACTAGAAGAATGATGTTTTGGAATTATTTCATGACTTTACTATTTGCTTTTTTTATCTTTTAGTTTTTGTTAATTTTAATTATCAATAGGTTTCTTACTCTTTGATTTAATAGTTGTATTATTTTCTACAATTTATGAGAATTATTTTTAAAACTAACTCTCTTCTGATGGCACTCTCACTTTTGAAGTGATTACATTCTCAAAAGAAATACTTTATCTTGATGGAGATGGAAGTAATGCATGAGGCGTTTCTGCTTAAGTTAATTGACTTGATGGTATGAAACAACTCATTTAAGCAAGATCATGTTATTTTGTTTATGGAAATGAGTCTTGTCTTATTGTTAATGATTTTTAGGTCATTTCCCTTTAATCTGAGCAACCATTCCCCATTAAATATATAACTTAATAATATTTAATTGTTTTCATTAAAGTAATATCTACTTTGTTGTCATAGTATTAAAGATACCATTTACTGTTTCATCTTTAAATAGCTCTCAAAATATTATTGAAGATAATCTATCTTGTTCAATATAAATTTAAATATCAATTATATTACAAATAGACTTCCTTCATTTTGCTTCATTCTAAGATTTAAGAATTTAAATACTAAAACTTTAAGACCTATATAGTCTTCTTTTCCATCAGGTCTTGGTATCTTTAACATGGGATCTGGAAATGAAACCTTAGGTATGTAATCAGGTATGAAAGGTTTCAAAGGTGCTTCAATATCAATTATCTTTGGTTTATATCTGAAAAATAAATTTAGAATACAATGAAATGATTTTAAATAAATCTGTAAAGTTTTTATTTTTATCTTCATAACCCTATGAGTATTGTTAATGAGTATTCTATTTTAAATAGTTTTTTTATTACTTTATTTTTTTATGCATATGATATGTCCTAATTTGATTCTTTATAGATATCATTTTTTTTCATAATTTAATCTTTTTCCATTTTTATGCTTGAGAGTACTTCTCTCTTTCAATTAATTAATATCCTACCACATCATAAATGCCATAATTATCAAATTTTCCATCTGGTCTAGGTACAGATATGCCATTTTCTATTGGATTAAAAGCAGGTATGTACTCTGGTATGAATGGTTTTAGTTTTGAATCAAGAATGATATTTTTTGGTTTATATTTTTAACTTTTTTTGGTTCATATCATATTTATTACATATATTCTTTTAAACTTTCATAAGAGTTTTATATATTATTATCTTGCTATTTCTACTTGAATAATTATTCATTTGTATTGTATTCTCTGTTTATTTAATAATAAACTATATATACCTATATTTTATAACAATTTCTTGCTTAGAATCCAATTCAGAACAATCTGAAAAAGATTAAGTTGTTTATTGGAAAATTGTAGATTCTTCAGTTAATTCTTCAGTTAATTCATCAGCAATTCTACTTTATGTATTAAACTCTTAACTTAATGGGAGTAGTGATTTTTTACATTATTACTTATTAGATTTCATATTAAAATTAATAATTAAATGAAATAACTGTAATCAAGAACACTTTTGAAAGGATTCTATATTTATTTGATTGATACATCATCATAGTTATTATATTAATTATAATTTTATGTGATAAGTAATTAATCAATTATCATTTATGTTAGAAACTTTTCTATTTTATAAAATCTTTGTTATCTTAATTATCATTATCTAATGCTAATTAATAAGTAGTTTTTCTTTAAAATGCTGGACTATTAACTTTAGTTATTTTCACTAATAAAATATTAATTAATTTAAATACAATCTGCATGTAGATATTTATTTACATTATCATTTATTGAATTATTCAAAGTTGCTTATTATAATTCTTTTTCTGATGGTTGATTATTCAAAATTTTAAGTTTATCATCAGACTTTTTTTATATATGATCTAACCATGAGGTAGGTGGTTAAGTAATTGAATCTTTAGAATTTTATTTATTGTGATTAAGACCTTTTTTGGATCTTTGAGTAGATTGAGAATCTTAATTAATAATTTATTATTTCTTTGGTGTTGATGTTTTAGGTTTTTAAATTAATGAAGTCATTTCTTTTTGAAATATCTCATTTTTTATTATAATCTAATTATTATTAGTGTTGTTTATAATTTGATTTACAACTTTATTATCTTAAATGTTATCATGACTCTGTGTACTATGATAGCTTCCTTAAGATCTATACTAAGTAGCTGCTCTTAAACTACTTAATTAACCTTATAATAATTAGATTTATTTTTCCTTTATTTCTAAGTATAATATATTAAAATACATAACATTGCATTCATTTATGAACTATTATTAGAATCCATATATCCTTTTATTCTAGTTTCTATATTAATTAAAATCTTTTTATTACTTAGTTCTTTTTCTTGACTATCCTTAAACTCTTACAATTATGCTTCTAAATATATATTCTTAGCCTATAATTCTGAAATTTCTTTGAGTCTGCTATCCATTTATTCATATGCAGCCTTTTCTATTTCTGTAAGTTCCTATATTCTCTCATTTTAACAAAGAATGATATCTATATTTCTGATAAACTAAATTACCATTTAATTCTTAATTTTTTTTTCTTTCAACTTCTAAATTTAATTCAAGTTATTGACATCTTTAGTTCAATTCTTCATAAGATATTTAATATTTTTAGTGTTTCAAATCTGGAGGTTTGAGATAATTAATATCATTAATATCAATCTTTGAATTACATTGTTTGCCATCTTTAATCTCATTTGAATTATTTTAAATTTCATCTTCATCTGAAACTGTATAATTAGAAACTCCACTTCTAAATAATGAACCATATGGTTGATTAGATGTAGGTTTAGCATTACCAGATGAACTAATCATTTTACTTGCTATAATACTATATATAAATTAATTACCTTTTTGAGATTTAACATTGCAACTACCAAAAATTGAATCCACCAACTAAGATTAAGTTTCTTCTACATTTAATGGATTATGAAAATCATCAACATCGAGCTTATTATCTATTTCAGTTAAGTAAGTATTTTCTCTGATGATTTTTTAGATCACTAATTAGATTATATTGAATACAAATTATTGGATCTACTTTCATACCCTTTTCTGACATAAAATAGTTGTGTTATTGAAATATAAATAAAATTTAATGTACTAATATAATATTTTATAATTTTTTATTATAGAAATCAATAGGATTTCCTTATATATTCCTTATTATTTTAATATTATTAAATATTTCTAAAAAAATTTAAGTTTATCAAGAAATCATTGATAATCATCTTAATTTTTATAGTAATTTTATTTTAAATATGTAAAAGTTTTAAGTAGTTTTCATAATTTCTAAATCACTACTTTTTATTTAATTAAGATAATAATATCTCATTGAAATAGATTAAACTTAAATAGAAAATAAGTATATTTAGATACATATATTTTATATTTATAAAGAAGGTTATCTAAATCAAAATGATATACAAAGCAGAAACCTTCATAAATTTTTATTGATTCCATTTTGTTCCAACATTAATAAATAATCTTATTTCACTTTTATTCCTGCTTATCCAACTTCAGAATGAATTCCATTATATAGTACACAATTGTCAAATACTAAGAGTATATCAATATGAAATTCTTTAAAACATTTATATTGATTATTTTGTAATTTTTACTATTATTATTAAATTTCATTAATACTTTAATAGTTCCGAAATCCATTGGATTTTTAACAATATCATAATAATCTAGAATTTAGTATCTATTAACATCTACAGGTTCCAAAAAATATACACTTTGCTTTAATTTCCAAAGTTAATTAAGTATTTTCTTTGCAATTTTATCCCACATTTAATCTTCTTTAATAGATGAAATCATTGTTTCATCTATATTATCATCAGGATTCATTATCAATTTAGCAATTTCAGGAAATTCTTATGAAAACTTTTCAAAATCCTCATTAGTTACTTCTTTTGAAAGTCCTTTATCATCTATATGCATTAATTTATATTAAAATTTAGGTAAATCTTTATTTTTCTTTCTATTTATCTTTTATTCTATTTTTGAATGACCATCATCTCTTTTTTAATTAGCCTCATCTTTCTATCTCTAAGCACCTATCATTAACAAATCATAGACTTCTTTTCTATTAAATTTTTTTGCATAAGCAACAGCTGTTTTCTTGGTTGCATCTTAATGACTTATTTTACAACCAGCCTAAATTGAATCATAAAAGAAATAATTACATCAATCAAAAGTTAGCATGCTTATAATTAACCTTCTTTGGCTGAATAAAATAGAGCTGTTTAATCTAAGATTTTATCTCTGTGATTAACATTTGCTCCATTTTAAATTAATCTTTATAAGATTTCAACTTTATTCTCTCTTGCTGCATAAAAAATAGGAGTCTGACCATTCTAATCTTATTCATTAACACTCAATCCTTTAGAAATAAGGAAATCGAATAATTAACATCTTCCATCTCTACATATATAAAACATAATAGATTATTGCATAGCATCTCTATAATGAATATCAGATCCATGTTCATAAAGTGTTTTGAGAATTAAATAAGCTTAATATTCAGCAGGTGCTTATACTGCATCATAAGTTGGAATTTACCTATTTTATGGCTCCATTTTGTTTGCTAGATCAATTTGATTTTGATATTTATCTAATCAGTATATAGACTTGAATATTTACTCAAATATTATAGAACTTTATCAACATTCCCATACTTGACAGCTTGTCTAAATTCATCTTCAATTTATCTTATTTAAGAAGTTGTCAGTCTTTCTTACTTAGGCTCTTCCTTTTGAGTGAGTAACTCTTTAAATTATTTGACATCTCAAATATTGATTGCAAATACCAATATCGGCGGTAATCTGAGACACTATCTTAGTGATATCTTAAGGATTATAATTTAGACTTTGTAGAATGCTTATCACCTATTCTGCATTCACTTTGCCATCATTAGCTGCCATATCAAAACGAATTAGAGCTGCTTACAAAATACTATCCATTTTTATATTTAAAATAATTAGTATAAAATAATTTATCATAACTTTGTCATACTCTATATGTTTTCCTTTTGTTTACTTAAATCATTTTTTAGATTCGAAAACTTCTTAGTTGCTTTCTAATAATATTCTACTCTATCTTAAACTGCTTGAATCATATATGTAGTCTCGGTATGCATTTAATCAATTTTTTCAATCAATTATTTTTGCCATAAATCTGCTAGTTAATCAATCAAATTATTCATGCTTTTGGCATTTTCAAACATAACAGTTTCCCTAGAATTAGATTCTCTTTATAGATTCATTATATCTGCTAATTGAGAATTAGTCTGTAAAAATATTTGCAATTGATTTTTATCAGTGTCAATTATATCATTACTATCTTCTGACTTTTACAATTACTCAATAATTTTCTTAATTTTATTAATCTTCCTTTAATAGTCTTGCATAACTTCATAAATAGATCTATTTAATATAGTAGCATCTTCCACAAATGGTTTTACTTCTTTAATTCTTTTATCAACCTATTATTTGACTTCAGACAGTAATTATGGATAATCCTACAACATTTAAAGATAAGTTGTTCTATCCAAACTAAAGAGTTATGTGTTCTTACTGCAGATAGCAGTTCCTATCCTTCTCACATCATAAATGGCCTCTAGTAATCCCAGAGTATCACCTTCTCTATACACAGATATTGTAGAACCATCAGCAGCTCTAGTAGTAATCTCTCCTATTGAAACAAAATAGATTTCTTCAGCATAATCATCAGTTGAAAATAGAATATCACCTTATGCCCAATTCAATGGAGATATCTTAGGTATTACATCCATAATCAATTCGATATCCTTGTCTTATAAAAATTTAATTTTTTCTATCACATGAGCATAGATACACAATTAAACAGAAGATCTTAGACATGTAGGCAACTATTTTATCAGTGGCTTAGTTTGTAATATTATTTATTATCTAGAATTCTCAACTTATTGAGATTCAAGTTGTCTCTTTATTAATGTAAACACTTAAAAGGTATATATATTAAATAATTACAATAATCTGGAATCTTTATTTTATTCTGAATAACATTTAATCGCATAATCTTATTCTTTGCTGATTTTTCTGAATCTCCTACTGCTCCTTACAAGTTTGAAATCATAAAAGAAAAGAATGCACTTCCTACACCCATCCAAAATATAGCATATAGTTTCTCCCAATCAGTCTATGGAGGTACATCTCCAAATCCAACTGTAGTTAATGTTTGCAATGCCCAATGAAATGATCTTATGTATAAAGTTGCTTCATCTGCATCTTCTAAACCTAAATTTGTCACCCATGTCACCTCATCAGTTTCAATTTTTGTTATTAGATAATAAAAACAACTACTCAAATGCAAAAACAACAATGACATACCCATTATTTTTATCATTCTTTTTATACTTGCATCCAACTTTATACAAGATTTTATTAACTTAGAAAAAAGAGAAGATCTATTTGTTTATTAGAATCGCACTATTCTGAATAATTTTACTACCTTTAATAGTCTATATAAACGAGGCAGTCTTGTTAATCTTAGTAATTGTGTATATGAACCTTTCTATCCTTATTGTGTAGTTGTTTCTGTTTATTGAGCTGGTTGGAATATCTAATCAAATGGAATCCTTTGAATTATTATCAATTTAATACACTGAAGCTACATCCAATAAAAACCAAGTCTTTAAGTAATTGATTACAATATATTTATTGCTTGTAACTAAAACATTATCAGCATCTTAATAAGCAGTAAAGAAATTAATAACTATATCAGCTATGAAAACGTAATTGAAAACTTCATCTATTGTATTCCATGTATCACTTGAAGAATCTTAAAAGGCTAATCGAAAAGGTAAAATTGTGCATGTATAAAGCATAAGAACGATAATAATAAAATCCCAAAATCCTTTGAATTTTGAATCAGGGTATATTACCCATTTATTTATTTAAGTTGCCTCTACAAAATCATTATCATCTCTCACTCCATAGTAATTTTAAAGAGTAATTCTTTTCATAGCATTTATACGTGCTATCACCTTCACTTTTTTACGAGCTATAGCCCATAATTTTTTGCCAGGTCGAGTCATAGGTTCTTCCATAGAAGAATTTATATATTTAAATAATAATTATTCTAAGTTGATAGTCTATATAATAGATATAGCAAATCTTATAATATAATAATATTAATTTTACCTATTGTTTAGTCTGAGTTTTCTTTTGGTTACGATGATTTGGTATTATTCCTAATAAAAATTAAACTAAAACCTTAGATAATTATTAATGATTTAACGCTTTTATATATTATTTAAAGTTTCATGTTTATACTTTTCTATAAATACTATAATTTAGTCAGATATTACATATTAGAATTCAATAGATATTCTTAATTGTAATTTTTATTAAATAAATTTTCTTATTTAATCTATTTAATATGTATAATCCAGATCTAATGATTAAAGTAAATAAGATATATTCTAAAAATTTAACATAATTTAATTCAAATAGTGTTTAAAAATATTTAAATATACAAATTATTTAAAAGTTATAATCGATTAGTAATATTATTATAAATAAAGATACTATTTTTTATAAATTTTTTAGGAAAAGTACTTGATTCAATATTTTTAATTGATTATTACTTTATTTTCAAAGTCTCTTACACTTCAATTCACTGACCAAACTTTATATTATTCTAATTATTATATTCTTCACAATTTGTTTATATTATTTTAGAAATTTTTCATTTCTATTTTAATTATATTTTCATTACTTTCTAAATACATTACTTATGGTTGATGCATGTATTCCTTTTGTTTATCTATCCCATTTCCTAAATGATTTATATATTCTCTTCTTTTCTAAATTTGAAACTCCATAATTTTATTTATAAATTTATTAGCAAATATTTGGATTAAACTCTTTACATTTCCTTTTTTAAGTTCTTAGTTTTCAAATATCTTTAATCACTAAAATTTATAATAAAGTTATATACATGTTTAAGTAAGTTTAATGAGAATGATAATTTAACCAAAGTTTTCATCTATTTACTAAATCATTTCATACTTAGAATTCTTATTATCTAAACACAATACAAAGGTTTACTTATATCAAAAATATGGTTATTATTTGAAAATATTTACATTATTAGTTAAGTATCTAAATTAATCATGAGTATCAAATTATCATTTTCATTATTATTAATTCTTTATCATTTTTTCTTTAATATATTCATAATATAAATTGTGAAAACAACAAAAATAAAGATTATTTATAAAAATGCTTACAAAAAAGTCATTATAAATAGACAAATTTTAAATTTTACTAAATCCTATCATTAAATAGTAATATCTGTAAATAATTTCATATTCCATAATTTTTATATTATAATTTATAAATAACTTATCTATGATTTTTAATTAATTAAAATTATAGTTATACTTGCCAAAATTATAATATAATTATATAAATTTGCTTTCCATTTAAACTATAAGATCCTCTATTGTTAGTTGATATTTTTACAAAGTGACTCAATCTACCTCAATTCTTTTAATATTTTTCTTTTCTATTTTCCTATAAATTCATTTGGTGTTATTAGTGTCATTTTCTTTATAAAAGAAATTAAAATATCAAATAAAATACATAATTTAATTACATAATCATTTGAATAACCTATGTAATAGATCTTAAAGAAGAAAAAACAAAAAATTCATTAATAGTGAAATTTGATATTAAAATTTTAAGAGACATATTTTTTGTTCTTTAAAAATATGATTTAAAATAATAAAGAATACTTCTATCAATGGAAATATTTATTATGATAAGTGCAAACAATAAAATAAACAAATTTACTATATTAAAATGATTAAGAATTCATAAAATAAAAAAAAGATTTTATTAAGAACTCATAAAAGGCATACATATTAATAGTATAGAAAATAAAATATGATATTAAAATAATGATGAATAAGTTATTTATGCAATATGACTGATAAAAAAATAATTTTACATTTAAGTTTATTTTAATATGCATATATGAAATAATATGTATCAATTGATGATGGCAGCTGGTTTTCTTGTTTGTCTATCATTATATGTTAAGGATAGTTTCTCTGCTTTTTCTTTTTCTTATTTTTAGACATCTGCTGATCTAGCTTCTAAACTTGCTGACTATTAATTTATAAGAGTGATGTTACTTAAGTCACATCTAATGGATATAGTGGGAATTCTTGATCCCCTTTAAATAGAGCTCTTAATTCAAAATAATATTTTGCATATAAATCACCTTTGACTGTGACATTATATTAAAGTAATTCTAAGAATTTAGCTTCTAATTTATTGATTTCCTATTATTTATATTGCAGAAATTTACTTATGTTGTGAAAAAGGGATAAATGAATGCAAAATCAGCATTTGATAAATATTTATCATCCCATACTTTTTATGCTACTAATAATGAACTTAAAAGTAAAGGTCTCCAATTTGTTGGATTTAATGTTAATCCTGTAAATGCGATGAGTCGATTAATATAAACTAAACAAATGATACAACATTCTGGACTGAATCTAAAGAAATATTTAAAAATGATTACTATGCACAATCATAGAGTGCTTTCATGAATTCATAGATATTGTCAACACTTGGAGGTTCTCTTAATAATAACTATACTGTTTAAATATATAGACAACCTTTCTTTGTTCATCAAATTCTTCAGGTTTTTCTTCAATATACTTTTCTTCACTAAAGAAATACAATTCAGAAGTCTTAGGAATCTGTTTTCCTTATTCTTAGTCCTCTTACATTTAAGAATGAAGGATTGTAGAAACAGCCTGAATGATTGATTTTACATTAGGATTGGATATGGTTGATTTAATATACCTAATTGTAAATATAACAATTTTACATAGAGGATGTGGTATTTGAGTATCTATCTTTTTGTTTGTTGTTAATCATTTTAATTAAATATATTTTTTAATGATCTTTTTATAAATATACATTTTAATTAAATAATATTTTAAGCAAATAAAAATGGAAAGAAATGACCAATGATTTATATATTTTAAATTGGCATAAATATATATATATGATTATATTCATTTAATAAAATTGTAGTATTTAACAATTATTTATGATCAAATCTTTATTATTAATAAAATTAGATTGATGTAGTCAGACGTAGTCTTTAGAACAGCAAAAGGATGGGATACTTTTAGTGATAAATATGCTAGAAGAATCTAAAAAAATACATCTGTATTTTGTATGACTCTTTTGAATATGGTACATTATGAAGATGCAGACAGGTATACAAAACTAATAAAATATAAGTATTTTGGATGCAGGTTGTGGAGCTGGATATTTACATTAACATATGATGAATTAAAAGAAACCTGATGCTCATCTATATGGATTTGATCTAAGTTCCTAAATGGTTAAAAGAGCTGGAGCAAGGATGAAAAGATCTTTAAATAAAGATAAAATTGGATCTTTGGATTTATTAACACAAGAGGAAGTGGATTCTGTTAATTTTGGTATATATATAGATTTATATATTTAGATGATGAAATTTTCAAGAAGATGAATTATCATTTATCTGTTGGAAATGTAGAAGATTTAAGTTAATACTAAAATGAAATGTTCAATATTTATGTGTGCAATCTTGTTTATTAAATAATTGGAGATTAACAGAAAGCAATAAGTGAAGCATTCAGAGTTTTAAAACCAGGAGGAAAATTTGGAATTACAGTTTGGGGAAGAAGAGAGAATTGTTCAGCCTTATGGTTTTTGAAGGAGTTAGCTTTTGAAACAGGTTTATCGCCAGTTGGAATGTAAGGAGGAAGATTTGTATCAAATCCTGAAGAACTAATCACTTTAGCTACTAATGCAGGATTCATTAATACAGGTTTTTTATTTTTACTATAAATAGTTTGTTGGTTATAAATGGCTCCATTTGATATAGTGAGTATGAAAAATATAGAAGAATTCTTTAATCCAGAAATAGAGGGAATTTTAGCTAATTCTACATAAGAATAAAGAGATACTTATTATAAAGCCTTGGAAAAAATGTTAAATGATTATAAGAGAGAAAATAAACCATTTCCATTTGAGTGTTATTTGTTGGTTGCAGAAAAACCATAATGATTATCTAATAAAGACTTAGGTCAATCATAATTATTAATTTTTATAACTATTCTCTTGTATATCTTTAGTATATAAATATATATTAATCCCTTTTACTTGATAGTCGCTCTAAATATATGTTCTATAATATATTTATCATTATTATGATTAATGAAATCTTTTGAGTAAAATGTTAGTTTAAATATTAATTTAAAAAGGTTTTATAAAAAATTTTCAAATATTTGTTAATTTAGGTATTAGAATATATTATTTATAAAAAGAATAATATAAAAAGAATTATCAAAGTTCCCAATCCTCATCATCATTATTTTAATGATAATCCTCTTCTTCTACTCCAGTTTCATCACCTGTTTCCTAATCATCTTCATTTATTCCAAATAAATTTAAATTTTACTAAATAATTATAGTAAATAATTCTCTAAATTAATTATTTTCCTTAGTTAACCTTTTATGTTCATTAACCATAACTTTTTTCTCATCTAACATATTTTATAATAACTATTTAAAATTGTGTAGTAATTCATCTTATATTGATATTATTCTAATTTATTATTGTATTTAAATCTTAAAATTTTCACAATATTTATTATCTTATAATTAGTTTTACATTTATATTATCAATTTATTTTTCTAATTAATTTCATTCTCCATTTCTTCCATTTTTTCTTATATATCCAATATACTATATTTTTAGAATAATTAAGCAAACTCTTTGATTTTATTTTATTTTTCTATTACTTACTCTAATTATTTCAACTACTATTCATATTATTTATTTTATTAATCTAATTTTTCATTTAACTATTAATCAGAGATTTTTAATTTGTCTTACAATTTTTTAACCTTGTGGAAATATTTTGAGAATATACATTTTCAGTCAATTATTCATTTTTCATTTTATCCTCATTATATTCATTCTTTAGACAATTAATCTTTTTTTCCAAATCCTTTTGATTTTATTATCTAATTATTTATAAGTAAAAATACATTCTTTTTTCAACTACTTTATTTATATTCCAATGCTAATAATTAGTTTACTGTATTTCACTCTTTAATTTTTCATTATCTTATTTTTCATTTTTAACCTAAATTTCTAAATCTTTAGAGTTATTCTATTAACTTAAATTATGAATTACAGAATTAATTTCTTAATCTTATTATCTTCGAATAACATTGATTTTTGTTAATTATTAGAGTGTTTCAAATTTATTCTACTAAAAATAAGAGGAATTTGGTTTAATTTTTTAGATATTTTTAATTTCCATATAAGAATTTACATCTTTTTGAGAAAAAATAAACTATTAAATTTTAGCAGAGTGTTATGGTTATTGATATTGAATTTATTATTATTAAAGTTTCTATTTTAATAAAGATTTAGTCTAGCAATTTAAATAAATATAGATTACTTATATTTATTAATTACGAATACCTACTGCAGATTTATTCTTTAGATACATTTCTATTTGATGTTATATTATGGGATACCTTAATATGATATAGTTTCAATTTTATGTTGAGTATCAATTAGACCTTTTTTATTATGGACTTATGTATAACAATCATAACATATATGATAAATCTATCCAGGTTTACATTCTGAACAATTAATGGTGGCAAATTTTAAATTACAATTCATGCATTTGGCAAAAAGAGAACTCATAAATTATAATGAAATTATAATTAAATATTATAATATTTAGATTTGTGAGAATAATATCAAATAAAACACACCAAAAGAACAGAAGAGTACATATATATCATTTTTTTATTATCGTTGAATAATTTTAATTGGATGAGTTGCAAATTGTAAAAGAACTATTAGATTTAGGGGATGCACTCATAAGTATTTTTCTTGATAATGGACTTATTCTAATTTAATTAATTTTCTTATCTTCCTCTTCTCTTAATTTCTTTTAAAATTATTTGAATTGTAATTCATCTTGATAGAATTTCTGTCTTTCTAATAAACTAGAATTATTGTATTTCTTCTATACTATAAATCTAGAACCATCTTGAATTTCAGGAGAATAACTAAATTGTTCTTACTCACTTTATTCCTATTCCATTTACAATTTTTATTTGAATATTTTTTCCTCAGTTTGTTTCAACCTAACATAATATATACAGTATTACCATTTCTTTTATGAATCATACCATTAATCAAATCCCTTATTTGATTTTTGAGCGGGAATCTTATTTTCCAACTTCTTTTCTTTCAATTTTTTGCTTTTATCATTTTCTTCTGTTTTCATAATCTAATGAGGTTAAGTCTTTTTATCTATTTGAGTTGATTTATGAATGAAAGAAGATAAATTATATTATTTTGATTTGCTTTCATAATCTTTCTTTAGATATGAGTTATAAGGAGAAGGTGATAATATGCCAATATAATTTTTAGGTTGTTCTGGAGTTCTTGCTGATTTTTGTTCACAAGTAGAAAAATTAGAAGGAGATTTTTATTTATTGAAATTTTTTTGATTTTTATTGCAATTAGATTTTGTGGTTATCCCATTCACTGCTTTAGTTGATGGAGTTTTAGGTAAATAACTTTATTTAAACAAATAGTTTCCTTTTAAATTTGTCTTACTAGTTTTAGTTGTAAAACAATTAATTGATGAAGGTTATGAACGATCACTTGCTAAATCATGACTTTTATTTAATTATAGAAGTTTATCAATATTTTAATTCTTTTCTTTAATAGTCTGATCCATTGGATATGGTGTTGGAGATATTAAGTTACAATCATATTCTTTATTTTAAATATGAGAGAGCAATTATTCTTTAAAATGTAATTACTATTCTTTTAATTGTTAAACTAAAATATATAATGTTTATACTTTATTGATTTCTTTATTCAAAGATCTCAAAATCAGAATCATAATCTTCATTAATGATTATTGTTGACATCCAATAAATTTTATTTATAATATATATATATATAATTATACATATATAGAATTATTCAATTAAAGAATGAATCTTGTAAAAAGCTATTGACTTGTTATTGCAATAGTAACTTATATTAACTTAGTCTTCTTTTTCCATTAGGAGTAGATGATCTTTATTTGGAAATCTAGGAATCTTGAAGGTTTTCTTTGACTCTACTTAATGAGCGAATCCTAATTGCAATACTTTCAGTTGATAGCATAGATTTTTAAGTTTTACTGTTGGCTCAACTTAATAATATGATACATTAATGCTTAGTGTAAAAAGCAGGCATTTTGGCTACAGTATTGGAATGAATATCAGTTGATATTTTAATCTATCTATCTTTTTTAGCAGTAGTCATAATTCTTTAAATTTTAACTTAAGTAATTTAAGGATTTTGATCATTTCCTGTATGAAGTGGACTATAATTTAATTTTTACTTTGGATAATTGTATATTTTCATAATATCACAGTTTCTTAATGGCAAAGAATGAACAATATAACCTTCTTATATAAGTGATTTAGGATTTGGATGAATTTAATGAATAAATTAAGATCTCCTAACTTGAACATTTTAGAGTATGTCAACATTAAATAAATTTCGTATTCTTTTTTCTGCAAAATCTACTTTTGTTTCTTTTCCGATTCTATGATGCAATTATTAAATCATATTATATTTATTTAATTATATAAAATTTAATATTATATATATTGATTTATGAATATAACAATACACTCATTAAATCATGGTTATTTGCTTAAATTATACTAATAATTTTTAAATACCTAGAGCTTTGTGATGATATGGATTTGCTCTCACTTGAAGAAGGTGATCTTCTGTTAGGTTTCTTCTATTGTTTCTACTATTATCTATATCTTCTCCTAGATTTAGAGGATTCAGAAGATTTAGAAGATGAAGATGAAGATCTTCTTCTCTTTCTATCTTTATCACGACGACTAAAAAAAAATAATATTTTTTTAATAAACTTTCTTCTCTCTGAAGGTGTCCTTGATTTTGGACAATCTTTTCGTGTATGACCTTTTTTATAGCAACGATAACATGTGTCTCGTAAGTCCCCTGGTGAAATGGTATAAGTGTAATACCTTCTTTACATTCGTTTGCCCAATGTCCCTTACGGCCGCAATTGAAACATACGTCTCTGGATGTGGGTCCTCTTGCACCTTACGGTCGATCATCTTTTCAATTTCATCCATCTCTTTTTTCTACCTCTTGATTTGACTGTGATACGATCACTGCCTTCATTCAATCGTTTGTTGTCCATTTTTGAAATGGCTGCTCTGGCATCATCTTAATTTTCAAATTCAATAAAAGCATGAGTATTTCGTAAATCAATATCCTTGATTTTGCCGAATTTCTCAAACTCTTATTAAAGGTGCTCTCTACGGATCCTGGAACTCAGACGACCAACATATAATTATCGACTCATAATTAATTTATTAATTAATATATATCGATGTTTTAATATTCGTAATCTCATTTTTATGTAAATCCACTAGGTCTAGATGAAGGTTTTGAAGTTGATTTGGCAGCATCAGTATATCTACGAACTCTTTTAAATTGTTGTTATTATTATTATTATTGAGGAGTGAGTTCTCCAAATGATTGATTGGCTAATCTAAATTTAAAAAAATATTTAAAAAATTAAAATACCTCACAGAAGTAGATGCATTTGGAGTCTTTTTAGATTATGATTAAATCAATTTTGGGAATGGTTTTTTAAGATATTTATTTGCATATTCATTATTCTAGATTAGATCATTACCCTTCTCCTATTTCTATTGTTAAGTGAATTAAGTAAAGACAGCTTCTTCTTATTGAATTAGCATATTCTACTCTTCCTAAAAGTTTTGATTTTGCTATTATCTTTACTGAATTAAGAGAAATGCATCTCTGGCCAAAGATTATTGGGTTATTCCCTTAACATTTTTTATAAGATTGTATTCAATAGGTTCTAAATATTAGTAGATTTTAGGTAAAGATTTAATTAATTGTATTTAAACACTTGCAGCTTTGTCAGAGCTATAAGAGAGTATTTGGTTGAGCTATATAGAAAATGAAAAAAATTAATTACATTAAGTTCTTGGAATCGCTTTTTACTTATTAATGGTACCAGATTGGATACCCAAAAGATATACCGAACTCTCTTGTTATTATTACCTCTAAAGAACATTAGATTCATTGTATCTTTTATTTTCATTTGGATTTCATAATCTTAACAAACACTATAGAATTTTGCTAAACATTTCATCGATAAGATATCTGAATCAATGTTTTATTAATCTTTGTAGATGACAGGAAGTATGTATTGTTCGAAATGCTTTTTGTTTATTAAATGTAGGAATTTGAGAAGATGTTCTAAAAATAGTTAATTATATTAATAATTGCTTAAGCATTTTTAATAGACTTTTTGCAATTATTAATTAATGTCTTTAAACTAAGTTTTCTAGAGGAATACTAAATTTATATAATTACTAGTTTCTCCTGATTCTCTTCGTTGCCCTACAACAACTTATACATTTCAGGTAAATTGATGACTAATATGCAATCAAGATCTTCACTCTAGATCACACACTCAAACAAATGCCACATTTTTTGTAACACATAACTGTACTTTAAGATTTATGTACTTCAATTACATCAAACTATTTCGATATTTCATGCAATATTTTGCAAGCTAGCAATTTGTTCTAATGACTCTTATCTTATATTAAAATATCTGCATATGGCATTAAAATCTAACTAGCATAAGGTCCTTCATGTAAATTTTATATGATTCCAGGTAGATTATATAAGTACCATTTTCTAATATCATCATTTTAATGTTATCCAAATTTCTAATATAAGTTAGTAAACTTATTTTTAAATTCATCATTAATCTAATCTTGAATTTATACAAATGTTTCTCCACAATATTATAAAGCCACACTCAATAATTCTATATTGTTTGTTGATAAACAATCAATGAATATGGTGGTTCCTTTAATCTAATTAATTTAATGTCATAATTACATTGTAACTATTTCTTGGAAACTTATGTTGAAACCTTAAGAAAGTTTTAATCATACTTTTTTTTACATTTATTTGAGTATCATATAACAATTCATTAATTTTGTCAATGAAATATTGTTCTACTAATTCTCCTGATAAGTTGCATATCAAACAAGTAAGTAATTCATCTGCAACTAGTTCCCTAATTTCATGATCTGGATCTGAACACAATAAACGAGCTCTATCTAATATTGGTCCTTTCATTTCATCTTTCAACACAGGTGAAATGCATACAATCATTTTAGCACCAACCCATCTACCAATTTCAGGCTATTTAGGTTCACTAAATTGGAGAATCATTTTCTCTAAATAAGTCTAAAATTCTTTATAATCAATCAGTAACACCAAATTTTGAAATACAGGCATCCAAGCCTATGCTAATTTCCATTAATATAGTTAAATGAAATGTAATGACAATTAAATGATTTCTTTAGGCTTTATTTTGCAACCTTATAAAGATCTTGCTGCAATTATTTGTACTTCTTCACTTTACTCCATAATGTCACCTCTTATATATTGATACAATTGATCAAAACCAAGAGATAACAATCTGTGTAGATTGTTATATATCTAATAAACAAAAAATAGATTTAAAAATAAAGTACAGCTAATTTTTAACGTTGTTATCCTTTCATCAAAATAATTTATGCTCGTTTGATCTCTGGTAAGTCTTCTTCTAATGTTAACTTCTTTATTTCTTCATCTTTCTATATAAAATAATAACAATTCAAATTTACATTCAATGTTATTCTACTTTCATTCACTTCAAAGTTATCAAAACTATAATCCATCATCATAACTTTAGTTGTATAAATATTAAAAATAACAAATATAATTTAATAAATGAAATAAGAAGAAGATGAGAAACTAGTAATTATAATTCCATATATATATGTAGTTCATTGACACTGTTTAAACCCAATAACTTGAAATTGAGAGTTTAAAAAAGTAGATTAGACTATAAGAATTTTAATCCAAATAACAACATCTAGAAGTAAACTCTTAAGACTATCAAAGTTAATCAATTCCCTAGATTAATTAAAGAAACGAAATGAAGAATTAGATATAGAATTAAATAAACAAATTGAATCGACTCATGAAACCTAATTATAACAATTTGCTTTATAAATGTAAGATTAATTGGCAAAGGCTGAAGAATAAATACTCATCTATCAAGAGAATGAAGTATATATCTATAATCAATTATATTTTAGCTTAAATTGATTAAAGAAATCTAATAACTTCAAGGAAAATTAGAATCTGATAAGATTAATGATTTGAAAAAATAATTAGTTAAAATGGAAGAAACTGCTATTGCTTTAATTGTTGAGAAAGAATTTATTATATCAGAACAAGCTAAAGAAATTGAATTATTGAAATAAAATGAAAAATTTAATAATTAATAAATTGAGAATAATACTTAAATATTGGATATATAAGAATTGGAAAATAAAATATAAGATTATTAATATAAAATAGAACATCAATAATAACTTCATGAAGAACAATTATCTAATCTTGAAAGAATAATAACAAATCGTATATTTGAATCATTAGAACTTGAAATGAATTAAAAGAAATTAGTAGAATAAGATTTATTACATTAAATACATATATTAGAAGAAAAGAATAAGTATTATGAAAAATTATTAAATGAATAAGAAAGAAAACTGAATATATTTAGAGAAGAAAAAAATCAAGAATAAACTCTATATGATAAAAAATATTAGGAAATTAGTGAACGATTAAGATATGCTTTATAGTAAATTATAAAAAGTGATAAGAAATGTGAAGATGCATATAAATAATTTTCATAATTATAAAGAGAAAAATAAAATATGACAAAACAGAAAGAAGAATTAATACGAAAATAAGTTTATCTTGAAAATCAAAATAGAAAGCATACACAAGTTATTTAAGAATATAAAGAATTGATTGATACTCTATAATAATAAGTTAATGAATAAGATTAAATTATTTAAGAATAAAATGAATAATTATAAAAATTAAGTATTCATTATGAATAATAACTCAAAATTGCTATTTAATCTCATCAATAGAAATTTGAATTTAATGATAATGAAATAGCATCAAATTAAAATGCATTATTAAGTGATTTACTTAAAGATAGTTAAATTAGTTAAAATAATTAAAATACTCACATTGATTCACCAACACATTCTATTTAATAAACTCATACTTCTCATTTATCAGATTCTTATTGTTCTTTTTAAACTAAAAATAGTTCTAGAAGAAGAGTTGGAAATGATTGTAAATATGAAAATATTAAAGATGCTTTACTTGATGCAAAACATACTATTAAGTAATTAATTAATTAATATATTATAGAATCTAAAATTTAGAAATTTCTAATCTAGAATAAACTGTTGAAATTTTATAAAAAGAACTTAAATCTCAATTATTAGAAATACATAATCTTAGAAAAACTAAATTAGATTTTAAATAAGATAAAGATTATAAATTAGAAATAGAGAAATTAAAATAATGTTTGAATACAATGGAAACACATTACTTAACTACTAAATTGAGTTTAGCTGAAGAAATTAATTTTTTAAAAGATGAACTTAAAAGAGCTGAATCAGAAGCATTAAGATCTAAATTGTAATTAACATAATTAAATGCTTAATTTTGCATTATTCAATAAAAATATTAGAAATTAGATAAATAACAATAACAAAGTCTAACAAACAGACAAATATAAAATATAGATGAAAAAAGTCCTGTTAAAGGAAGGAAGAGTATATTTTCTATCTTTGGTTGATTTAATACAAGAATTAATAATTGATTATTTTAATATGTAACTTAAAATATCTGTAAACTTCGTTGAGCTTTATTTAAATTAAACTCCTTGTGGAATTGGACCTCTAGCTGCATTACTATTTGGAGTTAAAATGTTTTAAGAGAAAATATTATATGTGCCAAGTATTAAATCTGAATAAATCTTTAAGATATTGATGGATAACAAACATCTAAATAAAATCCACCAAATTATCGTTCTCCAGCTTCAAGGTATTAAGTTAAATAATTAGAAACTTAAAATATTAACCAATATCTATAAAACATGATAGTATTGAATTAAAAGGATGGTTTATCCAATAGGAATAATCAACACAAGTCCCTACTTTGATATTTTTCCATGAAAATGCAGGAAGTATACTTATTAATATAATATTAGATCTTGGATATCGTTTAGATTATTTTGAGAAATATTATTATAATTTGAAATGTAATGTAGTTGCTGTTGCATATCGAGGATATGATGAAAGTACAGGAAGTCCAAATTAAATTGGTATTTAAAAGGATGCAATAGCAATTGTTCGATATGTTTTTAGTAGTTTGGAAATAGATAAAAATAATGTATTTATACATGGAAGAAGTCTTGGTGGAGCAGTAGCAATTTATGCTGCAAATTATTTTTAAGATTCAAAAAAAGAGAAGATAAAAGCAGTAATATTAGAAAATACATTTACTTCAATTAATGATGTGGTTAATGATTTAGTACCCAATTTACGTGTTTCGAATTTATTATTTTCAAGAAATTAATGGAGAAGTTGTGATACAATTAAAAACATAAAATTACCTATTCTATTTATTTCATGTATTAAATATACTTATGATAAGCTGGGTAGGATGAATTAGTATCATATAATCATATGAAAACATTAATTTAGAAATCTGAAAATTGTTAGATTAAACATGAATATCATATAGCTGAAGGTGATCATAATGGTAATTGGATGAAAGATGAGGGAGCATATTTTTAAAATATTTAAAAATTCTTTCAAAGCATAACTAATTGAGTTTTTTATTACATAATCATTATAAAAATTATAATAAATTTACTAATATTATTTAAGTAAATATTATACCAAGAAAATATTATCTTTTTAATAAATTATTCTTGATATTATATTAATAATTAATTTGTTTAATACTGAAATAAAAACAATTATTAATCTTATTTATTAAATTAAAAAGTATTGCGTTTTAAATAAAATTAAGATATTAAAATGATTAAAAATTTTGGAAAAGAATTAAAGGAAGATTTTGTAATTGAATCTGGATATACCTGTGTAAATCATAGTAGCTTTGGATATATTCCAAAATGTGTCTTAAAATAAAGAATTGAGAATTAATTAAGGTTTCTTTAAAATCCTGATAGCTTTATCAGATATTAAATTCCAAAAGAATCTCCAATAGTAAGAAAAACGGCAGC
Source organism: Paramecium pentaurelia (assembly GCA_905183005.1). NCBI lineage: Eukaryota > Ciliophora > Oligohymenophorea > Peniculida > Parameciidae > Paramecium > Paramecium pentaurelia. The sequence goes on along the minus strand of CAJJDO010000113.1, from coordinate 277,994 downwards.
AGAATTTTTGAATGCAAACTTTAATCAATGTTTCTTTTCTAGTAATTCTGCAGAGTCCATGAATAGTATTATTTAAAGTAATTAATGTTGAAAATCATTTAGATTTGAGATTGTCAGATAAGGATACAATATTGTATTTGAATATTGCTTATCCAATGGTATAGAATGTAGTAAAATATATGAATACTAATCATAAAGTGAATGCATGCAGAATAGAACTTAAAGTTGAGGATTTAAAGAATGAAATAATTTTATAATAGATAGAAGGTATTAATGAAAATAAATGAATAGAAAATATGAAAACAAAGAAGATTACAGTAGCCATTTTGGATAACATCTCATCATTACCTTCAATTAAATTACCAACAAAAGAATTTGTTGAATTATGCAAAAAATATGATGTAATAAGTATAATCGATGGAGCTCATGGTGCTGGAATCAGTGAAATTAATCTAAAAGAATTAGATCCTGATTTCTTTTTCACAAATTTAAACAAATGGGCATTTTGTCCCTGCAGTGTTAATTTATTATATATGAAAGAGAAATATTTGAATTAAATACATAATAATACTATATCAGTATTTTATGGAGCTGGTATTGAAAAAGAATTTGAGTATTATGGCACCAGAGATTCAAGTGTTATATTATCAGTAATAGATGGAATTAACTATATCAACTAATTTGGTCTTAAATAAATTATATAATATTGTGAAGAATTAGCTTGGGAAGGCAGTGAATTAGTTGCAAAAATTTGGGAAACTGAATTACTTGTTAAAGACAAAACTATGCATTCTGCTATGGTAAATGTATTAATACCACATAAAGATCACTCTTATATATTGGAATGTTAGAAAACAGTAACAATAATTTATTATTATAATAGTGTTTTGAAAAATATAATGTATTTGTTGTAGTCTTTGAATTTGATGGAAGATCTTGGGCTAGATTCAGTGCAAGTATATATAACTGTTTGGAAGATTATGAATATGCAGCAAAGTAATTCATAAATGTTTTAAAAAAAGAAGGATGATATATATATATATATAGATGTTCTAAATTTATAATTTATCTATTTGATTCATTTGAATGCAGATCTTAATCCTGATCCTAATTAACTTGATCTAAGATTTCCTAATTCAGTTTATTAAATTAGAGGCATTTCATCTACTTGGTTAGCAAATACAATGGCTTCACCCAAACCTATAATATATATTAATGAATTTACATTAAGCTTTATCAATACCAACATTTTCAGTTTCAGCATCAATTCTCAAAATACCAAATCCTTTAAAAGCTAATAGTATGATTAAAGTAAAGAAGGTCACCCAAGCAAATATTATTAATAATCCTAATAATTGATGGCCTAATAATTTAGCACCAAATCCATAAAATGCTCCTGCTTTGGTATCAAATAATGCTGATAATACAATTCCAACAAATCCTGAACCCTATTATAAATTAATATTAATGATTACAAGATAAACTGATACAACTTCAGCAGGGTCATCAATATGAGCAGCAGGCATAACTTTAGCCAAAAAACTGTAGATTAATGCAGCAATAACACCATAAAGGAATGCTGTCCATGGCTTCATATCATCTGCAGCTGCACTTACAGCTACTAATCCACAAATAACTCCTCTAGATAAAGCAGCTAAATTTGATGTTCCATATTAGAAATGTCTAATAACAAAACTGAAGAATCCACCTGTAGCTCCAGCAATTAATGTGTTAACAGCCACCAAACCTTGAGTATATTGAGATTTAGCTCCTTAACTAACAACTCCACCATTATAAAAAAGCCATCCAGCTAAGACCAACAATGATCCAAATCCAATATATAATGGAGAATGTCTGTTAAAATCAAGTGTGGCTCCATTATCAAATCTGGCCTTTCTTGGTTTCAATAAAACTGTCAAAACCAATCCTGCTACACCTGCAGCAAAGAAAACTACACCTGCTCCTGAAAAATCTTTGAATCCAAGAGTGCTCAACCTATAATAATTTTGATTATTAATTACCATCCTGCTGCCAATGTCCAATGTGTTAATCCTGCATAAATAAAACCAGAATATAAAACAGAGAAGATTGACCAACCCAAAAATGTCATTCTTTCAGCAGCTGCTCCTGCCAATATTGCAGTTCCTACTGCAGCACCTGATGCTCGGAAAACTAATTTCAAATTATTTTTTAATTTTACCAAAGTTTGTATAATCATTACCAAAAGCTGTTGCTTCCCATTTTGCTCCTGCTAATTTTGTTCCTCCCATGAATTTAGTTTAGAAATCATCACCGAAAGAAAAACCATAACCAAACTAAAGGGAATTACTTTATCAATTACCAACCACCAAATCAACACTGTTAAAAATAATCCCAAGAAGACTTTGATTACTACTGATTGTGAATTTTTATATCTGACTGATCCTGCACCAATAAATGCAAACCCAACTTAAGTTAATATAACGATAAATCCAGAAACCAAAACCCAATCATAATCTTCAGGTTATGGGGCTGGTATATTTGCTATAGCAGGAGCAGCAGCTAATTAATTATTATTATATATACATGTTCCTTCATTATGTCTTAAAAGAGAACTCATATCTTCCGTTATTTAAAATAATATTTCAAATAAATTTATTTACTCTCTATTTATATTGTCTCTAATATAAATATCATAAATTCAAAATATATTATATCTAACCAATTTCATAGTTTATATGTGTTACTCACTAAATATCAATAAATCCATAAGTTTCTCCATCCAAATCAATATAAAATGGAGCTATATCAAATCATCTAAAATTTTTATCCATATTTATACTAAATAAATGTAATCTTTTTGATAAAGAAAATAAACAAGATTAATTACTATATATATAAAATTAAAAGAAACTGTATGAAGAATATATTATAAGTTAATTAATTTCAATAATTGAGGGAACTAATGTGGAGTATGCAAAAAATTAATAATAAATAATAAGTTAATTATAAATTGAAATTGAACTAGTATTATTATAATTAAATATTAGAAATAATTTACAACAAAATTTAGAATAGATAATGATATTTAAAAATGAGATTAATCTATAACTATATGAATTGAATGAATATTAGAGTTTAAATATATATTATGGCAATTACAAAATATGATTAATTTTCTTAATTTCAATTAAATTTAATAGTTAGTTGATTTATTGAATGTTTTAGATTTTATGAAAAATTATTTATTTATAAATTTCATTTATATAATTTATTTAATTTATATGTCTTCAGTTTAACATTACTTAATAAGAAAGTCTATAACTGTAAACAAAAATGCCAATATTTTTATGACTTAACATGAAATTGATTAATAAAGATTATATAGAAATGGAAAGATAGTTCCTTATTATATAGTTGGTAAACCTGAAATAATGGATAAAAAATTAAATAATGCATCATAAACTGAAGATTCATTAACAAATACAAAAACTAAACCTATATTTTATAAAGAAAATAAATCCAAAGTTGCATAAAAATTACAAAATAGAGTTATCGAGGGGGATGAATTTATTAAAATTGACATGGAGCTTTTCTAAGTTGAAGATGAAATAAAATAACTGCAAATTTAATAAAAATTTAAACTCCCCTTATCAACTTTAGATCCTGCTAATATAGCATCTGATGATAAAGATAATAGAATCATGAAATCTTTTGATTAATAATAAATAAGTTGGTAAGAAAGAATAGTATAGTCAGCATAAAGATGTAAAAGACATATTTCTTAATCTATTTATAATAAAATTTAAGTACAAAGAGAAAAAAATGAGGATAGAAAATTATTGGATTTAATTTAAACAGATGCAGAAAGACATGGTAATAAATTATGGGTAATAATTATATTTACTTAAAGGAAAGATAATTAAGATCGAGTTCAGAAGTACTGGAAACAAACCAAAAAATAAAAGCTTAAGGATTGGAAATTATAAAATCAATGAATAGTTCAGGTTTTTATAAAAGGCCGAAGAGTTTTATATAAAGATTTGAAGAAAGATAGGATAAAGTAAATGAATTGACAGCAAAAGGAAATTCAATTTAAAATTTATAGGTAGACTAAATATTTATTGATAGGTAGAAGGATTGAATTAATTGGCTAGAGAAACATTAAGCCTAAATAAAATAATTAAAGATTAAAAGGAACTATAATAAAATTTAATAAAAAATAATTCATCTATTGATCAAATCTCTTAAAGAAGGAAACATAAAGCTCCTTTTAAAAAGTTAGTTCCTGTAGAAAATTTAAATTCTTAACAAGATATCATATCAATAAACTATGATAAATAATTCTTGAGATAATAAGGAAAATTGGACATTTGTAAATAATTTTTCTGAATAAATATGAATATATAATAATTCATTCTTTTGGATGATATTAATGATAATAATAAGGATAATTTAAATTAAAGTCTCCATATAATTAATTTTGATGGCAATATTAGAATAATAAGTTTTAATATTATTGTTTATAGATCTACATAAAGATTATATTACTTGAGAAATTTAAAATTAATTATTAAATTAATGTGGATTCATATAAGGGTGAATAAACAAATTTCTAAAGTATAAATATTAAAATACTTATCTTTTGAAATAATATTTTTTTCTTATACCTTTTATTGATTCATTTCTAAGTCTCTTTCTTCTTTAACTTAGTATTCTTTATTTATTTGTTCATCATCTTAATTTTATTATTTATTTTATGATATTAAATTAATTTATCCTTAATTCTATTATATTTGATGGTTTTTCTAAGTGTACTTTAACTTTTTCTTTTGGGTCTTTGAAGTATTGGAATTTTCATTATATTTTTGATTTTCGGCATGATTTATAAATCGTTTGTATTTCCTTTTGTATTCACTTGTTAAAGAGCAGATATCTGTTATTTCTACTGAGTTTGATGGGATGTTACTCCTTTGAATACATATTTCATAATAATTATTCTCCAACTATTTAATTATATCTAGAACCTAAAATTTAATTATAAATATTTACTTTCTTTAATGTATTTTAATTAGAATTTTCAATGTTTATTAATAGTTTCATCTCTTTTGACTGGTTTAATTGTTATTTGACCTAATTTAAATGAGATAACACTTGCATTAAAACACTCTATGACTTTTTTATAAAATCAGCAATTAAGAATAATTTAATACACTTAGAAAATCTCATTATCATAAACAGAGGATGCTTAATCTTATTCCTAATATTAGGAGAAGTATAATAATTAATAAAACCTTGGAGTGAATTATCAATCTAATTAAATTTTGAGAGTTATTTCTCATTTTCTCTTTTATACAATATTTAATCAATTAATAAAGGTGGAAATAAATCTATAAACATTTCTTAAGATATTTCTCCATTTTTATGATTACTTCTATTTCTAGAGTCAACAAACACATCTGAAGATATTTATGAATCTAAGATCAATACTTCCTCTTTTCTGGAATAAAATAACACAAATATCAAGTTAAACTTGGAATGCTTAAAAACTTAAATTTCTAAATTACTTTATTATTATAAGATGTGGTTCCAAATTTCAATCCACTAAATGTTATAGAAGGTTCAAATAATGCCTATTTACTATTTCCATTTAATCCTAGACTTATATATTGATTTGCAATAAGTCCCTTTTTGATTACAAACAATTACACTTCTAAAATCCCTCCTCTAAAGTCTCTCATAGTAGTATCATTGTTTTTAAACTTTATACATGAATAGTCAGTACATTTATTGTGTAATTAATGTCAGGTAAGTTCCATGATTTATGCCAATTCCATCCAAGTTCAGGATCAGACATGAATTCTTTTTATTAAGAAATAGAGACTGTAAATAAATATTTTGGCCACTTCGAATCTTCAGATTTGAGATCCCATATAACTTTATTTGAATTTTGATCAATCAAACTACCTGTGACTGGTATATATTTCCATTCCAAGGAGTACTCTGATGTCATTTTATTGAACTTATAAATATATATTTATTATAGATTAATCTATAAACTATATAAACCATCCATAGATGACACTATTTCAAGTTTATATATGATGGAAATTAAAAAAAATAATATTTAATAAATTTATTTTAGAAGATATATTTGGTATATAATAAAATGTATGTTTTATTATAGTTTTATTTATAATTACTAATTGTAATTATAGTGTGTGTGTGTTTATATCCAAATCACCAAATTAAAGTAATTGTCTATAAATAGAGTACTAAAACCCACTCTTTGATTATTCCTAACTTTTCACTTCTCTCCTATTAATTTAACATATCATAGCATCTTCAACTCTTAAATAAGTAAAAAATTTATTCATTAAAACTATAATATAATCTTAATTATGATGAAATAATATTTATATAATGGGATAACTTTAAAATATTAAAATATTTTGAAAATAATATGAATTACATTAACAATCAATATCAACTAATAAAGAAATTATCAGCCGGTAGTTATGGAGTAGTATATGAAGGTGAGGATATTCAAAATAAGACTTCTGTTGCTATCAAAATTGAGAAAAAGGAAAAACCTTAAACTTTGGAAAGAGAAGTCTAAGTCTTATCTCGATTGTAAAAAATTACAGGAATCCCTTAAATTTATTGGAGTGGAACTCATAATGGATAAAATATTCTTGTTATGCAATTATTATCTAAGGATTTGGGATACTATTTAAAGGAGTATCGAAAATTCAGTCTCAAAACAGTCTTAATGATTGCAGATTAATTATTATAAACTCTAAGGAATATTCATTAGAAATCCATTTTGCATAGAGATTTGAAACCTGAAAATCTTATGTATCATTAAAGATAAGTTTACATTGTAGATTTCGGTATTAGCAAGATATATAGAGATAGTAATCAAAAACATATGTAATATTGAACATACATAACTTATAGACCTTTTAGAGATGGTCGACCATTTGTAGGAACTACTCGATATGCTCCTATTGCTGCTCATAAAGGTCATGAATTGAGTAGAAAAGATGATCTTGAAACATTAATTTACATTCTAGTTCTATTTTTGAAAGGGTATAATTAAATGGTTAATTTAGATATAAAGAGTTCTACCATGGCAAAACTAGATTCTTTAAAATAATAAAGAGAAATAAAAATTGATTGGTGAGAAAAAGATTAAGTTAGGCTCGACTGAAATTTGTTAAGATTTACCAATAGAATTCTAAAAAGCTTTAGAGTAAATAATAAATATTTATATGAGTCATATAAAGAGTGTTGGTTTCTCAGTTGAACCTGATTACGAATATTTAATAAATTTATTTAGGAAATTAGGTTAAAGACATGGTTTTGAGTATGACAATTTATTTGATTGGTGTAAAGAAGAAGACATAATTGCTCAAGCAAAAATGATGCAATAGAGTGAGAAAATATAGCATTTTTCACTTAAATGGTAAATATCAGAAATAAAACATATTTAGTCAATCTTTATAAATTCCTTCTACAATGGAATGTATAGAAAAAAAAGTATCATCCATTTCTAACATCATTTAAAATCCTATGCAGATTTCATAAAGTGCAGTTATAGTTGAGATTAATTCTGAAGGAGGAACTCTTTCAGATGATAGTACAAACTATCTATATAATAATTATTAACAATTAGAAAACTTTTCAAATTTATACAAAAATCATCTCTAGATTATGAAAGAAAAATGAACTCTTGATTTATAAATATTATCTTTATTCAATATACATTAATAAAATTCATAATTTAAATTATAATTAATTTCAAATTTCTTATGATAATTAAATATGATTCTGTATTCATCATTTATTATTTAAAGAATTCATTTATTGTCTCATTAGTTCATAATAATGAAAGCATTATTAAATAAAATTTTTTTTAAGGAATAATTTTGATAATTTTTGTTTCCACTCAAATAAACTAATATTAATTTCAAATTACTAATGTCTGATTAGATTACCTCGTCTCAAATTATTGAGTTTTTCTGGTTTTTCTTTCCCTTTTTACTTTTCATAAATGCTATTCTCCTTAAATTTTACATTAAGACTAGCATTCATGTGGAAAAAGAAGTAAATAGATCAAAAGCATATACCTAATAAAATATTCATGATCCTTAAAAACATGACATTGATCTTTAAGGTTCAGGTATAAAATACTAGTTAATTGTATTTAGAAATACAAATTGTTGGGAATTATGAATAAAATCAGTCAATGAATGTAGTAGAAGAAGGATAGAAAAAATAATTTTAATAGGCATAGTAATTGTAATCAGTTCCTTAATAATCAACCATCCCTTAAAATCTTACATAAAATGTATAATTTTAACTTTAATATTCATAATTAGACAAGAACAGCTAAAGTGTTTGATGGATTAAATGAAATAGTTTCAACCTATTTTCCTTTATTATCAGTCTCAATAATTTGTATTAATAATTTTGCTGTTTGGAGTTGGGCATTAGCCTGTGTTTTTTTATTTTTATTTTTTGTTATTGCTTTCAATATTATTTAAGTGTAGCGAAACTTTCCAGATACAATCAAAAGTAATTTAGTAATATTATTAATTTAGGATTTTTATATGTTAGTCATCATATATGGTTAAGTGGTTTATTTATTAGCTATTTAGCCTGTAAATTGAAACTGTCAAATTGAATCTATAAATAATTTACAATAATACTTTTGTTTTATATTAATTTCTAAAATATCTTAATAACAAATTTTTAATTTAACATTAATTTCTATTATTTTTTTATATGAAATATAATTATTATAAGCATCAATTAAATAGTTAAAATTTATTCAAATGCTTAAAATAAATAAAAATAAAGTAATTTTCCTGAATATACTATTGTATAATAAGATATGATTCAATATTCAAAAAGACCATATGGAAATTCATCATACTATAAATGAAAGATCAATTTAAATAGAATTTGGTCCTTAATTATTTTGATGGAAATTAAGTTGGTCTCTCAAAGTATTTCAAGAATAGTGCACCATTTCACATAATATGTAAATATTAATATAATGATAATTTAGAATCAAATATAAAACTTAAATTAAATTTAAAATCTTTGAATAATACTTTCCTTATCTTAATTTATTAAATATTTAAAAAAATTCTATTTTTGAATAAATATATTATTTGAACAATCTTAATAAAAATTGATATGCTTATTGTAAATAATTTAATTTATTTCCATCTTTAATTAATTTAGTTGTTTTAATAGATCAAAAATAATTAATGATAAATATGATATCAATATTAAAAAATTCTTAATATCATGTAAATAATGGATTTATTGATAAAAGAGAGATTAAAATTATGATAATTATTATGTTATCAATAATAAATATTATGTTATCAATAATGAGTATTATTTTGAATAATAAGTAATTAATATATAATATTAGAGAAAAGTAGGTATGATAAAAGAATACTAACCTAAAATATTTTCGAAGGATTAATTTAGAGTCAGATATAAAGATTTGGAAGAAATATATAATGAAGAAATGTCACCAACTTAAATTGAATTAGGTTATGATGATGAATTGTAACAAGTATCAGAATAGATAATAAGTAGACAGTAGTAGTCAAACACATTTTTAAAGAACAATTATTCAATGATATATAAAGAAAATAAGCTTTGATGGAATGTAAAGTACATTCTTAAATTAAAAATGATCAATTAGTGGCATTATTTGATTGTTTTCAAAATGAAGAAGAATATACATTAATTTTAGAATACATGAATAATGCTAACTATTTTAGGGATAAAATTGAAACTGTAATAATATTCATATAATAATATATAGGAACTTAAGATCATATCAACAGAGGCAAAAATGAAGTCTTACATGTCAGATGTATTGTAAGGATTAGACTACCTGCATACGCAAGGTATTCTACCGATTCTTGGCTAGGATATATTCATTGTGACATTAAATTAGAGAATCTGTTTTGTGAAAAATTGGAGGATCAAGTGTTTAGAAATGTATTTGACTTTTATAATTAGGTAAAATTAGGAGATTTAGGATTGGTGCATGTATATGATCTAAATACAGGACAAGGTTTGATGCCAGTGAAGTGTGGAACAACCAATTACATTGCACCAGAAATAACAAATAATGCTATTGTGACACCAAAAATAGATATTTGGTCTCTTGGAATAATATTGTATACAATGAGTTGTGGTTATAAACCTACTCAAATTCAAGGGTCGTTTAATCTATTATTATTTTTCTAGATACAAGTATACATAAGGTCCCATACCCTTTAGAAAGTTTGATTGGAAAAAGAGATCAAAAGAATTATAAAACATAATAACTTTGATGCTAGATATGGATCCAAATAAAAGACCATCATGCCAAGAATTAATGTAGCATTCTTGGTTTGAAATTGATTCTTGATATTAACAGTGTTTTTATTTAATACAAATTCTTTCTTTGAATATTCAGATTTATTTGATTTTATCTTTAATCAGGTTCCCAAAATTCACAGAAGTTAAACCCAAAAACTTTGTAAAATAACCCTCTATCTTTTCTTTTAAAACTATCAAAAGAGGGTAATCCAGACACCTCAATTTTACATAAGGTGAAAACATACTTTGCATCAATCAATTATTTTTTATCTCCTTCATATCTATATTAAAGTAATTTAGTATAATCATCAAATATTTTCTCAAAATTTTTTTGCAAATCTCACCATCATCTAACTTTTAACAAGGTTCCTGACAATTTTAATACTCTGCTATTATAAATATTATTACTTTCTGATAAATCAAAATAAACTTTCATTCTTTCCTATTATTCAGATGAATAAATATGATAAACTTCACTTCTTAAAATCACTTTTCTTTTATCATATATTTATTAAATTATTTTTATAAATATTCAATTCTAAAATTATTATTCTTAATAATCTCTTTAAACTAGAAGTCATTTAACATTTAATTTTTGTTATATTATATTTACTTCTAGTTAATTATTATAAAAATAATCTAAAAAAAATTATAACAAAGAAATGACATAAGCTATGAATACAGATTTGTTGTTAAGAATGAGTACTCTAAATTAGGAATTTCATGTGTTAGCTACAAATACTAATTTGTTTATTACAACAATTAAAGAGGAATTGTTATAACAAAAATAAGAAAATTAAACTAGTAGATAAATCTGTGATCTTAATACTTAAGTATGATGTCATTTTAAATAGAGTGTTAGTGAATTGAGATGGCATTTGGATTAAGCAGTTGGAAATCTTTATAAAAAATACGAAGAATAAGTTAATGATAAAATTAAGGAATTTGAAAGCTTATAAAAATAAAAAGAAATTTCAGAATAAAATAGAATAAAAGAATTAGAGTAAAGATTCAATCAATATGATGAAATAATTAAAGAATTAGATAAAAAATGGGAATCAAAATCTAATGATCGTTATATTGCTAGCATAATTTAAAAGAACTTGTTAACTAATTAAAATATAGGATAATTTATAGTTGATAAAGTATTGAAATTAACAGAAGAGACTGTTTAAAATAAACTAAATGATTATCAAAAGTTGATTGATGAAAGAATGACAAATTAATTTCATTAATTATCTAATTATTAAGTTTAGATTAGAAAATGTGAAACAAAATAAGATGACTTATAAAATCAACTCAATATCTCAAAAGAATTTTAGATGGATTTCCAAAAATAATAATAAAAAAAACTTTAAGTATTATAACATCAAAATTCATTATTTAAAGAAGTTGTGTAATAATAAGTTCATAAGTAAATGATTAATAATATATAATAGTATAATAGAATAGTCAGAATTATGCAAAACTAATATTAAAGATTTAAGAGAATAAATGGTAAAGCAATTCGAAGATGCTTCAGTTGGTAAATTAGAAAATAACGAATAAATTTTGTAAATTTTAACATAAGATTAATAAAAAATAAGGGAAATTGAAAGAAAATAAGATTTGATTTTTAAAAATGAGAATGAATTTAAGTTTAAATTAGAATAGATGTAATAAGATTATAATCAATAAAATTAAAGAGCATTAAATTAAATAGTTACAATGGATAGTGAAATGAAAAATATTAATTCTGCAATTAATGGTATTTATGAGAAAATGAATACTATTACTTTAAATCCTTAAGCAATCTAAGAAACTAAACATACTGAAAAGCCATAAGAAAAATTTAGGCCATTATTAATAAGTCAAAAGATTTAAAAATAATTCTGTTTAAAAGATTAAATTGGATAAATCGAAATTTTGTTTCGTCATGTTTAATTGTTATTCAAACATATCTGTAAAACTTATAGATATGAATAAAAATTGGAATCTTAAAAATAAAAATAGAAATCAGATTTAACAAGAAATAATTCAAATGAATAAATTCATTCAGATAATTTAGACCATCCATAATATGTATTTTAACAATATTAATAATAATAAAAATAAGAATAATTAAAGTAAGAAGTACAAAAAAGTGATATAATTTAATAATAGGTTTTAAATCCTTAAAATTAATTAAAGATTAATATATAACCTGTATATTAGAGCAATGAAGATTACTTTGGAGACACAAGATTATATTTTAATTAAGCTATGAAACCTCTTTATATTTAAGGAAAATGTATATAAAAAATTTATATTATAATAGAACATGCCATGGATATTCGACCTTAAGTTGAAATGCAATAATTATCTGCAAAAGTAAAACAAATTTCTAATCTATTTTGTGATTCTGATTTAAGATAATAATTATTTGAAAACAGTTAAAGTTAAAGACCAGGATCAGGTAAGAAGAGATTACCAAAGATTAATTCAAAAAGTTTTCATTTCTCAAATGATGATTAATGAGCATAATTTGTAATTTTGTTTATTGGTACTAATTTATTTTATCATTTCTTTGCACCTTATTTTGCAACGGCTTCCATTTTTTTTCTAATTTCTTCTTGATCTCCTAAATAATAAGATCCCAAAGATTTTAAATTGCTATCGAACTCATATACCAATGGAACACTTGTAGGAATATTCAATTCAAGAATATCTAATTTAATAAGAGATTGTTATACCTTTCTCAGAGACATTATCTAAGTACTTAACAATGCTTCTTAATGAATTACCATGAGCAACTACTAAAACATTTTTACCAGCAAGGATATCTTAAGCAATATGATCATGCCAGTATGGAATAACTCTAACAACAGTATCCTTAAGACATTCAGTAAGTGGTAAAGCATCTTTAGGAACATCAGCATATCTTCTATCATTGGCTGGATTTCTGGCATCTGTTGGATCCAATGGAGGAGGTGGGATATCATAAGATCTTCTCCAAATTTTAACTTAATCTTCACCATGTTTTTAAGCTGTTTCACTCTTATTTAAACCTTATAAGGCACCATAATGTCTTTCATTCAATCTCCAACTTTTAGTTACTGGTAAATAATGACATCCCATTTCTTCAGCTGCATAATTATATGTTTAAATAGCTCTTGTCAATACTGATGTATAAACTTAATGGAATTAGAATCCTTCTTTCTTTAATAATTATCCAGCAGCTTTAGCTTCTTCAACTCCTTTTTATGAGAGTGTAACATCATGCCATCCTGTAAATCTATTTTCCTTATTCCATTATGATTCACCATGTCTTAGAAAAACTACTCTATATTTAGCTAGAGCATTCTTGAAGACTTTTTGCATTTTAATAAATTAATTTATATATTATACATTATTGTATTATATTTATAATAAGAAATTCAAGCCAATTTTCCTTCTGATAAAGCTCTTTTGTAATCATCAAAATCTCCATTGAATTTCTTAAGTCTTTCTTCCTTTATATACCAAATCTAATCGCAGACTGTAGAAACAAAATATTGATCATGTGAAACTATTACTAAACCACCCTAATTATGATAAATAATCAAAATACAGTGAAATTGTTCAAAGCAATGATTAAAGCATTAACTGCATCAATATCAAGATGGTTAGTAGGTTCATCCATAATTAAAATTTAAGGATTATTCCAAACAGCCATAGCAAAAGATATTCTGCTCTTTTATCCTCCAGATAATAAATATTGTGGTCTTAATTATAAATTTCCATTTAAACCAAATGATGATAAATGAGACCTATATGTTTCTCCTGATGCTCCAGGGAAGGTTGTCATTAATTATTCTAAAGGACTCTTCATAAGATCTAATTATTCAATATGATGTTAAGTAAACATGCTAATTCTTAATCTCGGATTTCTGAAGTAATTACCTTCTGTTAACCTTCTTTATTCAGTTAATAAATTCAATAATGTTGATTTACCAACACCATTTGCACCAACAATGGCCACACGTGATTCCATTTCAACTGCAAAATTAAGTCCCTTTAGAATTGGTTTACCTAATTAATATTCAAAATATCCTTCTTCAATTCTCAACATAGGTGGTCTTAATTTTTCAGGATTTGGGAATATGAATACACAACTTGGATCTTCTAAAACTTCATCAATCAAATCCATTTTCTAAATAGCTTTAATACGTGATTAGACTAATGATGCTCTTTTAGCATTATATCTAAATTTATCAATGAAGGATTGCATATGTGATAATTTCTTTTATTAAGCTTCAAATTATTTCTTTTGATTAGTATTCTTTTCAGCTCTTCCTTTTTCAAATTAATCATAATTTCCAGTATAAGGTGTTAATTTTTAATCATAGAAATGGATAACTTAATTACAAACCACATTCAAAAATTCTCTTGCATGTGATACCACAATTACTGTATGTTTACAATTAATAACATAATCTTCTAACCACATAACAGCATCTAAATCAAGATGATTAGTAGGTTCATCCAATAATAATACATCTGGTTATACAAACAAAGCTCTTGCCAATGAAACTCTCATTCTCCAACCTCCTGATAAATGTTTAGTTTTTCTATACATCAAATCATTAGTAAATCCTAATCCTTATAATATTTTAATTGCTTTTCCTTCAGCTAAGTGTGCTTCAATTAATTCTAATCTTTCATATATTTCTTATAATTTTAATCCAGCATTTGGATCTTCAGAATTTTCCAATTTATCCTTTTGTTCAAGTAATTCTAATCTTTCCATATCTGTTTCTAAAACTAATTAAACAGGAGTTTTATCTGATTCTTAAATTTCTTATTCAACCAACAATACTTAGATGTGTCTGAATTTATCAGCATTTTCATATTCATATCTTGCAAGGGCATTCATCAAACTATAAAATCAATAAGATTATAAATTACCATGTTTTACCAATACCATTTCTACCAACTAAACCATACTTTTAACCATATATCAATTATAAAGAAGTGTCTTCCAATAATGCTCTTCCTCCCACAATTATTGATAATTTATCGATTACTATATCTAGTTTCTTGCCATCTTATTCTGCTTTACTGTGTCTTACTCTTGCTGGAGGAATATGTGTTTTTTATTCCTTTATTGTTTTAATATGTTTCTCATATGCTTCCATAGCTTTAATATCCTCCTTCTATCTTAACTTTTCTTTACGATCCTTCTTTTAAATTTGATCATTTGTATTTGTTGCTACTTATTCTTTAAATAAATCCTCAAATTTTATTGTTTCCTAAATGATAATATATCAAATTTACAGACTCTTTTTCCAAATAAAAATCTAACTCAGACAATATAACTTCTTAAGGTAATCGTTCAGCTGCTAATGTATGTTTCTTTTCTTTTTTTATTAGTTACTCTTTTTCAAGAGCATCAAATATTTTTTAGCAAATTTTATTAATTTCTTATGTGGTCAATTTTCCTCCGTTTCTAAAATACTCTCCCAATAACTCTTAAACATCAGCAGCATTCTAGGGTGTATCTTCAACCAACATTCCTGACATATGATGGATACATTTCTAAGTTAATCTACAAATACCAGGTATTTGTTTCAATAATAAATCACATATTTTATCTTACATTTAAAATATGATAATTATATGTATAATTATTTTCTAAATAAATTTTGTAGTAAAATAAGCTCTGTTGACTGATTATAACAATAATATTTATTAAATGTAATAATCCACTTTTCAATTTTATATTCATTATAAAGTTAAAAAATACAAACTTCTCTTTATTTTTCAATTTCTAATTTGATTATAACCAGACTTATTAGATCTATGTAATATATTACTTAAAATATATCTTATAATCAATGTGAAAACTAAATAATAATATTTTTAATCTTCCAAAACCTATTTTTCTTTAAAAAACTCATAAATTTAAATTTGATATAGTTATTTTTGCTAAATAATCAAACAGAATAATTGAATTCACAAAAATATAGAGATTAAAGATTTTTAGTTTTTAATAATATATCTATTAAATATTCTATTGAAAAAATGAGAAAAAAAATATATAAAATAATAATATTCAAAAATTAAATTATATTCATTTTAGATTATCTAATCTACATAGAATAATTAATAATCAAATAATTTTACATTCACTAATTTTATATCATAACATTATTTATTTACTAATGTTACAATATGGATCTTTTGTGATATACAAATAGACTCTTTAACTGATTATTATCTTGAGATTAATTTCTAGAAAATTAATTTGTAATCACAAGTAAAATATTTTTTTTTGTCAAAAATAAAGAATGGATGAGATTTAAAGTTTTTCAAACCAATCAATACTTCATTTTTGATTGAATGAATAATTAGATTTTTAGATCATTGATGTTAATGTTAAAAAAATTGTCTGAGAAAATGTATGATGTATGTATGTATAATATCAATAAGAGAAAATCTATTTTCAAGAAGTCCTAAAGAGGTAGATGTTCATCACATATCATATATTAGTTTTTATGTGAATTCATTTTAATTTTCATCTTAAAAATCTGTTGTGGCCACTAAAGCTATCAAATTTTAGATATTACTTAAAGTTACCAGAAAAATTATCATTGTGAAGGCCTTTATAGTCTTATGATGAAAATCCTATTTCATATTGGATTAAGATTATAAAAATAAATATATTTAAGAGACTTTAACTACATTAATATACACATATATTTAGTCATTATAAAATCAAATTAAAAATATTACACAAAATATTTTTGATTTATGTTTTTGTATTTATTTTTAAATATTAATATAGGATACAACAGCTTGATAAATTTATTCCATTTAAAAATTTGAAATAACACTGATAGAATCAAAGAAAACAATTTCATGGGTGGATAACAGTTGGAATCTTATTTGTTTATCTGCATTTCTTTTTACTTTTTGTTAAAGGATTGAATTTCTAATGATGAGATCTGCATTGAGTGGCTGTTCTTGTCGGGATATATTGACTCATTAATTTAAATATTTTTTTTGACTTCTTATCATATTTGGACCTCAGGATAGACTCATGATTCTTAACGAATTCTAGATATAATAAATGTTCTTGTTTAGTCCAATGTCCTAAGCATAAAAATTATATGTACCATTTACTCTTGATTGAGACTCATCCTAAATAGATGAACACTTTTCTTAGTGTTCAAAGTCAACTTCAGTTAAATGATTATTTTAGAGTGTTTTTGTCATATTTGGAGATTCAATTGACTGCTAAGTTATTCCATTATTCAAAAAAATTGGTGTATCGTATTTCTATGAAGGGATAGGCACGGTAGGGGTCTACTTCTAAAACATCACTTTATGACTTATAATGAATCAATATTACTATATTAAAAGAATTATTATTGGGGGAAATAGATGTATGGCTGATAATATTAGGCTTAAGAGTATAGATTGCACATTAAATCTGGATTCATCTGAATGAAATTTTGGTATTTCAAAAATAAATTATTTTATTTTATTTTAATTCATTATAACTAGGCTATTAAAGTAGATACGACCAATTCATTTAAATATTCTCTATTTTAAAGTGGGGTATTATTATCGAATAATCTTAACATTTTATATTCATAGATAAGATGTACTTATGATCAAAATTTACAAATATTCTAAAATTCCTACCAGAAGCTAGGCTTTATATAATTATAATATTTATATCAAATTTCTAGAAGGCCTACAGAAAATCTATCTATTAAAATAATACATTAAATAGCAACACTTAAAATTCAAATGTTGTTAAGGGTATTATTATATTGATTAGTCTAATTTATATTATTCTTCTAAGCACTGAATTGGATTTAATAAGCACAGAATTTATATAAATTATTTTTCAATAATACATAATTCTAACAGCTCAATTAGTAATACAAGATCAATATAGAGATCCAAAATAAGCTTCCTTGCATATTTAAGTTAATTTTAATTGATGATCTTTGTATATGTGTGGTTAAGAAGATAAGAAAAAGCAATTAATTCTTTCAATTGTAATTGATTTTATGAGTTAATTTTGATTTGATTTAATATCTAAAGATATAAAGTCTTAAATCAAATCTAATAGTATTTGATTGTTATGCAACCGTGATTTTAGAATTGTACTGTTAAAATTAAATGCAAAATTTGAGATTTTAATTGAATTTATTATGATTCTAAATTTAGATATCATAAAAGAAGAAATTGATGAGTAAGATGAATAAAAGTCTTTTTAGAAAATCCAATATCCTTTATTACAAGATGATAGCAAATTTGAAAATGAATAATTTATTCCAGATGAAATAATAGAAGAAGATGATAACAATAGGGAATCAAATAAAGAAAATATATAATAGATGGCATCTATGGTATTCATTGGCTTAGGAGGATTTTACACAGATTAAGCAATTGATTTTTAGGAAACAAAGCCTTAAAATTATTAATATAGAAGACTTACAATATATTCTAATTTTACATAGATTTTTAGATCAAGTGAAGTCGAATTAGACAATTTAGAAAATTAGAATAGAAATTTATTTGAAAACTTTTCAACTTTTGCAGCATGTTCTATACTCATATATCAAACAATTAATAATGCTATGATACCTGCTTGGATTATGACAATACCATTAGATAAAGTATTGAATATATATATAAAATATAGTATTTGAGAATAACTTGGAGATTTTGGATTTAGAGTATGTTTTTGATTCCTATAATGATGTATGAATAGAGAACTGGAAGTTAATAAGTTAAATCGTAATACGAATTTAGATATATATTTTAATGGGAAAATATGAGATAACTTTATTATGCAAGTATAAGTCCAACGATAGCTTCCACAATATTTTTATTTTGTTTTGATTATAATTATATTGCCACTATTTTTATATTGGGATCATAAACAAATTTTTGGTTATCAGTTGTACGTGTCTCAAGTTAGAATCATATTTTAGAAAAAAGAGGGTAGATATTTAGTTTTTTTGGGTATAAATTGAAATAATAAGATTTTTGTTGATTGTTGTTGAATCTATGATAATGAATAATTAAGGAATACCAATAAAAGCATCTAATTATATTAATACTTCAGTATTCACCTAAATTCCATAATTAAAATTATTGATTGGAACTATAGTGCCAGTATTTATATATTAATAATAAACAATTAGTTTACATCTTCATTACTATTAGCAAGAAGTTCTATATTTAATTTAAGAGTAAGAAATTCATTTCCAATATACTTGAGCAATTATTTTATAGCAATATTTGTTAGTTTCAATATGTTTATAGTTGCATATTTCGTTGATGGAATTTCTTTAGATGATAATTCATAATTTGGAGTTTTTGGATTATTTACAAATTAGAAGTTTATAGAATTTTTGTAATTTATAAATAATATAAAAATAGTTATAATTCCTTAATTATAATTATAGGAATATCAATTTGTTCTATAATCACAGTTTAGTTATTTGATCCTTTAACTTTAGCTATTTGTAATCTTATTGAACCATTACTAACCTCTGTACTACTCAAATTTACAGGTGTTCAATATTATCCTGATGGTTTGACTTATTTAGGGTATTTTTGGTTACAATTTGGATAATTGTTGATTATAATAGGTTAAGATTTACATAAAAAGTAATTGGAAATGAGTGTTAAACTGAATATATAATGTAAGCATTCTTTAAGTAAGAAGACATTGTGATTCACATATTGTTATTCAAAAATGTAATTAATTATTTAATGTCTCTTTAACATTTATAAACAATAAAAGAAGAAAGGCATTCTTTAGAAAATATGGACTTAAACTAAAATCTTCTTGATTTAGATAAAAATGTATAATAATTTTTGAGTAAGTAGAGGGAAGATGAACCTGATGAAAATGAACAATTTCTGCCAGAAGAATAGAAGGAGGAGGTAAGTGAAGAGGATGGTGAAGATTAATAATAGAAACATGAAAATGTAAAGAGTTTTGTTGTTGGCTCTGGAATGGGTGGATTTTTATTTGAAGAGACATTTGGATTTGATGATAAGAAATAGAAGAATAATAAGTAAATAAAGAGATTGACATTGAATACTCGAATTACATAAATAGTGGGTTTAAATAAGTTGGCAGATGATGAAGAAGATGATTAATAACTTTATGAGAAAATTCCATAGTATTTAGCTTGGGCAATTATTTTTTATGCATCTTTTAATAATGCCATGATGCCTCCATGGATTATGACAATACCAGCTGAAAAAGTATCTAGTAATATAAATCAAAGTATTTACGTATTGCTTGGAGATTTTTATTATAAGGAATATTTCTTATTCCATTTATCATGTATGAATATAGGACTGGAAATGAGAAAGTTAAGTCAGCATATACAATGGAATTTCTATTGAGATGGACTCATATGAGAAAAGTTTATATGGCAAGTTTAACTACAACGGTAACATTTGCAGTATTTCTGTTTTGTTTTGATTATACAAATATTTCAAGTGTCTTTGTCTTAGGATCTTAGACTAATTTTTGGTTATCAGTCTTTAGAAAAAAAGAAAATAATCATAACATTGAAGGAGGAGGTAAAATCATGTGTGTTGCTGGGTATAATGATCATATATAAATAGATATTTACTTATTTGTTTAGATTCATATATGTTGAATACTGACACTATTCCTGAAACAGCTAAAAATTACATTAATCCTTTATTGTACAATAGACCAATTTGGATGAGAATTATTATTGGAAATACTATACCAGTAATAGATTATTATTATTATTATTATAGTTTTTAGCTTCTATAATATTAGCTGAATTATCAAAAGCTAATTAAGATCTTAGAAGTGTATTCCCTCCTTTCTTAGCTAATTTTTGTGTTGCTTTTTTTGTTTGTCTAAATATGTGTATGGTTTCATTTTTTATGGATGGTACATCAATAAATTTTGATTCAAGATGGGGTTGGTTTGGATTATTTTAAAATGGAAAATTTATGGGTTTCTTGTATAATAATTAATTATTATTCTATTAGTTATATGTCTACTATGTTAAGTATAGGAGTTTTTATATCTTCTATATTAATAAGTAAATTATTTGAACCAATTGTGCCTGCTACAGCTGCTTTATTTGAACCTGTAATTACAGCTATATTGTGTGATATTGCAACAGTTTAATATTATCCATCTGCCATAGCTTGTTTTGGTTATGTATTTCTATTGCCAGGTTAATTTATTATTATTGTTGGATAACATATATTAAAAAAATAATAAGAATAAGAACAAAAATAAAAACTTGAATAATAATAATAAATACATGCTTCTAGAGCTTAATAATGATGATGTAAAAAATCAAATTGTTTTTATTTTATACTTGATTTTTTTTAATTAATTAATGAAGTTAAACAATAATATTTAACGAATAAATAATGTTCCTGTTCCAAAAAAGATTAATGACTTTATCATAAAGTTCTCAGTAACCTATTAGACTTAAACCTAAGTTCTATTCATAGTAAAAAGAAAATGTACCTGTTTAAAAGGATCTACCAAAAGTGAATTTGATTAATAAATTGAATGAAGCATCTAAAATACTTAAACCTATACAAAAATAATAAGTTTAAATTAATCAAAAAACTATTTCTAAAGATGTTTGGCATAAAAAGTCAATATCTATGAAAATGAAGAATGCTAATTTTAAAGATGGAAAAAGAATTGTTAGTGGATAATTGATTAAATATAAAAAAGGTGATTAGATCTATGCTTTTAGATGCATTAAAGATACTATGAAATAATGCAAATTAAGAGATATAAAATTAGATCATGATGTTGATACTGATGATGAATAAATATTTATGGCTACTAAAAATATGTTTACGAGTTTATGTTAAAGTATTAAAAGAGAATTATTTAATAATGAAGATAATCAAAATGAAAATAAAATTATAATAGATGATGATTTCTTATGATTTGATGATGTTGTTTATAAATTAATGATATACTTAATCAATTTATATTTCTAACATATTTATTAATAAAATCCATCCAATTTTTCTTACTCTTTTTTATATTATTATATAATTACTAATTTTCTTTTTAATTGATTATTTACAAATTAATAATAAATATTATTAAGCTTATAATCAGAAAATGAATAATATGGCAATTTTAAGAAAAACATCTCTAAATCACAATAATAATTTGATAATAAATTAAATAACATTTTAATCCATGAATTCCCTATAAGATTGACTCTTTTATTAGTTAAAATACTGAAGAGTCCAATTGGATTTGAATAATTATATTTTACTAATAATTAATGTTATTTGGAATATTTATTTACCTTATAAGCTTCATTTATCATTAGATCATCAATCTTTAAAAAATATTAACCATTTGATACACCTCCTTCCCAAAACACTATCAAAGGTCCAGTTCTTTTCTTGTCTATTAATTCCATCAATTCTCTTATATCTTTACCCACTTTAAACTATTTAAAACTACATTATTCAATATAAAATGAATCTATGATTGCTTAATAATAACTTATTAATTAATAATGGACTTATCTCTTATTTATTGAAATATGAGTAAAAGATGGAGAAAAACTTTTATTATAAAGATAATTCATACTAGGTAATAAGTGTAAAAACATCAATTGGAGAAGTTCTTGAACATAATAATGTATAAGATTGTAAATTTTTTTGTTTTTAATGTTACAGAGTGTTTTTAAATATGGATTTTATATTATAGTATCCTATAAACAATAATAATGATCTTCCAATAAAGAAGTTATGTAACAATATTATAATTCTTATTAATTTATAAATATTAGGACGAAGCTCTAAATTTTGTAATTTTCTAAAGAGTATATCATTAAATATTATTATTTCTAATGTCAATCCTAAAAAGATAGGTAATCTTATTATTAAGAGTAAACACTCTAATATTGTTTTGATTCTACTTCCTTTATATATATTATTAGGTTAGAAAGGATTCATATTTAAAATAATACATTTTTATTCAATATTTATAATAAATTGATATCAATATTAAATAGTTTTTGATATTATCAATATATCATTTCTTTAATAAAGGAAGGGGAGATGAAAGACATCGTTAAGTATCTAATCTTAATTCTTAATTGAAACTATTAATTATAGAATCTTTCTTTTGAGATTAAACTAATTGCCAATCTTCATCTCTCTTAATATACATATTAGGATCGAAAGAATGAATAGGCACTAAACTTAATCCTAAAGGTATTTATTTGTATAGGTAAAATTGAATTTTGTATTGTGATTTTCCTATGTTTCTCATTGTAATCTTATCAAAAGGTCCTAGATTTCTGATTATCAATAAAGATATTGATATATAAAGATCCATTTATCTTTTATCATTCTTTTTGATTTCATCCAAAGTTGTTGGATTAATGATAGGAAATTTATCAACTTCAATTCTAGTACCTTTTGGTGTCTTAAAATAAAAGCAAACATTAACAATAGGTTAAGGTAAAAAAGATTGATCAAGATCTTCATCTATTTCAATTGATATTTCATTTGAATATTAAGATGTAAATATCATAAGATTTAGGAATAATTACTAAATCTATTTAATATCAGATTTCATAAATAAATCATTAAGTTTAGTATGTATTTTGATAATTCTAGTTTTAAGTTTATTATTATTTCTATAATATTTCATTTTATCAATCAAAATTTCTAGTAATTATATTAAATTAAATTTTAAGAGAGATAATTATTTAAGATCAGTATTAGCTGAGAAATAGTCAGATATATTATAATATTTATTATAGGAAATATAAAGTTAAGATACAACATAATTAAGACATTTATTCATTTATTAAGATTATTGATATTTTTTTAGAATTCCATTCATTATTATTAATGATAATCTAATTTGAGTATTAAAAATATCTTAAAAATAGTTTAATAATTTTAATGTTGCTTTATTCTATAATTTTAATTTATCTACAAATTATTTTTTTTATTGTTCAGTAATTAATAATATTGCACATGGTGCAGTATCAAAACATAAAACTACTTTTATTATAAAGGATTCATCTTAATTAAATCCAAATAATAAATGTTAATAATCCTAATATTTATTTTCATAATTTTCTAATTATCTTAATCTATTTTTATCTGTAAACAAATAAAATAAGAATTATTCTAAATTCATATCACTTGAATTTTTTCTAATATCCATTTATTTTTTTATTTTTCGACCCTGACTTGCAACTATAGTTTTTCTTATAAAAGCCTAAAAATTATATTAATCCTCTTATTCATTGAATTTATCTACATTCTCTTATTATAAAATAATTTGTCTTGAATTTTCTATAAAATTAACAATATAATATTTCATTTCTAAATTTTCTTTTATATTATTTTCTATCGTTAAGTGCTTGCAATATTGCATATACGTCATTCTCATTAATTATTATTAATATCTTGATTATTGATAGTATAGGATAATATAAATAATGAATTTAGTAAGTTGAGACCATAATGGCTCTTTGGGATTGGGTATCATAATCATAAAGTAGAGGTATATAAATAATAAAGTGAATGCTTTTTGAATAGAATCCATCATGTTTAATATTCTAAAATATGTATATGAAATTATTATACGTTAAACTAAGAATAGCCAGAAAATACCCATCAATAAATTAGTATCTCTCTGGATGTATTGATAAATATTGAGATGTTGCATAGAATATATTGAATAACAAAATTCCTATTAGTAATAATATTTCATAGACTTTAATACACTTTTTCTAATATCTCAAACTTGTCAATATGATAATTCCTAAAATTATATTTAGACAAACTGTGAACCAAGATGATTAAATAACCTTTTCAATTGTATAGTAAATAATGAGAGGTATTAAGATGACTTTTTATATGAGTTAAAATCTTAATCTGAACTTCATTATGTACCTTTCATATTATTCTTCAAATTTATCAGAGATAAACTTCTATGATAATAATTACATTTATAATATATATATTTAAGTTAAATTTTGACAATGCTTAATATTTTATAATCATATAATGAATGTTCTTCTTAATTTAGATATCTAGTTTTAAAATTTTATTAATTATTCAAAATTAAAGAATATCATAATTCACTAAAATTATCTAATTAAATTCTTGGACTCAAAGATAACAAATCAAAATAGGCTGCATGTTTTCCATGTATTGATGATTTTGCATTCAAAATCAGATAATTACTAGGATGTTAAGATTTCAAAGGCATAAGATGAAAATCTTCTGAAAGTTCTCTAAATATCAAAAATTCAATGCTATTTATTCCATTCTTATTCTATTTTATATGTATTTTATTAGTTGGTCCTAACTTTCTCACTATTACTATAGCCATTGGTAAATTTAATTGATATACTTACTCTGCATTATGTCTCAATTCAGATAGAGTTATTGGATTAATGAATGGTAGTCCTTTTATTGCATCTTTACTGAAACTTGATCCTTTGAATTCTATCCTAACACGAAAGTATGATTTCTTCAAAGAATACTCTTCTCCTTAATCCAATACAATTCCAATATCTTAACAATGTTCAGTTAGATAATATAGAAGATTTAAAAATAATTACTTAAGTTATTTTTAATCTTAAAAAACAATATCTTTTTTAAGTTGATTTTTTATAGAATAAGTGAATCTTTTACTTTAATAAAAGTAATTTTATATTTCAATTAAAATATCTTCTAAGAAATTTATAAAATTAAATTTTTAAATTATAGATCTTTAGAAAGTAGTATTAAGATTAAAAAAGTCTTTAATATTCTAGAAATCATTGTATGCCTTTGCAATTTTACTATATATTTTTTTATATATGCACAAATCCATATTAGTATTAGATTTTACTTTTTAATATTTGTGTATGGCTCTAAAATATATCAAACTCATTTTCACTTAGGATTGAAATATTTCATCAATTGTTTCCATGACTTATTGAAATATCTTATATCGTAATTTAAGTTCTTCAATAAATACATCCTTCTTATTTTATGAGATTAAGATTATGGCACTTGGTAATTCATCAAAATATTTAATTATTGAAATATTATAGTTTTCTTAATTTTATACTCCTTACAATTTAATCAAAGAATCAATTTAGAATTTATTCATATAATCTTTTAATTTTTCTGGACAACTAACAAAATAAAATAGAAATTTCTCTAAATTCATTTTTGCATCTTATTTTATTTCTTCTTATGATTTATAATGTGTACGAGATTCCTAATCCTTAATGAGTACTCTCATATTTCTTATTTGAGAAACAAATTATTATTGTTATTGAATTGTAATATTATCTTCATTATTCTAAGTAGTTAATAACATTTAATTTGTTTCTCTTTTGTAACTAATTATATATAATGTGATTCCACATAAATTAATTAATTATTATTCAGCCTTTTAATGCTTGATTAACTCTATATATTCTTATCTTTAAATTTACTCTGTTTTGTATAGATATATTAAATGTAGTGTTAAATAAACTAAAAAGATAATCATTTATTCCCATATTTCCTATATTAAAATAGGCTAAAATATTTGTAACATAATGTAAATTGAAACATGGATGAAGCATTTTTACATAAAACTAGCCTAATTCAATACTCTATTATATTATGCAAAATACATGATGTAGTAGCTAAGGCCAACATATATCCTTCAATGTAACTAATTTAATGAAGAGTTTCACTAAGTATTTTTTGTAATGATTTATAATAGTTAAAGATCGTCATAAAGATTATAATTGTGTTATTGAGATAACATTATTCTTATCGATCAATATTTAATTTCACACTAATTATTAATAGTATCAAACCTATTCCACTTATACAAAGTGAAATCCAAATTTATTTAAATGCACTTGATATTAAAACATAAAGCAACATTAATATTACTAATGCTTATTAGAATTTTAATAATTATTAAGATAGTTCCTTTTTCCTATTTTAATATTTATTTTCAATAACTTTATCTGTAAAGGAGAGTGATAAGAAATTCATATTATTTTTTAAATTATATATTAATATATTTACAATATATCAAATCAATTACATTATTCTAATTTTCAACATTTTTAAATAAATATTGTTATTATAAACTTTTAGTAATTAAAGGAATCTAAAAATATTATTGGTTTTCTACATTTATAAAATAGATGTATGTTATGAAATTAAAAATCATCCAAAAAGTATATATTAAAAAAGATTAAACTCTATTATATATAGAAATTATAGAATAAAGTTTAATATGCTAATAAATGATTTATTAAAAGTGTTATAATTCATTAAATTTCTAAAAATTTTACTTTTTTATAAAAATAATAATTAAATACAATTGAAGAATATAGGTTTGATATCATTATTAAATCTAAAATTTAGATAAATTAATAAGAAAATTAATTTTTTATTAATTAAATAATGAATCAAAATAATAATAGATATAGATTAGAGAGTAATGAATAAGTAATCATTAAAAAAAATGAGTATTTTTTTATCTAAAGATTTTTGGATCAAATTTTACTTTTTTCTTTTAACTTTTAATAGTTTTTTAAGATTAATTATCATCAACTTCAACAAAATTTGATTTTTACTTTAAACTCTATCCTCTTTTGTAATATAATTATTTTTGATTTTTAATTGTTGATTTATTCTTTAATATACTTTTAATAGTATTTTAATCTGAATCTTTTTATTTTTAAGATTAATCATCTTTCCATTCACATTTTTATTGCTTAAGATTACTTAAACTTCTGCTGAATTATTTTTTTTTTTAAGATTATTAATTGTTTAATATATTTTCATTCTTCTCTTATTAGATATGGTCTTATAATACTGAATGTTATTATTAGTTATGATTTTAATTATCTTTATTGTTAATACTTAGTATTTTATAAGATTCTTACTGATTTGGAAGTTAAGCTAATGAAATAGTTTGTTTATCTTTTTAAGAAGCCTTTAAGTTACTATTACTATGAAATGTTGCAGTTTAATGGTAACTAAGGTTAGCATAAGATTGTTAGAGAATTGCTTCAAGTTCTTCTAAGGATTCTGATTTTTCTCCTAAACAATATAGAGGTTCAATTAGATAATTTTATTTAGTTGGATGATGTTGAATGAGTTATTATTTTACAATGACAGGGATTTAAAATTCATTTTAATTGAGATTTTGATGTTTAAAGCAGCTTGAGGTTGATCCCATAAGGAATAATTAAATAATTATACATTTATACTAGCTAATAAAGAATAATAAATAAATTGTTATTAAAACTAAACAAAAAGAACTCAAATTTTTATTTTTAATTCTTCTTCAGATGCATTTTCTATTTCTTCATAAAATGAATTGAAATCAAAATCAACTGATTTGAAAAATTCATAAGGATTTAAACATATTTTTAAATAATATACACCAGTTAATACATCTTTTCCAAGATTAGTTTAAAATGGATTCAAATATTCAATAGTTTTTGAAATAATAGATTTATATTATCCTAAGAACTCTTTGATTTGATCAATTTTTTCATAAAATTATTAATATTAAGGACACTTTTCTCTGACTTATATAAATACATCTTTAATTATATTAATGTCATTTTTGATAGTAGTTAATAATCTCTAACAATCCTTTAAAATATAATATAATCATTTACTTTACTAACAATAAATCGACCCCATAGTTCTTAATCAAATTAATCATGTTTATTAGAATTCAATGCTAAATTGATTTTATCTAAATGTAACAATTAATTTCTAGCCAACATAAATATTAATTATAAGAATTCATCTTTTTTGAGTGTAATATCTCCAAAAGTCTATAATTTAATAATTCTTAATTATGTATAATTAATGAAAAAAGCAACATTTCTCTCATATAAATAATAAGTATAGAATTTTTAAAATGATTCTCTTCTTTTCATTTCCTTCTAGTATTAAGACAATATTAAATCAGGCTATAAGTTAAATGAATGAAAATGATTACATTCTCTTCATCAAACATTTATTTTAAACCATCTAAATCATTTTTACTATCTTCTCTATAATCCTCTATTTTTGTATGTAAATATCCAACAACTTTATATTAATCCAAATAAATCTTATTTAAACTCATTGATTTTGTCATTGGATCTTCTTTCATTATATCATTCATATTCTATCTAACTGTGTCTTCATTCATTTTTATAACTTAATGTTCAAAAATATGTTACCAACTTAATCTATCCTAAATTATACATCATTTATATTTTAATACTTTTTCTTCTACTTATAACATCATCGCAACTAATTCTTTTACTTTTTAACTACGAACTGGTTTACTGGGAAATTTTAAAGGTTTATTTAATATTAATTGTTCTAATTGAATCTAACTTTCTGCTTACCAAGGTGTCTTACCATAAAGCATTTCATAAAATAAAATTCCTAAAGACCAAACATCACATTTTGCTGAAAATGGTTGACCTCTTAAAATCTAAGGAGACATATAAATTGGAGTACCATTTCTTGAAAATTTGCCAGGTTCTAATAAAATTTATAATTATTAATAATACCATCCATTTCAACATCCATTACTCTAGCAAATCCAAAATCAGCTATCTTAGCAATACCATTAGATAATAATATATTTTCAGGTTTTATGTCTCTATGAATTATTTTCTTTGAGAATAATTCTTTGAATCCTTCAACAATATGTTTTAGAAATATAATTGCTTCTAGCTATAAATTTATTTAAAAAATTAACTTCAGATAAATGTTTTTCTTTTTTACTCATCAAAAATTTTCTTAAATCTCCATCAGAACAAAATTCTAAAAAGATATATATGTAGTTTTGAGTTCTATTTGCATTATATAAACGAACGATATTAGGATGCTCTACTGATTTTAAAATAGTTGATTCTCTTTTAATCAAATTTAATATTTAAGGAGATTACTTCACTGACTATACAATCATTAAGTAACTTACATCCATTGGTACCGTTTTTACTGCAATTCTCACTTAGCTCTATCCTGTATCCATATATCCTAAATACACAGTCCCATATGCACCTTTTCCTAATATTTTATTAAGGATCACAAAATTATCTATTTTTTTTTTTTTCCAATCTTCACTCATTTATTCTGTTTTATAAATTAAATTGTAAAAAATTATATATTATTAGATCATTATTTTATATTAACATATATACATAACAATAATAAGTTTTAAATAACTTTCATTTTATTTAATCACTTAGCATTAAAATTTAAAATATTAATAGAGAGAGATAATTATATAATTATAATAGGCAATCAAATATACTATAATCATAAAAATTAGAAACTTTCTCCAGCAGATTCAATTTGGATCGAAGTTGAAAATGAATTAGCAATCTTTGAATATTCTTAAACTATTATTTTGTCTGATGGTTTCATTGATTTTATAGGAATCAACAAATAATCTTCCATTAGTTATTAAAAAATGTAAAATTCTAAATAATTACATTTTCGTTTTTATTAAACTAACTTCATTCTATCAAATGGTCCTAATCTTCTAATTAATATTAATGAAACTGCTAAATCTAAATCTAAAGGCACAGTACTATTGTGCTTTAATTCTTCCAAAGATTAAGGATTCAAAATTGGTAAACTATGTAGTTGAGCCTTTGTTAAATTAGGAGCTTAATATTGTATTTTAATTCTTATTATAGGTGTTTATGAAAATTCTGTAGTTACTTCATCTAATATTACTGTTATTGTCTATGATTTTTCACTTGTATAATGAATTAAGTTAAATAGTAATAATTTTAGATATTTGAAGTCAGAAAAAATGCTATTACTACTTAAATTATTAATAATCTCATATTATTGGATATAACTCATAGATTCAGGTTTCTATTTATTATATCCATCATAAAAGGCAAAAACATCTTTAATTAATAATATAAGATCAAATTATTTGATTCCAGGACATAACATCTTAGATAAGCTAAATGTCTCTAAATTAAGGAAATCTGTATATCCTTTAATTAAACTATAATTAATCATTTTTAATGATTTATTTATTAGATATCCATCTGTTTATTTATTGGCAAAATTTTTAATCCATCTAAAATAAATAAGAGATTTTTTAATTTATCTATCAAATATTTATTGTATATAATTAAGTTGTTTTTAATTATTTCTCATTCTCAATCTTAATTCTTCTTCTTATGATTCAGATTTACTCTCTTTCATCAATAATACTGTTATAGGTTAAACATCTATACTTCTAAAAATACTTAAAGCAAACACTTTTTATTAATAAAATCCATAGATTTAAATATCTTCTCTTGTTTTAGATGGAGTATCATTCATATCTGTATTTGATTCTTGTGTATAATAAACTAGTAATTACTTAAGAGATTGTTTTTTTGGGGAAAATAAATTATCAACCGAAATTATTTAAGCAACCCTTGATTTTTAATTTTACATAGATAATTACATATTAGTAATCATTTTTAAAAATTCTTCCTAATCCTATTTAAGTATTCTTTTGTTATTATTTTTCTCAATCAAAATTAATGATTTTCTTTCATCATATTTAACTGAATAACTTTAAACATCTTTGAATTTTGAGATTTTATTCAAGAATTATTGACATTTCTAATAATCCAAATAAATAATTCTCAATAACCTTTCAAATTAATACATAAATTAAACATATAAGATAACATACAATAAATATCTTATATATGTATCAGCATTTATATCCTAATGTCGAATTCCAAATATAAGATGAAAGGTTACGGTAATTAATAATAATAAGGCTCTTTTGATAAAATTCATCAGGTTTAATAAACTTAATAATGTTAAGAAAATAGAGTACCTAGCAAAAGTGAAGGAAATAAAAAATATTTCAGTATATTGCCAATCTATGCTGGCAAATTAGTATTCTAAAGCTATATACGCATTTATTAAGAGAATGTATACAATAATTGCAATTTCATAAACATATGGATACTTCTTATGGACCTTTATTGATATTAAAATAAGGATTAGAGTTCCTAAACTGATTGATGCAATTATCCAATTTTTAGAAATCAAACAACTGACAAAAGACAGAAAATTGATTAAACCAAAGATCCATTTTTAATAGACCAGGATTGTTGAAAATAATTTTTGTTTTGATTCTCTAAACTCCTTTTCTATTTAGGAAACTTCAAAATTTAAAGTAATTAAATTCATGTATGGTTAATAAATTATTAAATAATAACATTTGAGAATATACCTAAATATTATAAGAATAATTTTAAAAAGACTATTTTCCAAATAAAATAACCACTAATTTAGTATTTAGATGATAAAATAGAAATATATATATGAAAAATAATGAAAAAGAAATTGAGTTTATCTTCAAAACCTTTATCTTATATCTAATTAGATGATAATGGAAGAAATTCTTATTGTAAAAGTCATTGTTTAAAATATGAATAATTTGAGTATAGAAATGAGAGAATTTATGTATGTTGTAATTAAAAGGAATGTAATTAAGATAATGAACCATTAAGTAATACTGAAATTATAATGCTATTAAAATAAATATTGTCCGAAACAATTTCAGATGAATTTAAATAATAATAAAAATAGAAGATAAATAATCATAGAGAAGATTTAAATAAGTCTATTGAATTGTATTGTGATAGAGCTATTCAAATTTTAGATAAGAATTGTGAATAATAAAATCAAATCAATTAATAAATTAAATTTATTTTAGAAAATCTCTAAAATGAAAATATCCATTAATTAGCATATGAAATATTGAAATAATAAGAATTAGATTGTGTAAATGTTAAAATAGGAATTATAACTACATTAACTTAAAAATTTTATAGAACTCTAAGTAAATGTGAAAATACTTTAAATTGTATTAATTCCCTTATTTAAAATGATCAGATTAATGTTAATAATGATTACAATATTTAAAAAAACTAATTTGATTATGTTAAAATTAAAACTATGTAATTTTAAAGACAACATGAAATAAGTATCAAATATAATAAATAAAATATAAAGAGAATATATTAGGACATAAAGAATGAATAAATTATAGTTATATCTACTGGATAAGAATTAAACAATTAAATTAAAATAATTAAACCAAGTTAATATAGTTTATTTGGACAATTTGATTAATTAAAAAATAGTATTCCAGCAGAATTCTTTAGTATAAGTCCTAATGGTCATTTTTATGCTTGGGGTAGTAATACAAGGATTTAAATTTATTAATTGTAAACTAAAACATACAAATAAATAAATTGTAATTCAGCTTTAGATTCAATTGCATTCAATATTATTAATGATTTTGTAATTAGTACTTAAGATTAAAAAATCAATTTTTGGAGTTTAAATAATAATAATTGGGAATTTAATAGTTCCTTCAATATGTTACCAGAAAGATTAAATGATCTAATATTTATAGAGGATGGAAGAATATTAATTTGTAAATCAAGTTCTAAATTGACATTTTTAATTAAGGAAAATAACAATTGGATAATTTATTAATAAATACATTAAGGTTTCACAACAACATTATGGAGTTAAATAAATTAGATGATTATAACTACTAATTAGAAGGCTTAGATTTAAATATGGTAAAGAAATAAAAAAGGTTTATTTTAATTGATTATAACAGAATGGGATCCAGAAAACAATATAAAAGATTATGAAATTAATCCTTTATAAATAAATAATGATGGTTCATTATTGGCTTAATGTCAAAATAATAAATTAAAGATTTGGTCAATTTTAGAAGATGGAAGAATGTAATTAATTTTTGAATAAGAAATGGATGAAAAGTATATTATTATAACAAATGATTTTACAAATTTATTAGCCTAAAATGAAAAGTCGTTAATATGGTATCAATTAATAAATGATGATTAATGAAATATTATATATATATATATATTCATTATTTTAAATAAATTTACCATCTATAATTTTGATTATCAATAATTTCCTTTCCAACTCTACAATTTGATTTATGATCTACCTACATACTGAAACGTAAATCTCCTTCAAATATATGTGTGTCATAGTGAATATTGAGTGCATTTCCAATATCAATTTATTATGTTGGTGAGAATCCAATGACTCCACAAAATACTCCATATTTGTTATACCAATAAACTGATCCATTTTTACTTTTTCTAGCTACTTTGAATTATGACGTAGATTAAAATACTTCAGTTGCATAATCAATAGAGCAGAGAATAAGAAGATTAGGATCTGATTATTTAATAGCTCCTATACAAATTAAAGATTTATCATTAGATATTGATTTCAAATGATTTAGATTCTATTTAGTTATTACTTTTGAGAAAGGATTATCAAAAATGATCTGAAATTAATTATTTGTAAGTGTTTCTGTAGGATATAAATGTAATATTTACCCAATAGGTAATTTTATTAGATTATTCATATATTGAATCTATTCATCACTAATTTATTAAGGTTTTTATGATATGTAGAGTTAGAAATTCTAATCTTATTTTTCTAATATAGATTGCATATATAATAGATTTTATTCTTCATCTTAGAATCCAACAATTATTTCTTATCTAATTTCATTAATGTTGTTTATAAGATTTTTTAAACTCATTAATTAATTATCCATAAAATATTCACATTATTCAACACAATCTGTATTATTTAGAAATAAACTTGTATCAAATAATAATTTAGTTATATATCTT
This sequence comes from Paramecium pentaurelia, assembly GCA_905183005.1. Classification (NCBI taxonomy): domain Eukaryota; phylum Ciliophora; class Oligohymenophorea; order Peniculida; family Parameciidae; genus Paramecium; species Paramecium pentaurelia. The sequence continues at coordinate 242,883 of CAJJDO010000113.1, read as the reverse complement.
TCATATCCAAATAAAATATTTTTATGATTTAAAAGTCTTTATAATATAAATAATAATATACTTAATAAGTCTAGGATTAAAATGATCAGCATTAACTTTATTTTATAATTCTTTTGTTAATTATTCTAATTCTTCCTCATTTCTTAAGTTATTTGCAAAATGTTATTTAGATTCTGCTTCTATTTTTTATTCACTTAATTATTTAGCTTAATTTGCTTCATTTAACATCTAATTTAATTTTTCTTGAATTAATTTAAAACAAATATTTTATTGTGAACTTAAAAGTTAATATTTCTCAGTTCTTTATTATATTTAAAATGCTTATTATTCTTCTAATTAAGAAGTTAAATCAGATAATTCAATTATTATATGACTTTTATCATGTTCATTAAAACATTAAGGACAAAGTGTTTTCTTAAAATTACAATCATCGGTTAAACATAAAGCAATAATTTACATATTTTATTTTTTATGTGCTTCATTTGAGCATACAATTTTATTGCCTAATACAAATGATTTCTACATTAATTATTATAATTAATATGGAAATATATAAAATATCACAGTATGGAAATAATTAATATTATGAGATTTTGGAGGAATTTTAAAGATTTAAATAGAATATACTAAACCATTTAACTAATATTGAAAATATGATAATTGAAATCATAACTAATCATGTCAATTTAACTTCAATATCACAAGAATATTATGAATTTATTGAAAAAGAATTTAATATATAAGATTTTGTAAATTCAATTTAAAATAAATATACTATTAAAAACAATGATTTAAAATATAAAGGTATTAATAATGATACAAACTAATTGAAGATAGAATTGTAGAAGATATACAATTAAATTTAAATGTTTTTTACATAGTAATTAATGAATTAGGAATTTTTGAATTCTAAAATTATTAGTTTAAATGATTAGATTCATCATAATGAAATTGAAATAATAAATTAAAATTAAATTATAAGATCTAAACTTTCCAGTATTTATAATTAAATAAAAAGATGGTCGATGGTTAATTTAAACTATAAAGTTTCAAGGATAAAAGAATAATTGTATAAGATCAAATAGATTAGTTTTTACAATTAATGGGTCTGATATTATTTTTGGAATTGCTTCCTACTCTCAAATAGAAAAGCATAATTTTGAACTATAATATAATATACCCACTTCTTATTTTGTTAGATAGGATGGAGGTATATTATTAGATTATATATATATTAGTTCATTTTGGTTTTGGTTTAACAGAAGTTTAACAAGATTTTAGTGTACCTGAATTTAGTTCCAAGAAAGGACATAAAATTAGTATGAAATTATTAACTAACTAAAATTTATTGATTATAGAAAATTTAATCACAAATGCAAAAGAAGAATATGAGATACCTCAAATATCTGATGATTGGTGCTACATTTTTGGTCTGAGATTTCAAAATGATTCAATTATCATAGATTAATGAGAATATATATATAAAAGGTTAATAAATATATTAATTATGATTATAATTATTTTAGTCATTGTGTTCTAAGTTATAGGAGAAGAGTTATTAAATTTGACAACTAAAACATTCTCAATTGAAAGTGAAGTGAGTGGAGTCAAAGAAGTTATTCAAGGATCACACTAATTTATTACAGACTTTGAAAATGCTGAATTTGCAATCAATATAGAATTGCAAGGAAATAATAGTTTTCCTTGGGATATATGTTTTTCAAAATAAGGTTCAGTTGAATTTGGAGAATATGAAAATCATCATACTGTAATTTATAATGCTACACATAATCCTGATGAAGAACATGCAAATGATCCATCATATTATTTAAGTACACCAATATTGGTTAATATGGTAATAACAAAATAAGGTATATTGATTGCAACAAGTGATCATACTTTATTGAATTATAACATTACATAAGATTCATAAAGTAAAGTTGGATTTAATACAAAACTTTTATAAGAATATGATTATGATTCCTTAAGAAGTTAAGCAACTGAAGCTGAAGTACCATAAATTGTATATGTCTCTATGTTTAATTATGTATATTTGATATATAGAGATTAAATTTTAAAAGGTAAAGTATAAACCAATATGACTTTGTAAAATTGTTCAATAGGTAGTGGATTAGAAAATGACAATAATTTTATTGGATAAATAAAAGTTTTAAATAATTATATGTTTGTTCCATTGGGTAGAGATGGACTAGATATCTATTAGATTAATAAAGATGGTGATTTAAGTCTTAAATTATCTATGAATTCATTTGATTTCTATAACAAAGATTTAACTATTAGTTTAGTTGATATTGTATTTAGTAAATCCAGCACATCTAATGATACTTATGCTTTTATTTTAGACAGTATTCATGGTGTTACAAAGTTTCTTGTTAGAACAAGTGAATAATTAATTACATTGAGTAGAGATGATAAATTTGGCCTAGTTGATATTAAATCAGGTTTAGCCATTGCAGTATAACCTGATGATTTTCTATTGATTCTTAAAGAAGTGTAATTATAATTTATAATCTATTTAGTGGAATCAATCAATAATTAGTAGAAATAGGTTTCAAAGATGAAGGTTGGTTTGAAGTCAAAACACATTATTTGACAGGATAATATTTTGATATTATCATTTCTTCAGAATTTGTACTTTTAAGAGGTAAAGATGAACATAGAATTGTGAGAACTGGAGTTTATGAAGAATTTGAGCCAGAATTTAAATTTTATACATAAGATGATTATTTTACAGAAAAAGCCAATTCATTTTATGAAGATTATGTCTTTATTCCAAAACTATAAAATGTATAGTTTTATGGATCAAATTTTTAAACTGAAGGAGATGAAAATTAATGGTCATTTAAATAAGAATATCCATTCTTATTAGGTTTAACTTAACATACAATTGTGGAATTACCATATATTGTAAGAAATCCTTCTGTTTATTGTGAACCTAAGTCTGAGTAAGATATAGGTAAAATTTACAAATATGACATATTAATGAATGCTACTTCTTGTCCTGAAAAAGATAAGTATTTAGAAGAAAATCCAACTATCCCATATCAAACTATTTAATGTTCATATAAGAATTCATTTTAAGTTAAAGTTGTAATGGCTTAAGCAAAGATATACAACACTTAAGAATTAATTGGAGTTATTATTGGACTCGTAATTCTCTTAGTTCTATTAGCATTCTTATTGGCTTATTTGTATAGAAGATTTAAAGTTAAAGAAGAAGGGTTAACTAGTCAAGTTTAAGGTTTTGATAATCAAAAGGGATATGATTTAGAACCAAATGATGCTCCTGCTACTCAGGGATTATGAAGTATAATTTATTTTTAATATTATGAAATATATTATACATTTTAATTAAATAAAAAGTTCTATTATATAATTATCTTATTAATAATATAAAATGGTCTTATGAATAATTTTTATATAAATATATTATTATATAATTATTATGCAAAATATAATGTATTAGTTTGAATTTTAAACATTTCAGATGAGTAGTTATTTTATAATAATTTTAATTGATTTATTTTATTAATTTGTCAAAATAATTGGAATTATACATTTATTTGGTTAATGTAGAATATCAATCAAAAATTTGGATAATTTCATCATCTTTTTATTATAAAGGGATTCTAATTAAATAATAAAAATAGTCCGTCAGTATTTAAGTTGATTGTACCATTCCAGACATCTTCAAATACGTTTACTATAAATCTTGAAAGCATATAATTAAATAATTTTGAAAAAAAGAACATGTAAAACATTGAAATTAACTATGGTGAGGTAGTTTACCATATAATTTGTTAAAGAGAGCATCTCGTTAGAGATATCTACTATCAATTGTACATCTTTAAGAATGCTATAACTCTTTCAACTGTAATTCTATTGGTTTATGATCTAAATATAGGAAATTGAGTCAACAACTCCAAAATATATGGTGCCAATAAATCTAGAAAATAATATACATTGGGTAAAAAACAATTAGAGAGTGTTGACTTAATTTGGGATTGAATACAAAGGGACAGTCAAATATTTCACAGCACCAGAACAAGAGCTAAAAATCTTCAAAAGGATAGTCAAAAACAAAATAATGTATCGAGAAGTTAGTGACTTCTACCAACCATTAAAACTCTTAGGCAAAGGAGGGTCATCTAAAGTATGTTATTAGACTTAAAATTTAGGTTTATTTAGTACATGACAAGGACAATTCAGCAGAATTTGCATCCAAATGTATTGAAAAAAGATATCTCAGAGAAGATGGTGGCTATGTAAGAAATACTCTTATAATTTATAAGACTGCCTTATTCAATGAGATTAGTATCATGGCTAACCTTGATAATGAGTAGATCGTTAAGCTTGAAGAAGTATATGAAGGAGACAATACATTTTACCTGATACTTGAATATCTGAAAGGACCAAGTTTACATGACCTATGTAATAGTAGAAGTACCACATAACCCTTGACATGGGATCAAATTAAATAGATTATGTGGGTATCATCTAATGTTTAAATTATTAGTAATTACTCAAAGGAGTGGCTCATATGCATAGTTTAAATATTATGCATCGTGATCTAAAACCAGAAAATATCATGTTTAAAGAACATGGTTCAGTTTAAGGTCTTAGAATAGTTGATTTTGGGTTGGCCACAAATACAAATGTAGATAAATACCCATTTCCAAAATGTGGTACTCCTGGATATGTTGCTCCAGAAATTGCTAATCTTAAAGATCTAACTTTAAAATATGATAAGATCTGTGATATGTTTAGTATTGGCTGCATCTTCTATAAATTGTAAGAAATTATTTGATAATTTAGAATAACATAGAAAGATTTATTTCCTGGAGTAGACTATCATGAAATACTTAAACTCAATAAAAAATGCTATGTCAATCTTGACAATCTTCAAATGTTCAAAGCTCCCTCTTCAGCTGTTGAACTTATTTCTTAAATGCTTAATCCTAATCCCACTTTAAGAATCTCTGCTTAAAAAGCTTTGGAACATTTATTTTTTGTTTAAAGTCCTTAAGCAGATATTAGAATTAGCTTTTAAACAAAAAAGCGACTAGACCCTTAGAATAAATTATGGTAGACTTAACTTTTTAAAAATATTAAATCTGATAAAATTCAATTGCCTGAGATTCCACTTAAGCTTAGACAATAAGTTAAAGAGGATGAGGTAGTTGAAGATGAAAAGATATCTATAAATGTTCCTGCCATGAAAAGTCCAAGATTTTAATAATAAATTAAATAGAAAAATATAAATCTCATAGACAGTTAACCCTCAACTCCAAGAACAAAATAGATTAAAAAATATTCAACTTAAGAGTATGATTTATCATCAGATGCTTCATCTCCTGATTCTGCTAGAATGAGACCAACTATTGTACTTAAAAATTCAACATAAAGTTCAGCCAAAGCTCAAACTCCTAGAGCTCGACCCAGCAAATAGATTATTTTATAAAGATAGATGTCAAATCAACCAATTGAGGAAGTCAATGAAGAAGAAATCAAAGCTTGATCAAAAATGAAGTTAATTTGAATTATATATTGAGATTAAATTGTTTATAAATTTTATTATCAATTAAAGATAATTTAAATTTTATTTAAAGATTATTTAATTTTATTTAAAATTAAAGTTAAACCTTATAACTATTTGAATAGATTATTGTAAATTATTAAAGCATTATTACCAAAATATTAATTTTGATTTTCTCAAATAATATATTTTATTAAACCAAATATTCAAAAAAGAACTTTACATCCAATTAAATATCAATAATTTTATGAGTTTTCAAATATAAAATCTATATTTATAATGTTATAATAATAATCTCTTATATTAATATTATATTTAATTATTTTAAAATTATAAAATCAGAAAACAAAAGAAACATATAAAATGAATAAATGTTATATTTTGATTAGAATAATCAACAGCATCCTCCATCTTTTTATTTTTTCTGACTTGATGTATTAGCACTAAGTTTGGTTTATTATGTGTTTTGATTATAAGATCTAAAAAAAATTAGAAAAATATGATACCCTCCTGATTTAGCTTAAGAGGATTGAGAACCACTTGGTGTAGGATTGGAAGATTTTGGTGGTTGTGAAGCATCCTTCTTAGCCATCAACTTTCTCGAGAGTTCAAGAAATGCATTATTTACATGATCTGCTGTCTTTGCACTACATTCCATAAATAGCATATTATGTGATTTACAATACTCTTATGCTTTTGCACTATCAACTCTTTTATAATGATATTACACAAACTTACTATTTCTATTCATCTAAATCATTCTTATTTCCAATTACTAACAATTAAACATTCTTTTCTCCATATGATTCAACTTCATGTAACCAAAACTTATCTATGTCATCAAATGATTGTCCTTAAGTAACATCATATACCATAACAATCCCATCTGCTCCCTAATAAATATAATAGTTGAATCAATAACCTTATAATATGCACTTGTAATTGTTCTAAATCTTTCTTATCCAGCAGTATCCCAAATCTGTAATTTCACATTCTTACCATCAATAGGCAATGTTCTAAATCTAAAATCCACTCCGATTGTAGTTAAATAAGACTCACTAAATTAATCATCAGCAAATCTCAATAATAAAGAACTCTTTCCAACTCCAGAATTACCAATGATGACTAGCTTGAACAAATAATCGTATTCTTTGATCATATATGATTTTTTTCTATATATTAAATATTTAAATATTTAATTAACATTCTAAAGAACATTTATATTTCTCAAGAGTATACAAATTCTATATTTGCCATTTTAAATACAATAATTTAAGAAGATATCCACTCTTCTAAACTGAAATAATAAATATTTCTGATAAAGATGAAGAATTAATTTAAATCTTACTGAAAATAAAAATTCTAATATTAATGAAGACTGAATAACTCAGGATTTTTGATAAATAATGATATAAAGAAAGAAATGGCCAATAAGAAATAATGTATGAAGATATATGATGATATTATATATTAAAAATATATTTAATTTTATAATTGATTAAAAAATAGAATTAAAATAGGTTAGTAAATTATGGATTTATAAGAAAGATGAAAAGAATTTATGAAGTAGAAAAGAGAGTAAATCATATTCTATTTCTTTTGCTTAATTTTCAATCATACATTCATTATATTTTATAAAAAAAATAAGTATAACTATATTTTAACTTAGTAGAAACCAAGAGAAAGGTTATCTTTATTTATAATGATTTGTTTAATAATATCGGATTTCCAGGCAGTATTTTGATACATATAGATTTAAGTTTTATTTTAAATAATTAATAATAAAGATTTTTAGCAGAAATGAAACTAAACTTGAATTAAAAATAAAAAAACAAAATATAAGATTTTAATTTAAATGGATTGAGAAAAAGAATTTTAAATTTTAATAGAATAATAAAGTAATAGAGTAAATGCTATAATAAAGCCAGAATTAATAAATAAAGTGTTGAATCAATAGGCTAAATAGAAAAATAATAATAAATAAAATAAAAATAAAATGTAAAGCATTTAATATGTATAAAAAATAACTTTCAATTTATACTAAGTTTGTAAATATTTATCATCATTTTTAATGAAAAAATGAAAGATGATAAATACAATATTTTATATTTACAATATTCACTATATAATCAATTGTTAAGATTGATAATTGAAATCTTCTACTACTTCTAAGTTATATTTGTTGAGATTAAAATTTTAATATTTTCATTTACAATATAATAAAGTTTATAATGATTCATTATATTAATTATTATCAGAATCTATGAGTTCATATTCATGTCCATCAGGATAATACACTTTATTCCAAGGTAAAAATACTTTGATGTGTGACCGGTACCCCAATTTTTGTGGGGCATTTTCTTCATGTGTCTAAGTTTCTGATGCAATTGGGCCATCAAAATTAGGATGTTGTAGAGAAAACTATCTATATCCTAGTGCAGCTAATATTATTGTTTATATTCTTATTATTCCAATAATTGGAATTGGCAGTTTAGGAGCTTTAGGAGGTGAGATAGTAAAATTGAAAATTAGGTGGTGTGGTCAAAAGGCCATTTTTGGAAGCTGTTCTAAATTTTAATTCAGGTCCTTCAGGAAATATAACCGCTTGCCTTATGTTTGGAGCCCAACTATTTAATTAGATTATTATCACATTCTAGAAGTAATCAAATTTTGGAATTTTAGACATCCATACCATCCTTAACGTCCGGTTGTTAATTATGAAGTTGGAATGATTTATGCCTTGGCTATTCCACTTTCAATGCAATTTGGAGAAGAATTAGCAAGTTATATGCCATTATTGCCTGTTTTAACTATATAGATGATGTTTTTTATTGTTATTCTTCCAATTTGCTTATTATATGCAAAAAGACAAGAAGTAGTTGAATAAGAATTAGATGAAGATTATACTGATTCTCATATTTCTATGACAACAGCTTTTAAAGGAACAATTTAAGATGAAGCTTAATCGGCATTAGTTTACAAATAATTTTTAAATGAATCTCACTAAATCCTACCTCTTATTCCTATACTAATTACTTTTGGTAGTTTCGCTGCTAACGAAGCAGTGATATTATCAAGATCAACTCTTAATTAAAATTCACCTTACTTCAAAACTAATGAATAAGAACCAAATTCCAAATTAAATCCATGTAATGTTTGGAATTTTTATATGATGATTCTATTATTTGCAGTGAATATATTGATAACAGGAACAACATTATTGTTATTTAGAAAAAAAGAAGAAATTAAGGATACTGTAAGATATAAAATGAAGGAAAGGTATTTTACACCTACTCGAAGATTTTTTAAAATTTATGGAGCTGGATGTGCAACCGGCTTTATTGCTGGATTTTTAGGTATGGCAGCAGGTTTAACTATGTTTGTAACAATGGTTTAATTTGGTTTGGTTGCAGCATCTGCAGGAGCAACAGCAAATTATGGTTATTTTATTGTATGTTTACAAGTTTTTATATCATTTATGGTGAGTGATTCAGGAATGTCTGTTGGTGATTAATTTTTCTTTTACGGAATAGGGGTAATGTAATTTTACTAATTGTTTAGATTATAGGTGTACTTGTCTTTACAAATTTAGGCTATTACTACATAAATAAATATAAGATGGGCCATATTTTATTTTATATTGATTTTGCTATTGTAGTATTAAATATAGCTGGTAACATTGCATGGGGGATAGAATAAGAAGATAGATAAGGTTTTTATTCTATTGTAAATATATAGAATTCATGTAATGGATGATTTTATTTATTTATCAACAATATTTAAATATAATTATTTAATTTCATTTATTATAATGATAATGATCGAGAATTTAGTTATTTTTTTAATACAGATCTACTAATTCTTTCTATGCATTTTAATATCTTAATACAATGATTATAAAAAGAATAAAATAAAAATTACACAAGAAGGCTTCTATCTCTTAAAACTTTTATGTAAAGGTCTGAAGAATCAGAATAATAATTTTAGATTTTCATAATATGGATTAAAATGATAACAATCCTTACTTTACTTTAAAGAATATACAAATTTCAATTAAATTTATAGAATGCTTATCTTTAATATTTTGAAATTCTCGAATATTGAAAAATATTTTATTTAAATAGTAATTTTTATTAAGAGAGTTCGTAGATATAAGTTGCTTATAGAGGATTGAAATAATGAGAACCATGAGTGTAAACAAAGTTTGATTTCATGAGTTTCTTTATTTTTATTATTAATGAATTTTAATATTAAGCGGGTGTTTTCTAATCAATTATGTGAATAAAATCAATTGGTTATTGTTTTTGGATAAGTCATAAATAGCTCCAAAATCACACCTCAGCAATATTGCCTTACTATAACAGATAACTTTGGTAATCTAGAGTTTTGGTGGCATCATGATATTTCAATTGGTATTTATGTTGAAGTTTTTGGTACATATTAACAGAAGATTTATAATGATATTAAATTTAATAAGATATATGCCAAAAGAATCAGTATTCTATTTAATAATATATAGAAATATTCGAGTCATCAAATAACTACATGCTATGTTTTTTAGAAACTATTTTTGAGTAAAAGAAAGAATAATAATAAGAGTAACAGTAATAATTTACGAAGCAAATTTAGGTTATAGAACACTCTAAAGAACTCACAACTGAAATAGCAGTTTACTACTTAAAATTGATTGGAGGTAAATATTTAAAGAATGCTGAAATAAAAGATGATTATTTAGTTAATTTTAAAGGGGAGGAATTTGAGGATATGATATATTCAAAAGAGGAATTGAAAATGTCAATTCAGATTTTATAAAGTGTTGGTATTTTTAATGGAAATGTTGTTTGTAAATAAGAATTTTTTAACATTATTAACTTAGTAAAGAGTATTTTAAGCGATGGAAAAGCACTTAAAATTAAGGAATGTACAAAAAAAATAAATGATTATTATCTATTTAAAGGATATTAATTGTTTACAGATGAGATATCTGTTTGCATTTTTAATTTATTTCTCTTGAATTATATGTGCATTTAAGATTCAAGCAATACAATAATGATTAGAAAATGATGACTACTTATTTTATTATTAAAAATAATAATAATAATTTATGATTATTTATATCATTCTTCATTTTCTTAGATTAAATTGACAGATCCTTCAACTTGTAAGAATGTTCCACCACCCTTAATAATTCTGCCTGAGTTAAATCCTTGGTTGGCGAGTAGAGCTGACAAGATTCTATCAGGAGGTGGTGCAGGATCAACTGGCCACTCTCTTGGTTCTGGATTTGTAGTAAATGCACCATCGCCAATACCCAAATACCAATCAAAGGCTTCACCCTAAAGAAATGAAAATGATAAATACATCAAATTATTTGCCATATCCATCCTCAGAGAAGAACACACTCAAATAGTTTGGTACAAAGTGATAGATCTCTTCAAATAGATAAGAGTTGGATGTTTAATCGATTTAACGAATGTATGCATAAGCTTATTTAAGATGGAAGGAATATCCAAAATAGAAGTATGTCCATTTACCCCAATATTTGCCAATCTCAAATTTCTTATCAACTAGAAATTTAAATATAAATAAATACTTGAACCAACATCATCATCTATAGTTTCAATATCTCCATAATCATAAGTGCTGAAATACCAGACACCTTTATCAATAAATATGGAAAGAGTTCTATCTCCTGCATTATCATTATCAGCTTAAATATCTGGAGTGTTTTATGTGACTCTGACAAGTGAAGTCCAATCAGTAACATTCTTTAATTTATTACCTTTAGCAAATCCATAAACACTGTATTCAAAGACACCACTATACTTCTCTTCATAAGATTTGAAAACTCTTTAAGTCATCTTAGCCTTCTCTACTTAAACTGGTTCATTATCTTATTTATCTTTGTATGGTGGATAAGGTCTGAATTTAGGAACAACAATGTTAAGTAAATCTTCACTTGAATCAATGTAACTGTTCTTGCCCAAAAATGCTCTTGGATCAAACAATTTACCTTAGAATGCTGAATGTCCAAATTCTTTCTTTCCAATTACAAGTCTGGCATAATCTCTCAATAACCAATGTTTGGCACTATCAATTTCAACTCTCTTAACAACATTTTGATGTGTTAGATAAACATATCCAATACCCTTTGGTCCTGTTGGAATTCTCTTGTAACAGAAATAAACGAAATTCCAATATCCTTCTAATTCTTTATCAAATTTTGTTCCTGTTGTAATCTCATTCTTATCAAGAACTGCATCATAAGTACTAAATCTATACTCCCCTCTTCCAACAAATGCTGATACTGTTCTATCTCCATTCTTTTAAGCATCTTCATATTGAGCATTTGTAGTGAATCTAAATATTGAGTGAGATTCAGCTTTCTCTAATAATATGAATGGATAATTCATTAACCATCTTGTCCATAAACCAATACCATATTCATAAATAGCTTCAATATCAGAACCTGGGAAATTAGTCTCTGTGAATTCAACATCTAATGCTGGATCATCACCCTAAGCAACAATCAAAGCATCAGCATCATTTTAAACATAGAATTCAAAGTAATTATTAAGTTTATATGGGATCCAAGCTGGAAGATCTACTTCTACTTCAACCTTATCAACATAGTGCCAGCATTATGTACTACCATAACAAGCATGAACATGTCTAGATTTACCAACGAAATTCTTATTAATTCCATCTTTTCCGAAATAAACAGCAAGGTATTTTGGAGAGAAATGTAAAACTTTCTTTAATAAACCTCCTTTACTGATATCTGGGAAACCAAAGAACCAACCAGCATATTCATCTTATCTGGAATATCCAACCCAAATATACATCCAAATTCCTCTATATTCTCCTAAAGCAATATTAGTATTTCTATTAAGATTGAAATCAGTATCAATAAATCCAATATCATATGTTCCAATTTCCATATCTCCACCTTTTTGAATTACTGATAATGTTCTATCTCCTAATAAATCAGCATCTTTCAAGAATCCTGGTTCATTATTGGTTAATCTAATTACTGTTTATGCTTCAGTATCATCTAAACCTCCATAATATTTGAACCATCCATAAACTGAGTATTATTCTGTTTCAGTTGCTCCGTCTTCATAAACAAAAGTATCATATGTTTCAGTATCTTTGTTATCAGCACCTTAAATTTCATAATCTTTAGTTCCTAATTCTTCATCAACTGGTACTTTATATTATTCAATCCATGTTTCATATTCATCTATTTCATTGATAAATGATCCTCTACCAAATCTGACTACAGCATGAGCTATTCTTCCATTAAATCCATAAACACTAGTTTTCCATAATCCAACATAAAATCTAACATAATTATTAGCAGGATCAGCATCAAATGGATCAAAAACTGTTCTTTATACTTATTTTAATTTATTGAAATTAACATAACCAACAGCTATTTATTTCAATTTTGAATAACTGAAATAAATGTAATTCCAATATCCATCTAAATTCTTTCCATAATTAACTGGTCTTCCTGAATTAGCCCAGAATTCATAATTTCCTCTTCCAATATATACTGCAAATTCAGCTTCATCTTAATCTGTGAATCCTAATCTTCCTACTAAAATACGATCAGGTTTTTCATAAATTCTTGAAGGATTTGTAATGAAGAATTTAGTCCACATACCGAATCCATATTCATAAACACCATCTGTAACCCAATCTGGTTCTTCATGAAGTAAAGTATCATATTCAGATTCTGTTTTATGATTCATCCATTTAGGATCATATGTTTTGAGTTATACACCTGGCCATAATTTAATCTTACCAATCTTATAATCATCAAAATCAGTAGCAACTGCCCATGCACCTTTTCCAAATCTGATAGTTGTATAAGCTGTCTTTCCATGGAAGAAATACCTCAATCCTTATCCCAAATATAAAGCCCAATATTTGGCAACAACATGCCATCCTTTGAATTGTTTTTCAACTTTGCTATCAGGCCATTCCATGTAGTATTAGAAATCTCCATGATTATATCCAAAATATGCATAAGTCCATAATTATTGTGATTCTTAAGCAATAGTAACTGTTTCATCTATATCACTGAACTAATCCTTCTCCTCAACTGTATATGTAGAAAATTAATATTCATTGTTTTCAGTTTACCATAATGAAAGTACTTTGAGTCCATGTGCAACAACTCCTGAATCTGGTTCATTTGATGTAAATCTAAATATAATTTAATGTGCTTTTTCAGTTCTTCTTACATATCTAAACCAAGTGGATACTGAATATTCTCTATATCCATCCAAATCCCAATGGAATTTAGTTTCAGTTGTTAATCCATCATATTCGACTTTATCATAATGTTATACTTCCTTGTACTCTAGATCAGGGTCGGTTGGAACAGTGTATTTGGTTTCAATCAATGTTTTCATCTCCTCTTCTGTTTCCACAAATGAATTCTTATTCAAAACAACTCTAACATTGGTGATAACTCCATTGAATCCTTTGAATCCCTTCCAAATTCCAGATTAGAATTTAATAGTTCTAACAATAGCTGGTTAAGTAACAGTAAAAGTAACAGTCTTAATTACTTATGTTCTACCCCAGTAAATATAACCGTTAGCCTTTCCTTCTTTATAACCAAAATAAACATAAATCCATTCAGCATCTAAATACTTTCCATAATCTAATTATAATTCAGTTACAACATCTCCTTCAAATACTTAGAAATTATAGAATCCTTCTCCAATTGTTGTTACTAATCTATTAGTGTCATCTCCACTCAAACCTCCAACAGCCAAGACTTCCTTCTTTTCTGAGATCTTAACTTTACCATTATATCTGAAATATGTCCATAAACCATAACTATATTCAACTGATTTCTTGATTCTGCTATCAGGTCCATCTTCAATTTCCTTTTCCCAAGGAGATGTTTCTTATGTAACAACACTATCAGTTTTCTCATCTAAAGTATATACAAGTTATTCTAATTCTGGTTCATCTGGGAATTCTAATCTACCAAAATCATCATCTTCTTCAACAAACTCCTCAAAAATCTCTTCAACTATCTCTTCTACTATCTCTTCAACAATTTCTTCAACAATTTCTTCTACAGTTTCTTCTTATTCTTCAACTTTTTCATCATCTGGTGTTGGTTCAACAACAACTTCCTCTTCTGGTTATTCTTCAACTACAACTTCTTCCTCTTCTGGTTCTGGTTCTGGTTCAGGTACAGGTTATGGTTCTGGCTCTGGTTATGGTTATGGTTTTGGTTCATCCTCATCATCTTCAACAATAATAATGATTGGTTATTCTTAACATCCTGGATATCCACAACTTGGTTAATATGCGCTTGGTCCTGTAGCTGCATCAATCAATGTATCAATCAAATCTTCTAAAACATCATCTCCACAACCATCTTCCTCTTCTGATTCCCATTCAAATTCCTCTTCTTCCTCTTCTTCTTCTGCTTCGGATTCTGGTTCAGGCACTGGTTCACATTCTTTAGCCTTTTTAGCTTCTTCAGCTAATCTCTCAGCTTCCTCTGCCTTTTTTCTTGCTTCTTCAGCTGCCTCTTAAGCTTCTTTTAATCTTCTTTATGCTTCCTCAGCATCTAAACAAGCTTCTTCTTCTCTATTTTAGGCATCTTCCAAAGCTTATTATGATGCTGCTGCCTTTTCAGCTGCTTCTTAAGCTTCTCTTGCATCCCTTTCAGCTTCTGTTTCAGCTTCCTATTCTGCCTATCTAGCAGCATCTAACTCTTATTCTGCTTCGTTTTCTAATTCTTCAGCTAATTCCAACTCTTTTTCAGCCTCTTATTCTAGTAATTCAGCTTCTTCTGGAGTGATATCAACTCTATTCTTTAATTCTTCCAATTCTCTAGCTTCTTCTTCTTTTCTTCTTTCTTCTTCTGCTGCTGCTTCAGCTGCTGCTTTGGCTTCTTCTTCTGCTCTTAATCTAGCTTCTTCTTGTTCTTATTCTTTTCTTCTTTCTTCTTCTTCAGCTTTAGCATCAGCTTCTAATTAGGGTGCCCAATAATCTTTGCATTAAGAAGTTTTTTCATTGACTCTAGTGGCAAGATCATAGAGTTAATCAATTTCAATAGGTATAGTATTTAGTTATAATTAGATTTCTGTTATTTGTTGAATCAACTCTGAAATCTTGGTAGCTATTGTTTGAGCCAATTATAATTTGTCTTCCTCACCTAACAAATAGATATATAAATGATACTTTTTGCTTTATTAAGTACTTCCAAATATCCCAAAATATCGTTAATATCATACCAGGATGATGTAGATTCGATTTGAGAGAGTGATTTGAAATGCTTTGAGATCTAATGATGCAACTATTTGACTTGAATAAACGATCCTCCTTAAATATGTTAGACAGTTAGTAAAACTCTATCAACTAAAGCTTTGACCATAGCCAAAACCTACAAATCTCCATCAAATCCATCTTTGTGTTTGACGATGTCTATCCATTAATCAATATCATGCTATGCTCCCAACTATTCTTTATAGCTTGGACTTTCACAAGTCCATCCAGAAGGATCAATAGATAAAATTGATTCCAAAGGTGTTATCTACGTCCTTGAAGACGTCTTGAACTGTAAAGACACGCTGACTAGCAGCCATGCCACTAGCAATTGCTTTAACATAAATATATTTATAATCCGTTTTTAATATATTGATTAGAATATATACAATCAGAATTCCTGAATCGAATTTAATTACACGATTGGAACCTAATCAAAGTACTCAGAGTAATGCTTCGCCAAACTTGATGTTGTTAGAATATTGTCTTTAGGATAAAATGAAATTATAGGCAATAGATGATAATTCTCTTCAAGAGCATTAAATATTTAAAACTCCATAAAGTTTCTATTCATTCTATTTTGTTTTAGGGTTAATTTATCATGTGGTCCAATCTTTCGAATAATTAACAATGATATTGGTAATAACAAGTCAAAGGCCTTTTAACTATTATGCTTTAATTCTCCAATGGTTTAAGGATTGATAATTGGTAAACTATTTATTGCAGCTTTACTTAAATGATGACCTTCATAATCAATCCTTATTTTGATTGACATTTATTAATTGGATTCATCCTTCTCTTAGACTAAAGTGATATGTACATAATTATGATGATTATTTTTAGATCCTGATTGTTTCTCTAAAATAAAAAAAAATAAGTTTAAGAATAATTGCTTCAATTATCTCTAATCTTGTCTTACATATGTATCTGGAATTTTGCAATCTATTGTGAAAAATATTCCTTTATCATCTCCAAAAAATCTTACCACATGTTAGTAAATCTACTCAATAAATTCTTTAATGTCAAATTTCTGAATTAAACAGCGTTAAAATTCTTTGTTTATACTAAAGTAATCCTGAATATTTGAAAAATCATTATAACATCTCAATAAATTGCTATTTACTTTTCTTAATAATTTATTAATGAATACAATATTTTTATTTTTCTATTTGTTATTATAAATCCATTAGAATGAAATTAAACTAGGTTTTACATATTCTCTAAACACATCTCCAATCTAATCTAATGCTTTCATTGCTATTTTATTCCTTAAATTAAGTTGATCAATAACATTATCTTTCTTATTTTCCATTAATAAAACTAAAGCACAAGGTTTGTCTTAATATAATTTCACTACTTTAATTGTGTAGCTTTCTTAATACAGAAATCCCTTCAATAAATAAGAATTATTTTGTTCAGATTAATGAATTAGATGCATAATATATTTCTTTTTATTTGTGAATTCATAAAATAAAAAATTCTCTAATGTCATGTTAGCTTAATTTTCTAATACCTCTTATGAAGTAAATTAAGTAAATCTTCTTTTTGAATCATATGATGAGACTTTAGTATTTCTTATTTTATCAATAAACTCATCCTGAATTTATTCTGTAATTTGTTGCTATCTATTTTTTTACATTAATATTAGCTTATTCTTAGGTGGATTATAACTGATAATAAAACTTTCAATATCATTATAAGTTTGGATGTTATCTTCTAAAATTTTTTAAGTATTTGCTTAAATAAATATTTTTCTCCTGAAATTCTCAAAGCAATAACAATAGTGTATGTAAATGCATAATTCAAATATATGCAAAACTACTTATTCCCACAATTAAATATTTGGATTTCTAAATAGTGTAATTTGAAATGTGAAAATTACTACTAGGATCAATTACTTCTTGGAATAGCTTAGTGTATTCATTAAACTATTTATTTTATACTAATTCATACGCCAAAATTGTTAAAGCTTGAAAATATCCATCCAAAGAATATGTTTAGAGTTACAATTCTTTCTTTTAAAATACTGAATTATATGGGAAGAAAAAGTTATACAAGACTAATGACATAAACAGCAATAAGTCTTTGAAATATCTGTTTGATGAGGAAGCACATTTTAGGTTTAAAGCATAAAGTAAACTACATAATAATAACACTGTTAATAAAAGCCAATCCTCTCTCATTATTTTTATAGAAATCTGAAATACTACCAAAGGCAAAACAATCCATTTTTGAGTTTTTTAATAATTTTTATATATGCTTGTAATTTCCTTCTAATATTCATGTTCCATTTCTTAATCCGAAAAATTTAAACTAAAAATTTTCATAAAATTATAACAATATATTAATGAAATCACCTAAAATGAAATGAATTAACATCTTCTTAATATAGTTATATTTATTCTTATATAAATTTTAAGTAAAATGTAAATCTATATACTAGTATTTTGAATACTATTTTTCTACAAAAACTTATTTGGTGTTAATCTAATAATATAAATTAAAATGATTTTTAACAAAGATAATAAAATTAAATAATTTTTCAATATTTTATTGTAAAAAATAAATACCAAATTTATTAATTATAATAAAGACCTATAAATTATCTAAAACATAAAAAATCTTTATATGATTTAGAAGTTTATTATTAATTATATGTGTAACTTTTCAATAAGACCTTACACAAAAAAAAGTTATTTTATTATACAGGCAATTATAATTATAAATAAATCAATTTAATTTTTAATTATTCTAGATTTATTCAATCATCTAATAATATGTAATTTAATATAACATTATAAAATCTACAATGTTTGAATTATGAATGATAAATGTTGTATAATTAAAAATAAATGAAATTAAATAAACTGATGTTTAGAATAAAATATTTAAGAAGCAAATTATTTATATATATATTATTTTGAAATTAATCTTATTCCTTTATTAAGTATAATAATATGTCTTTGATTAAGATTATAATCAATATTTATTAAAGTCTATTCCATTTTATTAATCGAAATATATTATATGTACTTACTTGTATTCTTATTTAAGTTGATGTTTAAGAACCATTTACTTTAGAATACATAGAAGAATTCTAGAATAGAAATAATGTTAAAGGATTTTTTTCAAGTTGGAATAATTATTTTAAATATATTTGGAAAATTAGTTTTGGAATAGGAAATGGCTCCTATTTATAGGGATTCATGTTTTAGAATTTTTCAAGTTTTCTTATAGCAAATGATATAAAAATTATTATATTAATGTTGTTTAATAAATCACAAAGTACAGGATAATTTCGTTTACAACTGGCATCAACTACTAGTAGATCAAATTTCAATACTAAAATACTAAGTCCAAAATTCACTCAAAGTTTCAGACCTAAAGAAAACATTGAACTAATTGAAAGTAAAAACATATAATATTTTTAGTAAAGAATAATTTTCCATAAAGAGACTTGTTTTTCGAGCTTTAGAGACTTTGGGATGAAAATTAGATTCCTGAGATTCATTAGAAATATTACTACTTTATTTTAACATCGAATATTGCATCTTAAGAATATTTGATGAGATAAGAAATTGAAAGTTATAAACTAAATGGAAGTATTATCAAGACTTTAAATCAATTAACTATCAGTAGAGAAATATGTTTAAAAGAGGCATTAGCTATTGAATAGAGTGAGAATATTATAGAATTTGTTTGCCTTATTTCAAATTACATATATGATTTAAGAAAAATTACCTTAAATCTGATAGAGTATTAGAGAAAATGGGTGAATAAATTATATATTTAATATGCCTACAATTACTAATGGATATATTAAGGAGAGAACTACATTATGAAAATTAAAAACGATCATAAATTGCTTTTTTAGAGACATCCTGTATTAATGAAATTTTTTCATATTAGTGAAAGTGTGGATGATATTTTTTATTTGGGAATAATTAACTAAGCTTATGAGAGGGATTTAGAATATTTTGATTATTTAACTAAACACAAACTTGATTAAAAATACTTAAAAAGAATCAAAGAATTATAGACTTATGCAACAGTATAATTTACATGCAAATAATCAGAAAATAAAATTAAAACTTTATTGTAAACCAAAACGAATTTTCTAAGTACAAAAGAATTATAAAGTGGTTAACCTACATCTAGAAAAGGTAGTATAACTAAATTACAAATTGAATTACCTCCTCTACCTGAATATAGAAGTTAAGTAATCTATAAATCAGATGATATTTAATTTATAATTAAAGATTGGCCAATCAAAGACATCCCATAAATTTTGAGTTTTTGGCTTTCTACTAATTTTGAAGATTTTCATAAAAGTTTCTTATAACCTTCTACATATATTTAAGAAACCCTAAGTTATGGTTAAGAAGCAATGATGTTATAAATATCTGATTTAGGAATAATGTTAGCTAGTGTTGAATAGGATTGTAATATTAGAAAATGGGTTATTCATTTGATTGTTTGTAAAGAATAAATATTTGACAAAATTATACAACATTTCATTAAAATGTTGATAAATAATGGGGATTCATTTGAATAATTAGGTATAAATTTAACTTTATTGGAATGTTTTGAATATAATCTTAAAATACTCAATTTTTATTTTTGTAAAATAATAACTATTGAAAATCTTAAGGTTAATTACACTTAGTATGTAATAGATATTAAAAGAACAGAATAAGAATAGTAAAGTATGTCAATTATTTATGATCCTATATGTTTTATATATGCAAGAATATTATCAAGGATCAAAAAATTAGTATTAAATAGTGATGAAGAAACAATGGAAGCATAATTTTGTGCTAATCTAGGAAAGTCTAATTTAATTATTTTTGATGAAAAAATAGAAGGAATTTCAAAATGTTTAATTGTAAGAATTAATATATAAACTATAATTATAGAAATAGAAAATATATGGATCATCATTTTAACATATATAAAATGTTAAAGATGTTATTAAAGTTTGTCCTAGATTTAAATCTCCAATTAGAACTCCAGTATATTTATAGTATTTTAATATGAATTTACAATTTATGGTATTTTCATCAGAGATACACAAATAAACACATTAACCTTATATACGTTTTTCATCAGTATATTTATCTTATTAAAAAGAGATCCAAAGCTAGTTTAGATGAAGCATCATTATTGTAATTGTCTAGTAATGAAGGAAATAATTTAAGAAAATTATATTTAATATCCACAACAGATCCATTTGTTAAAATGTAAATTATGAATAATAATAAATATTAGATATGTTTTTGAATTAAAAAATGATGAAGTTACATTAAATATACCAAATGTTGTGAATGATCTATTTGAGAAATATGATTAAAAGAGTTTATCATAATACAATATATGGCTTCCTTTTTTTAGTAGTTTAGGTAATAGATAGAATTTAACAAATTCTAAATTATATTCTTATTTTACAAGTGAAACATATTTTGAAATCAATTTTCCTAGAATTGGGATGAATAGTGTTAATTATAGTTTTGAAGGAGAAAAATTAATCAATTTCCCATTTATAATAGGAATAGTTTAATCAGATTTGGATTAAATTAATAAACCAATATTTTCAATGTTAGTACAACAAGAGGATATTATAAAACAATGTGAACCTATTTAAATAGCAAAAAAAATGTAGAGAGATTATGAAATATTAGTGATGTAAATAAATCCAAAAGATATTGAATTAAGAGTTAAAGAAATAGTTAGATTTTCATGTTAAATCACACATGATTCTTTTGAGAAAGATTCACAAAAATTAATTGATATTATGTATTATTAGTAAGAAGCATGTGTATTACAATTTTTTGTAGAGAATTTAGTTTAAGGCTATAGTATATTGTATGTAGATTAAAATAAGATTCATGAAAGAATATGGATTATAGAAATAGTATCATGTAAATCTGAATGTTTTTTTGATATCTTTTTAACTCAAATAGTTGATTTGATTTTTGTATAAGATTCATCTGCTTCAGAAATACTAATAGCATAAGTTAGATATTAATTTATATATATAATAGAACCATTATGCATAGAATAATGGACAGATTATGGCTAATAAATATATCTCGGAAGCTATAAAGAAAGTTGGATTTAAATGGAGAATAGTAGAGAATGATTATAAAACATAATTAAGGAGAACTATATTTACAATAAAACGATCTAATTGTTAGTAAATTATTATTTAAATCAAATAAATAGTTAACCTAAAGTAGAGCATAATATTTCTATTAAATTTAATTCATATTATTCACTCTAATAATCTGATGCTAGAAATGAAGAAACCAATACTCTAAATTATCTAAAAACTAAAAGTCTATTTTAGTTTGCTGAAGATTGTTTTCATTATAATCTCCATAAACCATATGAATAAAATCAATACATTATTGATAAAATAAAAAATAATTTAGCTTCCTTGCCCATGACTTAATTCACAGAATTTAAAAATGAATCAGAAGTATACAAACATTTTGAAAAATTAACATCTTTTCCCTCTATTGATTCTAAACATACTTAAATTATGACTCAATATACTAACATTTAATTAAAATGGTTAAGATCAAGAGAAATCATAATAGAAGGTTCAAAATATATTGAAGTACCTAATGAATAGAATTTTATTTATGTTTCCACTTTTCCTAAAATGAATCGTAGAATTTACTATGTTAAATTATTCAATCCAGGATATTACTTTTTTGCAATGGAAGTAGCTTATAATTAAATTGATGCCATTCGAAATGACTATATCAGATTTACTGATAGAATTAATTAAGTAATCTAAACTCTTTATATATAGGAATTCTATAATAAATAACCATAAACCTCATCTGATCTCTTCATACCTTAATTCTAAACATGTCTAACAATAAGTGAACCAGCCCCCAATTGGTCATTTATTAATTTCTCTTTGATCTACAATCATACAATCACTTAAACTATTATTAAAGACTTAGGTAATAGAACTATACGAATGTAAATGCCTATCTTAGCAGGGATCATCTAAGAAGACATAAGCTTGAGATATGAAAAACCTATAGTAGCATTTGTTGCATCTGAATATATTGATTGATATTCATTATTATAAATTTATTCATTTCTTTTATTATCATCAATTCTTATTATGTTTCAAACTAATTAAAATCAAAACATCATTCTCTCAATAATATTAATATCATATAATAAATATTATTCTTTAAATAAATAATATTAATATAATTCTTAAAATTAATGATGAAAATTAACAAGACTTAAATTAAAAAAATAAAGTCTAATTGCATAATACTAAAATAAGGTTGATAAAAAGAAAATAATGATGTAATCATTAATAAAATAAGATTAGGCTTTGTAATTTATTATTAATATATATATATATATAATTGATTGGAAATATATTTATAAATTTAATGATTTATAAATATATTTAATTAGTTTTAAAAATCAACTTTGTATTAAATAATTACATCATTCATGATGTTGTTTATTAGAAATAGTATTTCAAAAGTATGTAATAATTCAAAATTATCTAGTTAATTAATAAATCATTCCATTTAATTTGAACTTAATTAATAAATATAAAATAATTCTTTTAAATTATTAAGTTTCCCTTATTAAAAAGCAAAAAGTTCTTCAGAATTTAATATTAATGTTTATAGATTAACTTTGATAATAATTGATATCTTTATGTATGGTTGCTCCATTGATTCCCTATGTTTTAAGTATAATTTTAAATAACATTCATATTTGAAAGTTAATTTAAAATAATAAATAGAGTGAAAGTTGTTAGATGTTTATATAAAAAATATTAGAAAATATATAAATAAAATCTGATAAAATATCTTAGAGTCTATGTGTATATAAATTTGATTGATGACATCTTGTATTACTTATATTTAAATTATTGATTTATAAAATAATGATATCATCATGTTAAAGGTTCTTAAGATCAAGCAACGTAATCTATAATTTTGCTGTAGCTAATCAAAGAAGATATGTAATAACTTAAATTTATAATTAGAGTTCTTCTTAACTCTAATATTATTAAAGTTTAAGAATTCACAAAGATAAATCTATACCTTCAATTTTAAATAATTTATTCATTAATAAGATGTTGTAATATGATTGGATTGTAGATTAAGGTCCTAAACTCATTGATTTTTTATATACTATATGTGGAACAAAATTAACGAATTTTCTAATTAATCATACAATTGGAAAAGTGTTTACAGCTGGAGAGAACCTTGAAAGTGTTGAAAGACATTTATCTTCATCAAATTCAAGTAATAATGATATTTATTTTTTTAAGAAATTTCCTATATAATGGATTACTGTTCAGAAGCACTTGAGGGGATAAAGGATTATGAGAAATTTTATGATGAGAATAGTTTAATATTTTAATAAACTATTTTGGAGTGTGCAAAGAAACCTGAGAAGAAAAACATGATTGCAATTAAGGTTTCTAGTTTAATTGATCTAAATTTACTGAAGCAAATTAATAAAGCAAGATTGAATATTTTTGATATGTTCTATAAAATTAGTTAAGGAGAATAAACAATTACAATTTAATAGGTTATTTTATATTTTTATTATTTTAGGTATTCTCATATCTTAAAGAATAAGGAATTAGTTTGAATGAAGATGAATAAAAATAATTTATCAAAGGAGTATTAAAATTTAATTAGAATGATATAAAAATAGATTAAATATTAATAGATGAAATTACATGGAAATATAGAGTTTAACCTATATTCATGTTTGATTTAGATTTAAATAACAATCCAGTTATTAAATACTTTAATAATCTAAATTAAAAAGACATCTACTTATTTGAATAATTTATTGAAAGAATTAAATACTTCATGGATCCAGCTTTAATTAATTAAGTTTGTGTAATGGTTGATGCTGAATAAACTTATATATAATTGGCAATTGATAGTTTTAGTGAATAAATGGAAGCATATTATAACTAAAATTATACAATAGTATTTAATACATTCTAAAATTACTTAAAATAAACAAAATAGAGGACAGATTATGAAATTGAAAAAGCAGAAAAATTTAAATTAAATATTGGTATAAAAATGGTTAGAGGTGCATATATGGTAGAGGAATCTAAATTGGC
This sequence comes from Paramecium pentaurelia, assembly GCA_905183005.1. Lineage (NCBI taxonomy): Eukaryota > Ciliophora > Oligohymenophorea > Peniculida > Parameciidae > Paramecium > Paramecium pentaurelia. Next base: position 217,882 of record CAJJDO010000113.1, on the reverse strand, counting down.
TAAACAATAGAATAAAGAAAATCCAATAAATAATGGATATGATACCACTACATCTATGATAGAGAGAAACTTAGAAATATTAATATAAAATATTCATAAATCACCTACAAAAGTATTTGTAGCTAGTCATAATGAACAAACTATAGATTATGTAAAAGAAATAATGAATAGATATTCTATTCCTAATTAAGGAGGTATATTTTATTATTAACTATTTATATAGATGTTTTATTTGCTTAATTATATGGATTATCTGATCATGTCACTTATTAATTAGCTAGTGAAGTATTAAATTATTTATATTATTTAGGGGTATAAAATATATAAATATGTACCTTTTGGTAAAACTGAGATAATGATTCCTTACTTAATGAGAAGAGCCTAAGAAACGAAGAAAGTACTGTAATCAAGTTCTTTGTAAACACTTTTGTTAATTGATGAATTAAAATATAGATTATATTTTAAATGATTATGTTAAATTTATTGTAAATAATGATTCTTTTTTGGATGTATATGCAAATAATATCAGATAATATCATCATGATAATTTCTATATCTTGTTAATCTGACTGAGTTTTCTGCATAAGCAAATTGATGTGTATTGTAAGTTGCTATTATAATAATGCATTAGAATTTACTTAAAAATGGAATAAGACTTGATGCTGCAAATATTGTTCTTGCAGTAAAGTTGTAAATATGTTACACTGTTTAAAAGCTTTGTAATCCAAATACAAAATTCCATGGCCATGTGACCAATTTTCTAACTTGATTTCTTTAATCCACAAAATCTAATGTTCTTTCAGACATTATTAATAAATATATATTATTTTCATATAAAAATATTATATCAATATATAGATATTTATGAATTTTAATCTAAAACTTGATGAGATTTAACAAATATAAGGTTAACATATAAATTTTCAATTACTATCAAATGATCATGTATTTCAATAACTAAAATTCAAAAAGAGAAAATTTAAGATGAAAATTAAACTGCTTTTGAATATAAATAATATTAGAGTGAAATAATAAAAATAAGAGGCTGAAGATAAGAAGAAATGAATTAATATTAGTTTCCTAGGTTTTATATTATTAAAAATTTATAATTCCTGAATTGCCAAAATAATTCAAGGAACAAGTTAAGAAATCTTTAACAAAATAAGATAGGTTATTAAATCTAATGATAGGATCAGATTGTAGTACTTATTAGAGTTAATGGATTAATGGTATGTATAAATGAAAAAAAAGAATGGAACATAAATTGAGTGATATGAATGTAAATTACATCTTCTTAGGAGTTTTCGAAAAAGGGAAAAAAGAAAGTAAAGGTATCATGCAATTTCTTGATAAGTCTCAAATTTGAAGTGTAATTTTAATTGGACCAAAAATATTGTAAAGGTATATTAATAAAAGAAAATAGTAAGATTGAAAATTAAAAAATGGAGAATAAATGAGAGGAATATAAAAATAAATATTTCATTTAATTACTTTTTCTTTTTCTGAGATTGTTGTAAAAAAATGAACTGATTTACAAAGTTTTATTACTAAAAAATATTCATTTTAATTATACTTATTGGAATTAGATATTATTATCATTAAAAATATTTATATTAGTATTAGTAGTATATTAGTATTATTTTTTATGAAAAAAAAGTTAATATTTAGAGATTATTTTATTGTAAAATGAACTCTTATTTCCATGTTTTCTCAGAAAATGAAATTATAATTAATAAAGAAATTAAGAAAAGATTAGACAAATTATTCATTTTTTAATTTATAAAATGGCAATGTTCCATTACATTGCTTAATTAAATTCAGGATAAATTATATTTTGTTTTTCTAATTTATTATAGATTTTATCTATTTTGAAGTAAAGGATTTTATCACTTTATTTTTATTTGTTTCATTTTAATTTATTGATTCAAATTTTTATTTCATTTTTTACAATTCTCAAATAATTAAGTTTTTAAGAGTTTTAGAATCCATTTGATTTACAGATTTCTTGTTATTATTATTTTTTCAAAATTATGATAAGGAAATAATATTATCTTATGTTTTTACTTTTTTTGATTGGGTAAATAAGAATATAAATAAATATTTAAAAGTTCAATCAATTATTATATTGTTAGAATTTTATGATATATTATAATCATTTATAATAAAATAATAAGTAGATACATTAGAAATCTTAATGAATATAATTCTAAAAGAAGGATCATTTGCAATTAATACATATATATCTTATTTCTGTTATATATAAACTTTGATTGTAACAGAAATATATTTTTAAAGATAACAGTTATCATAAAAATGAAGTTCAAAAGAATGTATAATTTTTTAATTATTGTATTTTTATCAGAAGATATGATCAAAGGTATATTTATTGTATTATAGAATAAGTATATATTATATAAAGTAGTATTAGAATATTCATAGAGAATATATATGTATTACTTTCATACGTCATGATGAATTATACATTTTTTGTTTTGATTTCAACAGAAAAATGAATGGAAAAAGTTGAAATCTCTTATATTTTATATATATATTAAATTATTATGCCAGGAAATAATTTATGTCCATCTAAAGAGCTTTATAGCTATAATTGCACTACACTAAGTCATTAAAACTTAACCACTAATTGTGGACCATTTTCATCATGTAAACAAATATTCTCGAGTGGCTAATTTGGATGTTGCAGAATTGGATATCTTGCTGCAAATGCTGCTCAAATTATTGTTTATATAATCATCCTGCCAATAATTGGTATAGGAATTTTAGGAGCTTTAGGAGGTTAAAATAAAATAATTGTTAGGTGGTGTTGTAAAAAGACCTTTTCTAGAAGCTACACTAAATTTTGATTCGGAATCTGCAGGAAATATGACGATGTGTCTACAATTTGGAAGTCAATTGGTTAACATAATCATCATATTTTTTCAACGGTAACATTTAACAATTATATTAGTCATCCTGAGGATCCTGACAGACCAATCATAAATTTTGAGATTGCTTTAATTTATTGTTTAGCAATACCTCTTAGTTAAGCTTTAGGAACAGAATTTGCTAATTATTTACCATTAGGTTCATTACTTTGGATTTAAAATATTTTTTTTGTTGCAATATGTCCAATTTTATTTTTGTTTGCAACTAAAGAACTAACTTTATAAACTTAGAAGGAATAAGATAATGAAATATTACTTAAATCAGCCCTTGTTCCTCTTGAAGGATTGAAGGGTCAATAATAATTATAAGATTAAGAAGCCAAACTATATAAGAAATTTTATGATGATTAATGTAATAAATTCCCTTTACCAGCAATCTTAATTACTTTTGGTAACTTTGCTATAAATGAAGTAAATATTTGATATGATAAAATTAGGCAATTATTCTAACTAGAACAACACCAGGATTAACATCTCCTTATTTCAATGATCCAAAAAAAAATAATAAAGGTGAATGTGAAGCTTGGAATTTTTATATGTTACTTGTATTATTTGCAGTAAATACTGTAATAACTTTGGTTGTATATTTTATAAAAAGAAAAGAAGAATATACTAAAGATGCTGTTAAATTTTTTAATTGTGAAAGATTTTATACTCCTGGAACAAGATTTTGGAAGATATATGCAGCTGGTTGGGTAACAGGAATTGTAGCAGGATTTTTTGGAATGGCAGCAGGATTAATCATGGTTACAACAATGGCTGAATTTGGATTGATATCAGCTGTAGCTGGTGGAACTGCTAATTATTGTTATTTCATAATTTGTTTTTAACTTTTTGCAACTGTATTATCCAATTAAAAAGAAGAAAATAATTTTGGTGTTGGAGATTAATTTTTTTTTTATGGATTAGGAGTATTTATTTATTTATTAATTATTTTTAGATGATAAGTGTTCTAATATTCACAAATTTAGGATATTATTATTTAAAGAAATATAATATTGGTCATGCTTTATTCTATATAGATTTTGCATTGGTTTTATTGAACATTGCAGGTAATCTTGCATGGGGAATAGAAACTTCAGATAGACATAATTATGATTACTTAATGAAACCTCCTCTAAGTTGTTCTACATCATAGAAAGGTGATATTTGATTAAATATCACCAGATTTGATATATAATAAAATTATTTTAAAATTCTTATTTTTTAAAATAATCTATTTATTATTATATCAAAAATATTGTGATATTTTACATTTACTTAATGTCTATTATTATTAATAATATTACATAATATAATAGATTAAAAAATTAAATGATATAATAATAAAAGACTTAATTTTAATTGATTATTTTATAACATAATAAATTCAAAATATTGAGCAATCAACTCTTATTTGATTAGGATCATCCTCTTCATTTTCTTCTTATTTAGCTAAATGCTTTTCAAATTCTCCCAATTAAAATTCCTCTAATTTATAAGCATTTGCATTTTTCATTGTAATATTAGGTCCAGGTAATATCTTAATATTAAATTACAAATATACATCATTTATTTAGTTTTTAATATTTTAATTTAACTAAGTAGGAAATTCTATATTGAATTAAATATGTAAATCTCCAAAATGAAGTTCATCTTTAAAAGTTGGTAATCCTTTTTCTTTAACTGTCATTATTGAATTTGGTTTAATAATTTAATTTGTTATCACATTAATTATTTTATCATCCAAAGTTTCTAATTCTAAACTTAATCCTGTAAGAGCTTCTTTGAGTGAGATTGTTTTTTAATAGAATAGATCTGTACCTTTTCTTATATATTGTGGATGTTGCTCAATTTACAAATATACATGAACATCTCCATTCTCATATCCTGGCTAATTAAATAAAAAACAATTTCCTTACTTTTTAATTTCCTTTGCCATATAATTTTATACAATATCCATCTGGAACTCCTTTCTCAATAGGAATTTCAATTTCTACTTCTCCATCTAATCTACCTATTCCTTTACATTATTTACATTCATTGCCTTTTAAAAATATCTTACCTTTTCTAAAGAAATAGAATAAATAAATTACCCTTTACAATCAGGACAAGGAGCTTATTATACAACATTCAATCCAGGTTAAACTTCGACAAGCATTTATACAATTTTTTATCCTCTACATGATTGGCAATTAGTAGATTGTTTTCCACCTTAACCTTAACAACTTTCACATGTTCTTTAAACGTTATTTAAATTTTTTTTATGATATGCTCCTTGATAAACATCTTTTAATGTAATTTTATGTTCTAATTTATAAGGATCACATTTTTTAAATTATTAATTCTTGACATTTAATTTTCTCAATAATCCTTATTTTCCTTATTTATCATAAATCTTTTTTTTCTCTGGATCAGATAGGACTTCATTTGCTTTTTAGATTAATTAAAATTTTTGTTAACTACCTCCAGGTCTATCTGGATGATATTTTTTAGCTAAAGTCTTATATGCCTATTTAACAGTAGCTATATCTGATTAAGGTGGAATCTCTAATAATTCATAGAGTTCTTTATTATCTACATCTTCTTACTAAGGAAATTGATCATATAAATCTTAATCCATTTCTTCATCCATGAATTAAGGAAAAGCACCAAAAGGACCAGAAAATGGAAATCCAAACATTATTTTGAAATTAAATTTATTTACAAATTTTCTATCAATTAATATAAAAAATATATATAAATATATTTCTAATGAATGAATTACTCTATAAGATAAAGTACATTTAAATAATATAATTGTAAATAAATAATTTATAATTCAAAATTAAGCATTTCGTAATTTTTAATCTCTAATTTAATTTTACTTATCTGAAAGTTTACTCTTTAAAAATTCATTTTCAGATTAATGAATTCTATAATTCTCTAATTCATGTCTCATATCAATTAACTAATTAAAATAATTAATTTAAATACAAACCTATTTATTTAATCTTTTTATTTCATTTTATAAAACCTATATTTTGTCTTCTTAATCATCTAGATCTACAAAGTCTTGATTTTTCTCATATTACATTAATTATTCTTAATAATACTTAATTTCCTATCTGGCTTATTCTAATTCTTCAAATAATTGTTAATCATTCTATGAAAATCCTTATTATAACTAAACATACAAAATATATTATTACTTTATTTCTCAAAATATTTATTTCATTATCCTTTTATTGAAATTATGATTTCAAATTTTAATCTTCTTTTATTAATTAATTATATTCTTACTCCAACTTGGATATCTTAAATTTCAAATTACTTGATATATAATTTCTTACTTTATTTCTTAATTGTTTGAATCTGCAATATTTTTTCTACTTCTCCATTCCAAAACCTCTTGATCTCTTAATTATAATAAACTTTTTATTTATTCAAGTTCTGAAATTTTCTCTTTAGCAAATATATTCATTTATTATAATTTATCTGTTAATATTCCAAGAACATGTTCATTTTCTTATTTCAAATCTTAAATTTCTTTAATTTGTTATTCTTTCAATCTTTCTATTTATTAATTTAGAATTATGATTTCCTAATCTTTATTCTTCAAAGTTTCTTATAATATTTAATTCTCTGTATAAATTGCTTATAATTTGTTATTTGTATCTTATTATAGATTATTCATTTCATTTTATAATTGAATTTCTTTTTAAGTTGACTTTTGAAGATCTTAAGCTAATTTATCATATCTTTTCAATAAATCATCCAAAAAAATCTAAAGTTCAGGGACACTCAATTCAGCCTTTCTAATTGATTCTTTTTAAGGAGTCCCAGGTAAATCATTAGGAATAATGCGTATAATCTCTGTAACAGGGACTACACGTTTTGGTGAAGAAAATTGAGTTGGACTTAATTAGGTTCTTAATATTGGTGATGGCTATGATATTAAAGAATTAAAATAGTTACAATATTAATCTTAAGTGCTTTTGGTGTTCTTTATTGAGGATTCTAATAATTCATTTTATTGAATAATTAAATTATGTCAATCAATCAATAAGATCTTTTCTATAATTTACATGTTTTAAACTATTATGATAACAATATCATAAAAACATTGAAAAATATATACTTTATTAACTGCAATTTTTATTTTAACAGATTAATCAAAGTTATATTCAAAAAGGATGATGTAAGAAAGACATTTAAGATCAAATGAAAAAGTAGATAGATAATTAGATTATTAAACCATGAAAATGATATCACCATAAGCTGATGTGAATTTCAAAAAAGAAAATTCAAATCCTTTAGATTAAAATTGCAGCGCTTATTTATTAAAGGGTTATGAAAGATAAGCTCCATATAAATCAAATCAGATTGATTAAAATCGTCAAACAGGAGAACCATTAAAAATGGCATCTAACAATAACCCATATCTAAAGCAATCTGTAAACAATAACCATGAGTAAGAACAAACAAAACCATTTATTCGTGCATATTAAGAAGGAGAACAAAGAAAGCCTTTAGATTAAGTTAATTACAAATAAGAATAGCGATTATTAAATCAAAGAGAAATTACTAGTCCTTATGGGAATCTTGATAACAAAAAAAGAGATCCAATTGATACTAGAACTCCTTTTGATCCAAATACAAACATGAGTGCCTATACTCCATAATCAAGATAAGATAATTATCGTAGAGATGTCTAATAATCAGAATAAAAAAGAGATTTTCAATTACCTGAATACAAAAGAATGTATCCTGATTAGGATCCTAGAATCCCTTAGAGATAGATGAGTGCTTTTGAAATGAAGTAGAACCCAATTGATTAAGGAGATAAAGCTAGATATGATTAGGAAAGAATAAGAACATTAGGAGGATAATAAGAATAGCCTGAAAGAATGGATAGATTGATAAGAGCATCTGATTATACAAGAAAATCTGACAATAATGATTTTTTAGAATAAGATAAAAGAGTATTAGAAAGAAGAGAATTTAATTAAAGAGGTGGAGCAGATCAAGGTTTCTCTGATTAAAGAAATACTGCAAAATCTTAAGAATACTCTTAGAGATAATAAATTTAACTAACAAGACCTTAAGAAGGATCTAAAACTCCAATTGAAGGAAGAATTAATGAAAAAAGAGGTTATGATGATCAAATGTAATAAGAAGGAAGATTTAATCAATCATAATTTACTAATCCTTATCTACAAGGAAGAACTTAGTAATAATAATTTTATGATATGAAACCTCCTTTAGATGATCAAAGAAGAATGCTCAATCCTTATGATGAGAGAAGAAATGTAAACCCATATGAAACTAGACCTTAAATTTAAGATTAGAGATCACCTTTTTAAAAAAGACCTGATCGGGTTGAGATTGAAAAAAGATTAGAACATCCTGAATTTGAAAGAAGACATGATGTTTAAAATAGATCTCCTTATTAAGCAAGATTTGGCCCAGAAGGAAAATCTGAAGTTGACTAAAGATTACCTCCTTAAGATCGACAATTGTAAGGGTAAAATTATGAAAGATATTAATAATCAGGATATAGGTAAGGTATGGATGGAAAATATCAATATGAAGTAAGATAACCATAATAAACCTAATTTCAAGAAACCCCTGTTAATGGTCCTGGATTATAAGAAGTGAGATAAGGAATGAATTATAGAAAATATTCAGATGGCCGATCTATTTAAGATGGATAAATGGAATATAGAGATGGTTAAGAAGGAAAACCTAGATTAATGGAAGGGAGATCTGGATTCCCTGAAGGAAGACCAGAATTACACGAGGCGAGACCAGGATTTGAAGGAAGATTTGGATTACCTGAAAGAAGACCTGGGTTCCCTGAAGGAAAACCTGGATTTGAAAGAAGACCTGAATTTGAAGGAAGACCTGGATTACCTGAAGGAAAACCTGGGTTCGTTGAAGGAAGGCTTGGATTCCCTGAAGGAAGACCTGGACTAACTGAAGGAAGACCTGGACTACCTGAAGGAAGATTAGGATTTGAAGGAAGACTTGGACTACCTGAAGGAAGATTAGGATATGAAGGAAAACCTGGATTCCCTGAAGGAAGAACTGGATTCCCTGAAGGAAGACTTGGATTACCTGAAGGAAGATTAGGATTTCAAGGAAGACCTGGATTCCCTGAAGGAAGAACTGGGTTCCCTGAAGGAAGAACTGGATTCCCTGAAGGAAGACCTGGATTCCCTGAAGGAAGACCTGGATTACCTGAAGGAAGATTAGGATTTCAAGGAAGACCTGGGTTCCCTGAAGGAAGACCAGGATTAATGGATGGTATATAATAGTAGGTTGATGGTCGAGGGGGATTTAATAGGACATGCGAGGAAGATCGATATTAAGGAACCCCTCTTCTTGATGGAAGAACTGGATTCGATGGAAACAGAGAATAGTTTGGTACTAGGCCTCCAATATAAAGTAGACCTTTTGAGGAAAGAGGAACTTTTGAATAAAGAGCTCCTATGGAGAGTAGAAATCAATATTAAAGAGGATTTGATGATAAGTTTGGTGATAGGTAATTTGATTAAAAATATTCACAATAATAAGACATTATTGGCAGAAAAGATTTAGGAAGACCTGAGTATGGAAAGGTGAGGGAAGAAATTGATAGAAGAAATGCTTATGGTAGGCAAGAAATGGAGGAGAATCTGTCAGAATTTGGAAAAAGAAAAGAGTTTGATGGTAGGATAAGACCAGAAACAAGTTTTGGAAAGCCTTAGTAGCCAGAAGAAAGGTATTTAAGAAGGGAATATAATGATTAAGGATAGAGATTGAGTTATCATGAAGATACATCAGTAATTGATAGATTGGGATTAGAGAGAGGAACAAATAGAAAAATAATTGGTAATTAAGCTGCAGAAAATATGTTGAGAGGAGAACAACAAATGAACAGATAATATGATAGAGAGAGAGGATTCAATAGAATAGGAATGGGAGAAAGAGTGGCTAGTTTTACAAATAGTAAAATGGGTTATTAAAGAACTGCTGTTTAAGATAGGGAGGAATATTAAGGTTATGTTAGATCAAAACAATTACTTAAGCCATCATTAGGAAATGATCCAAATGATTTTTAGAGAATGAAATCTCAAGATTAGGGATTCCAAAAATGTATAAATATAAAATTTATTTATAAGTATTAAGTCCAAAGGGTTAAGTTGAAACCAAAGTTGGAATATATGATATTTAGAGAAGAGATGGTAGAATATGATAGTTTAATACTTTTATTTTATAAACAAATTTTATCATTAATCATTTAATATATGATATTCTGATCTGAATTATTTCTAGTAATAATTTGTACCTGGACAGACTAAAAGTATTTCTATAAATTCTCTCACAGTTACTTTGTAACCTTACATGATGGAGAGCATTTTGGCCTTAATGTTCAATTTGGCATAATTTCCATCATCTAATTCAATATAGCATTCAATATTATTCAAGTTGTATTTTTGATCTTGATCCCATGGCAAAGGAGTTTGAAATAATGGGGCCAAGATTTAATATAGTTTTGTTTATTCTGAGCAATATTAAATGAAGTCTCTTTATTTAAATTCAGGGTAAGTGACTAACATAGGAACAGTTAAAATAGGAGGACTAACTTATTCTAATGATATTTTTTATGGCTAAAAGTTGTTTAAAATTCATATACTTGATATTCTGGAGGCAAAGTTATTTTAGAGGGACCCATTCTTATACCTTTCTAATTACAAATAGCATATAATTATTATAATTTCTTTTCTTCTTCATTTTTTTTTTCTTGCTTTTCAATTTATTAAAGAATTAATTTTTTAAGTTCTTCAATTTCTTTTTCTTTAGATATTTCTAGTGCAAGATTGCAAAATTTTAGAGCCTCACTGAAATGGAGTATTTGATACAGACATTATGCACATCTAAAATAAGGTTTTATAAATTTAGGATCATTTTCTATTGCCCATTTACAATCTTAGATTGCACATTTATAGTTTTCTAATGATATAATTTGATAGAATACTTTATTTATAAGAAATTAAAGCTCTATTACTAAATAATTTAGCCATAAGTTCTTTATCTCCACAATCTTATTCAATTGCATCAGTATAAACTTCATAAGCTTTCTTTTAGAAATATTTCTTATCTCCATCTTTTTTCATAATTTCATTTGCATTTTTGAGTAATGATGTAGCAATGTTAACAGGTGTATCATCATATTAGAGATTTTACAATGCTAATAATTCAGGATAGTTTTCAATGTCTTCTGGGATATGATCTATAAAGAGAGGATGATTTTTGAGATAAATGAAGGCTTCTTCTGTTTCTTCTGCTGTCATTCTTTGTTTTGGAACATAATCATCTGGAATTCCATCCAGAAAATCAAATAATCCCATGGCTTACATAGATTAAAAAAATAAATAATTAAATGAAAATGACATAATAAATCACACACAAAGGAAATTTAAGGAAGTTATAACATCAGTTATATGATAAAAGTTTCTTTAGACACCAGAGTCTACAAGAACAGTCTTCATTTTCATCATAAAGGTTTAATAACAAATGTATTTTAATTTGTTTAATTTGTTCTAAGGTGTATGATGAATTTAAAATGTTCATAGTTGAATCAAATGTTTCAAAAGTACAATTTAAATTAGTAAATTCGCCATTGAATTTAAGTTAAAATGTCAATTCTAAAAAGGTTTTATATATAATAAATACTTGAATCTTCTTTAACTTATGAAATTTAGGATAAGTCAGCATGATTAACTTCATATAAATTTTCTGTTTCTATTTCTGTAATAGTTTAATCATTTGATGGTTGCTTCATAAATTCTGTAAAATCATTTTCTATTGATTCTACTTCTGTATTATCTGCTTATTCAATTTTTTCAATTTATAGTTCTTATTTTGATTGTAATTATTTTTGTTATACTTTTTCTTTTTTTTTATGAGAGATTTACTTTTTCTATGTTTATTTTTTGATTGTTTTTTATTCTTTAACACTTTCTTAAAATTGAAATGAGGAACGAGGTTAAGGTATTTTATCGAATTACAATTTTTCATAATATGAGGAAAACAACATAAAGAGTTGGGAAATGAGAATGATCAATTAAAAATAGATAGATATCATATTGAAAGTCTTTGGTAAAAACAAACTATTATATTATAGATGATAATAAATACTTCAAATTTTAGATGATAACGGATGTGGCAACTGCAATTGAATTTGCAAATTAAAGTTTATTAGATATATCAATTAATGTAAGAGTGAAAAAGCCAGCTAATAAATTCAAATACTAAGGTTAATTGAAATAATAATTACTTGATTTGATTAGAATATAGGAGTTAATTTTGGATGAGACATCATTTAATTTGAATCCCAAAATTCTACAGGTTGATTCTCGTATATTTAGAGTAGGGAGTTTAATGTTAAGAATGAAACTGATGCTCTTAAAGCTGTAAGAGACATAAATTAATTAAACAAAAAGTATTTGAAAATCCAATTAAGAATATCTTCCTTTTATATTAATAAATATAAATAAATATTTACTAAAACATTCAAATAACCTTCATCATAGGGTTAATATACTAAATCTATATTATTATCCACATTTTCAATATTGAATTACTTTAATCACTATCACAAATACTTTTAGATTATATATCAAGATGGTTTAAAAATAAAAAGTTAATAATATATACTAAAGTCAAATCTAAAATATTTATGAATAAAACTAAGTATTTTATATTAAAATAAACAGCATAAATAAAGATCAATTTAGGAATATAAGTTTATAGTATACAAATCTTCAACGATGTTAACCAGGGATATTGATATACTTCAGAATTTGAATTGAAAATTTGATTACCTGAATAATTTTGAGTATAAAAGAATTTTAAAAGTACATTATGATTATTCTAAATTCATTCAGCATTGATGATTAAATTATTCTTGGATTTCAATTGATTGTCTTTTAAGTATGGACTTTATATCAATAAAGAATACATAATTAGGTATTTCCAAAATTTGAATATTCTCATGTAAAACATATCATCAAGTATTAACACAATAATATTTATCAATCATCTTGCTGAAGAACCTTATATGATGATTATTCTTTCTCTATTTATTCTCAAATAAAATTCATTAATTTTATATTTCTATCTTTTTATAAGTACTTCATCTTTCTTGTAAATATTTTATTTTAACATTTACTTATAAATTTATCTTTTTTTCTGTATTAGTAATTGATATTGTTGATATTCCTATTATTAAAATAAGGGTTTGAGATAGATAAGAATCTATTTTAAGCAGTTTATTTTGAAATTGTATTTTAAACTTCTCAATTAGGTCTCAAATAATAATCTATAGAGATCCAATCTTTTTGATTATTTAGTTTAATTACTATTATTATTTCACTCATTAATGCATATATATTAATAGAGATTTATGCAATTTTCCAATGAAATGAAATATGAATTTTGATGATTCTGATTTGTACTCTTCATAAAAATAATAAGAATTAATTGTTAAATTGTTATACTTCTCTTGAACAATTAAGCATTATGTTTCAGAATCACTCACAAAATAGAGATCTTGTGCAAATGATTCTACTATAATCAATGTAAATTTCATAAAGAAAATAATTAAATATGTGGCAAATTGTATATTAAATGTACTTTAGATCATCTTAATCTTCTGGCTTCTCTTTCACATTCCATAAGTTCCAATGTGTCACCTTTTCTGACTGGTCCCATAACATTTCTAATCAATGTTCTTTATTAGCCAACCAATTAAACCTTAACTTATGTAATACCACCTCTAGAACCTGCATTCAATATTTATAAATTCTACCTGTTCTTCCAATTATTTCGATGACTGTGGCTCTTGTACCTTCTACTCTTTCCTTTGTTGAATCCATAATATAGGTTATCTAATTTTTAATTAAATGATTTAATTAATTTCCTTATTTCATACAAATATATACAAACTAGTATCAAACCTAATTAATTCTTCATACTCTTATAATCTTATATATCTACATCTCTTGAATAAGAAGCTATAAAAGTAATTTATTACTATTGAATCTTTCAATAAATATTTATTTACTTTCTTACTTTTTATTATTATTGTCAAAGGTGAAATCTAATAATATTCAATTTCTATGAATTTATTTTTTGATTATTTATATGTCTGAGAGATCATTATCACCTTCTGATTATTATGAATTAAAACATGTTAAATCCATAACTTATAAGCATACATCAAACGTAAAGAAAGGAAGAACCATCCTATACCAAAGTACTGATAAATTTGAGAGTGATTTAAATAAATGCAATTTAAGTTGCGATTGTTCAGAATGTGGATAATTAGTTGGATTTTCATTAAAATTACATAGAGAATTACCTTTAAAAGAAACAAGGTATTTAATCATATACTAGTATAGAAATTAAAAGAAAAAAAAAACATTGAGAAGATTCAAAGCTGTGGGAAATGCCATTATTTTTATATTGACATACAAAATGGAAGCTATTAAAAGACTAAAAAAGAAAATGCATCTACTTAGAGCAGTTCGAAACTTAACTGTGAGAAGACCTGCTGTTGTATAATCAGTACATTTATTACCAGTTTAATAACCAATAAAGCAGCCGTAAAGGTTATTATACATTATATTAAGTAGTCGTGATGAAGAATTCGAAGAAACAGTATCTATTCATCCATTTTAACCTACTTAAAAGGGACCTAGAAAAAGTAAGATTTCTATTTATATGGAAAAAATGTTAAAAGATGTATTACCAAAAAAGGAGATTGGATTAAAACCTTTAAGTATTTTAAACGATGCACTTAGCAAAAATAAAAAGAAGAGACACATAAAATGCAATTCTCAACTATCTTTAACTCAGTTTAATTGTTAATCTTAAATTAAGCCTTTTGGTGAATTGAATAAAACATAAGCAACTAATTTTTATTAAAGTAATAATAAAGATATATTAAAATTGATCGACATTATGAAAGTTAAACACAGAGTCATTCGAGTAAAGAAATGATAATTATTTTTTTTCTGTTATTTATTCACTTAAATAAATTTTCATATTAGAAAATAAAAAAATAAATTAAAACAATTTACTTGAGAATCTTATAATTGCTGACATAGTTTGAATAAATAGTAGAGATTTTGTAGCTTTTAAATTTTATTAAAATTTATTTGGACTTATTTATTATAATAAAATGTCTTAAATTCATAACGATTTATGTATTAAAGGGATTGATGAATTAAGATAAGTGTTTAAAATAGCTCAACCTTAAACTAGATAACAAAGTCAACCTAAGTAAAACTAAGGGGAAATTTAAGTGGAAAGAGTTATTGAAACATCATAACCAATTCATCATAGTCATTGTCATCCAATATGTATTTAATAGCCTTAATCTTTTCCAATTACCTATTAACCATATATAATCATCTAAGAACAACCTATGGCAGAAAAGAAATCAAGGAAAAAGAAGAAAAAATCTATTAGTGAAATTTAGGAACAATTTCAAGCAGAACAAATCGTTAAGAAAAATCATAAAAGAGTTGAATAGCCAAATATTAATTTTGAAAAAGAATTGGATCATTTGGAATAATTAATTAGGCAAGTTAAAGTTTAAGGATTACCTTCACAAGTCTTAGAATATAATATTAGTATTCCTGAAGTAGAAAAGCCTAATGAGAATTCTGATATGATAACTATGCTCACAGCTCTTAAACCTTAACCAATTTAATTACCTAAAGATGATTATGCAAAAATTGATAATGCTCGTTTACATGAAGAAGCCAAATAAACTAAAATATAATTTCATGAGCTTTAAGTTAAATATGATGAATTACTTAAAAGGAAGAGAAAGGAAAAGATAGTTAAAGAAATTGAATATAAAGAAATCCCTTAAATAGTTGAAGTACCAAGAGATGTGATAAAAGAAGTTATTAAACCAATTGAAGTTATTAAGGAAGTGATAAAAGAAATACAAAAGCCTTCTGAAATCAATTTTAAAGAAATTCCAATTTACATACCTCAATATAAGGAAGTTACTGTAAATAAGGAGGTTCCAGTTTATAAGGAAGTGCCAGTAGAAAAATCAATAAATGTTTACAAGGACATTCCTGTTTATAAGGATGTTCCAGTATATCATGATGTTCCTGTTTTTAGAGATGTTACTATTTATTAAAAGGTTCCTATTTATAAGGAAGTACCATTGTATTCAGAGCCAGTTGATGTTTATAGAGAGATTGATGTATAAAGGGAAGTTTAAAGGATTCCTGAAAGGTTTGTTGGAGTACAACATTTAGATAAAACGAGAAAAAGAGTAATTTCACCGAGATAATATGATAGATCTTATATTCGGTCGCCATATGAGAGAAGGGAATTTTGAATTATGATTAAAGTATTAATTTTGATCAGATTAATGTTATTAAATCGATAATATCATCTATATTCATTTCATTGGTTAAATAAATAAACTTAAATTGTGAACTATTGAAAGGTTATGATAAGTCTTCACTAATGATTTGGTAATATTTATAATTTTAAATTAATTATGAATAAATTGGTTTAATAGTTGGGTGTTTTTCATTTAATTATTGACATAGAATGCGTATCAAATTACAGAATTCTAAGGAAGTAATAATTTCTTATAAATCGAGTACAAAAAACTAATTTGAATATTTTAATTACTTTTAAGATTTAACTCACAATAATATTATTTGTAACTGTATCTATTGCTCCTTCTATTACTCTTATCTTTTTGTTTTCATATACTTATAAAAATGTACAAAATGTTTTATAAGGAATATTTTCTGAAGAAGAGACAATATCAAAACTCAATAATATTCTATCTCCTATGATAGGTTTTTGAAGATAAGGATAGTTTTATTTGAGTAAAGCAACAGTTTGTCCTTTATTATGATACAATTGTTTTTAAAAGTTTTTTTATTTGAAATCAAATTTAAAAAAGGAGATCTTTTCAGGTAATTATGTAATAGAGTTCTATTCTTAAGTTGTATATTAGGAAGATGATTTTACAACTTTATTAATTGATTAATCAATAACATACTTTTAATATGCAAATTAAGGTAGTTTATCATTTTTTAAACATAATTTGTCTTAAGAAACTTATTACCTTGTCCATCTATTTAAAATATATTATTAAGATGCACATTTAGTTTTATCATATTTAACACCTTCTTTTAGAGTCTCTTCTATTTCATTTACTTTATGTTATAATTCTTCATTTTAATTATCCTCCAATTCTAATTATAATTTTGCAACATAAATAGTTTCTAAACAACTTGCAGGTCCTTAAACTTTTCTTGATTTAATTAAATGATCACTAGTATAAGTAGATCTTTTAATTTAAATGCTAATTAATATATATCTGAACAATATTACTTATCAGGATTAAATTTATCTATTAAAGATTACTTATCCCATCTACCAGTTTTTTATCCAAGTCGACATGCTTATTCTAAAAACTCTTAAACAGTTGCATTTCCAGGTGGTTTTTCATATTTATAATTTTTATAGGGTAGACTACACAAATTGTAAAAATTTGGAGAATGAACTTATTTGATTTCTTCAATAGGTTTTTCTTTTTCATGTCTTGAAGTCATCTAAAATAATTGAGTAATTTTTTGATTGGAAGATTTTGGAGTCTTGGCAGGTTCAGATCTTAGATGTTGAGATCTGCTAGTAGGAAACTTTTATCTAGTTTTTAAGACTTTTCTAAAATGAGAATAGGACTATTTAGGCTTTAATTTTATGAAGGATTATTACTGAATTTTAGTCTCTTGAAGATTAAACTGTGCTGGATGTTCTCAACTATTAGATCATTTAAGAAATTTAATTAAATAAATATGAGATAAAAACATTTAGTGAACGAGTTGATCAATATTCGAGATGAAATGAAACACATAAATGTATTTGCTTATTGATAATCAAGAATAGAATAAAAACAAATAGTTCTACAAAGAATCATGAATTCATTTCTCATCAAAATACAAATTTCAAAATTAGAAAATATTGTCATCAATTAATATAGATTAAACCTCCTCAATTTTTTAAATATTTTATTTCTGAATACTTTTTATTAGACTTATTAGAAAAATCTGATTATGAGAAAATACTTAAAATTACTTTGAAGTTTATCGTTAAACATTTTTAGGATTAAGAATTATATTAAAAATATGATAATTAATATCAATCAAATGAAAAAAATGCTGAAAAAATTAATAAGATTATAAAAGAAGTTGTTTCACCAATTAAAAGTAAAATTGAATCTTAAACACAATTTTATGATCAACAATTAAAAATTAATCATAGATCATGTCAAACATAACCGTGTTATTCAGAATCTTAATAAGTAATCTAATTTAATTTAGGACTTCGTTAACAATCATCTATAATATCCTCTATTCAATAAGATAATTTAAACTCTCCCAAATTTAATGAAAATACTATTAATGCTATTGATGAAATTTCATTCGAAAAATCTTGTATTAAGAAAGGAAGTGAAAATCAAATTGGAAATCATACTAAATAAAATTAATTAGAAAATAATGAAAAAAAACATCCTTATAGTGTAAGTTTATTATCAACACCTAAATAAAATGAATTTGATAATAAAAAATAAGGAATTTTTAATAATAATAATATTACAGTTAGAGAAACTAAAAGAAAAGAAAAACATAAAACATCATTAGAATTTTTAACATATGATAAATAAGATGAAATTAATAAAATTAAAAAGTAATTACCATCTACTATGTTGTCTCTTGATTTCATTAAATAAAGAAAGAAAATTCCAGAATCAAAGAAAGGTTCAAATATATTATCTAATTATTGATAGATTAAAATATTCCTTATTACAATAAGATTATCTATATTATTTAACTAAATTATATATATATATTTTTCAATTGTTGATTCTAAATAAGTTTTCATAAGCCTTAATAATTAAGTAATTTTTATAAGCTGAAAATAATCTTTATCCTATAGTAAATTCTTTTTAACATCTTAACAATTAAAATATATGGGGAATATTTTCTTACACTGATTTAATAGACATTTTTATTAAGAAATCAACTTACTTTTTACAATCCTCCAAATAAAAATAAAATCTGTTATTTTTATATAAAATAGTCACTATCACATTCATCATCAATCTACATTAATATATAAATTTATATTTTGAATGACTATATTAAATATAAAATTATACTTATTAATATATGTTTCTAAATTGATACTCTTTTTATTTGTTCTAAGAGCTGTTATACTTTTCAATTCTAATTTTTAAAATTCTATCAATTTCTTCTTTTATTTTATTTAATTTGTTATATAATCACTACTTTATTTCAGTATTTTTAATGCAGTATTATAAGAAACTTGATTAAACTAGATAATTATATTAAAATTTATTACTTTTGAATAATTATAAATACATTGACGAAATTAACATTTTAGATTAATTGTTTTAGTTGCAGATGCATTTAATTATTTATATGAAAAGTAAATACTTGTACTTTGTGATTCTTTCAATGTTACAGAACTATATTTTTCAAACATTGAGCCATATTCTACTTGTTATTATTCAAAAAATATTTCAGCTTAATAATCATCATCAATAAAAACTCTTCTTGTTACTCTACAATATACAATTATAAGTCTAACCCTAATTGCCTCAATATTCCTCTATAAGAATCCATTTACAAAATATATTTATTATAATTGGTCATGATTATATTGCATTCATCAATCATTTATTCCCAAAACTATATAAATATTATGAAACTATTATTACATAACATAGAAAATATTTATAAATTAAATTAGTAGATACAACTGCATCTTCTAAAATCTTCTATAATTTCCCACTGTCATATAGATTATCAAATTTTGTTACTGATGGCTTTATGCTGAATCTCTCTTTAAAGTCTAAATAATTTATTAATATTAATAATAATCTTACATTAAATTTCATGTGAAACTCTTTGAGGATTCTTTTATTTACTAAAATGCAATTTTGATGGAATTTTTTTACATTCTGATTGCAATAAATTTTTGGTTTATAATTTTAATGAAGTCTATTCTTATTTTAATTAAGTTGGATTTTATTAAAGTTTTTCATATTAATCTTTATACTTTTATAAACTGATGGAAGAAACAGCAGATCTTTCACTAAATCTGGATTTTATTGAAAATTATTCATCTACATTAATGCATTCTTTTTCTTTCATATAAGTAACAAATGAATTGTATCTTTATGGAATTTAATTAAAACATTAATCAAAATTATCTAAGATATTACCAGGTATTATTTTTTCTAATTTTGATAAATGTAAATTATTGAAATCATATTATGACAAAACACTTCTAAATAATTTACATAATTTTGGAATGTAAATCTATATTAGAATTTCATTATTAAAAGTATTATAAAATAAAGAGAAAATTAGAAAGTGTGAATTAAACTTTTTAACTTTTTAAAATATCAGTTTAATTACTTATTTCTATTTAATAAATAGATTAGCTGTATAATCTGCTTTTAGATTTTCATTTAATTAACTAACATAATTAAATTCAGAATTTACTGATAAATGAACTTGTTGTTGATTTCGATTATAACAAAGACTCAATTTATTTTTTAATAACAATGCCTTTTCCTCCAAATTTTGATATTAAATACCAAAGTTCTTCAAATCATTATGGTTAAGATATGTTTTATATGAAGATAGTCTTTTTTCAAAAGGATATATTTATATCTCCAATATGATTAAATTTTAAGCCATTGCATATTCAGTAAAATATATAAGATTAATACCTGTAAAATTATCTAATTTTGATACTAACTAAAATTTAGTTACTTTACAATAAGTTCTTAATAAATTTTTGATATAACTTTATTCATTTGCTACAAGATGTTTTAATATAACAATATAAACATCTGTAATTAAACATGATTTTAATTCATAATTAAATATTTATTATTAAGAATTCTAAAACCCTATTTACCAACATCTACCATTTGCCTTATAATCTTTTAAGAGATAATAATTTAAAACTCTTTATATTTATTGAAAACTTCCAATAGTTGGTCTACTTTATTAATGGATTATTTTTCTAAATAGATCTTGTAATTTGGTTAAACTAGATTAATTTAATATTCTAATAAATCTAGGTTATGAAATTTTATAAACAAAAAGTTCAAAAATATCATTTCTTTAATAAATTGATTATTTAATTCTAAATAATACTCTGAATTAATTTGGAGGTTTATAAAAAAAGATATAAAAATGATCTTTATTAATTTAATTAGAATCTGTAACTAAAGATTTTCTTTATAATTTCTTTGTAAATCTATATTCTGGAAAATTGTAATCATTATTAGTATATTTAGAATTATTCTTATTCTAAATTTCTTAATGATGCAATTATTAAAGAAATGTTAGTTTTGCTATATAAGGTAATGATCTAAAATATCCTAGATGATTTTTTATTATTATTTCATTAATATTAATTAATTAGCAAAATTATATAAGAGATAATATTGTTGATACATTTTCAGATTGACCAACCTTATGTTATGTAATAATAAAATGACCAAATTGTTAAGGGTTTTCAAAATTAAATGTAAAAGTTAAATTATTGATTGTCCATCCATCTTCATTTTTAGATAAATAACTTAATAAATTTTACCTAATAGTAATAAATAATTATCATACTAACTTTGATAAGGATTCATGGGTATATCCTTTTTCTATATTATATCTCTCTATTTTGGATAATTCTTGAAATAGTCATCAATTAGTTTTTTCTTTGATTTTGAATTTTTAAGTACTTTATAACTCATAGTTGAAGAAAATGCATTATTTTTTTTTCTAGTTGGTGGTGTAATTGGAGTTTTAGGAGATATTATAACTGATTCACCTGATTTTGGGGTTAAGTCTTCCTCTTCAATAACTTTATCTTAAAATCCCACTTTAAATGATTGAGATCTTAGATCAGCCCAATAATTTTTAGGTGAAGCTCCTTTTAATTTTAAAACAGGTGAATGTAATTCAATTGCTATAGATAATGATTTCATTAGTTTTTAATTTCTAACTTTAGAATTTTTAAGACTTATGTATCCATTTCCAATTTAAAATGGTGTAAATGTTTTTTTTATGATTTTCCTTCTTTCTTCTATTTATTGATATAGAGCTACCTAATTTTCTAATATTTATTCTGATAATGTTACTCTTCTGAATTTGGATCCATTTTCTGTTTTCATATTCAAAAAATTACTCATAAATAATTAATTGATATGATTTGAAATACTTTGACATCCTTTTTTTAACATATCTTATCTTAAAATAGTTTATTTTGTTAAAATACACTATGTAGTTGATCTAATTGATTAATTATAATGAATTCCATGTGATGAAAAATAAACATGAATTAATTATGAAACCATTTCAATACTTGAAAATATATTCTCAAAATCTTTAGCAATATTATGAATATTTTTAAGATGTAATCTAATATCATATAATCTATTAAGCACTTCTATTTATATAGTTAACACAAATATAGCATTAGTTCCATCTATACTATTACTCCAAATTTCTATAATTTGATGATATTTAGGATATTCTTTATATAATTTAATAATATCAGGATGAATTTATGATTTCTTTGCTTTCAATCTTTTAAATACAATCCATGAAATATTTCTTATCTTCCAATTTATTGCATTAATTTATTTGATTGGTGAAAATATCATCCAAGTTTTAAGTGATCCTTAATCAATTACTTAACATATATGAAGTATTGATTTTATTTTAGCTATTTTTTCTTCAATTTGAATATTTTTGGTAGCTCCTAATTCAAATATAAGATTTGAAAAATTTTATTTAGCAACACTCTTTTTCATTAATTCTTCTTTTTTTTAAGCTTTTTATTTTTAAACAAAATTTCTAAAATTCTTTATTATCATTCTTAATGCATCTTCTTATTAAATATCATATAAACAATCAATTCTATTACGTAAATATTCAAAATCAATTTAATGTCTACTTCTTTCATTACTTGTATTAAGACTATAATAAGATTGACCTACTCTTGGTGAAAAATTAAATTCAAATTCTTTTTATCCTTTATTTTAATCATAAATAGATACAGAATCATCTTCACTAATTTCACATTAAATAGATTTTGAATCAAAAATTTTTAAATTTAAAGATTCTTTTATTTCTATTTTCTATTTTGAATTACTTTTTACTAAATTGACTTAATGCATTTTTACTTAACTTTTTTTAAGAATATTACCTCTATTTAATTGTTATTGAGATGAATTAGATTATTATTGATGATGATGTTTAGTTGGAGTAGGCTATGTTTTCATAATTTTTTTAGAATGTTTCTATCTACCAGTTAATGGTCGTGGTAATAATAATTCTGTCATTGTACCTGAAATCTAATTGTCAATTAATGAATCAACTTTTAAAGATCCTTTTAATTCGCTATTATTTGTATTTAAACGAAATTAAATATTTGATTTAGTATTGAAATTAGAATTTTATAATGGAACAAATAAATTGATTTTTTTGTCGGAAATTCTGAATGAAGATTCATTGAATTTTTGTATAACTTTTTTAGAAGGTTCAAAAGTTGATTCCTATGTTGTTAATTTTTCTATTTCACTTAAATGAATTGTTTTTCCTTTTGTTTTATTAGTTACTTTTTTATTTTTATGATTGTAATATTGAAATTCCAGACCTTATTTAAAAATATCAAAATTCGGAATAGATTATAACTGTTAGAATTTAATTTTTCTTTATCTTTCATTATGTTCTGATTGATATAATTAAGTAATTTTATGATCAGGTCCAAAATATTCATTTGCTAAATTGAATGCCTATTCAATATGTTCAATCTTGTTTGATTATTTATAAAGCATATAATAGGTTTTAGCTTTTATTTGATTAATTTTTTGATCTTTCGAGTCTATTAATAATAAATCTTCTGCATTAAGAGATTATTTTAAATGATATTAAGCTTCTGCCAAAAAAAAAAACAATGAGCTTCTTGTAAATTAGTCAATCTTCTATTTTATAATATTAGGCAACTTTTCAAATTATTGTATTTGATCCTAGATTAAGTCTATAATAGATTGCCATTCTTTATCTTTTCTATATTGTAAACAGAGTGGCAACGATTCTTAGAAAATTTGAGTGTACTTTGTTATATAATCTTTGGATGTGAGACTTTTCATTAAACAATATATAATATTTAATCAATTTAAAAGTTTAAGATTTCTCAACGCTTTTCTTAAACAAGGATAAGTATCATCTCAATAGATTTAATAGATGGAAAATACCCTATTTAAATCATTTTTGACATTTACATTTTGACAAATTTTAGTTAATGCAATATTGATCAAAAAACTTAAATGTTCAATCATTTTTATTAATATAATTCATATGCTAGTTTGAACTCTTCCAAAACTTAGAGTAACTCATAAATTCTATCTTAAATTTTATGTAAATATTTACAAAAAATAAGTTTAAAGACATGTAACTATTACTCCCAAAATTTAGTTGAAACTTAAATTTGGATATAAAATAATAATATTATCTGCAACTTAATACTAATCAATGTCATCTTCAAATAAGGTAGAATATTTTTATTTCTTCTTTAAGAGTATGTACGATGTAAAAAAATAAGCCTTATTTAAATTTGTTGATTTTTTTCATTGCCTCCCTTTTATAAGCTATATCATTGTTTACATAGTTGAGCAGATACTAAATATGGAATTAATAAGAATGTAAAAGAGAATTCAATTTTTAGTTTATATAAATTATGAGAGTTTAACCATAAGAATCAATGTTTTTTGATAACTAAACAGTTGTTGATAATTCTGAATAACTCATAGATAGATTTTTCACAATTAGATTTGATTGTTTATTATAAGTAATCTTATTAATATTTCTGAAAATTTCTAAGACTATTTGATTATATATTAGTTTATATCTTTGTTGATATAAGGTATCTATTAAAATACTTTTATATCAAATTATATTGATTAGATTACTATGCTTAGTACTAATATTATTAATTTAATTCTATAGAACTAATTATGTTTGAAGATATTCTATATTTTTTTTGTATAATTTATATTTTACAATATTTTCAATATTAATTTAACTTATCTTTCATTTTTATGTAATATTTGACATATTTGGTTTAATCATTCTATTAGTACATTATCATTTAATTGAAATTAATAATATTTTATCTTGGAATAATAATATCCAAATAATCTATTATTAATTTAACTAATATTTTTAATCCTCTTCTATTAGAGTCTTTTGAATCAAATATTTATAATTATCAACATTTTGTTAGTCTTTAATTATAAGTAAATTATAATAATACAGATTCTATTTAGCTTAGATATTTATCAATCCTTTTTTCAATGAAAAATTAGATAATCTTATGTTAATAAGACTGTTGATAATAATTAGGATATTGGAATCATTTATAGATATGTAATTGAAATCATGATAAAATTATTTAAAATAATTTATGATCAATACTCTACTCAAATCAGCCAGTTAGAAGTAAATGAAATATTTAAATTAGTTTGTAAAAAATAACAAAGTAAATGTTACCATTTCTGAAATTATTGGTTGAAACACATGCAGATATCATGCTTGTTTAGAATATGGATAATTAACATGGATAGAATATGCAATTGATAAATAAATTGATAAATAGAAGTGAGATTTTTATTGTAGAAATCAGGAAAATGTTATTAGAATTCGACAAACAGAAAAAATTAAATTTTGATATATAAAAAAAAATAATCGAATCAAATTTTTAGGAATTTGAATTAGAACAAGAGATTTCAATGATTTAAATATGGAGAAAATAAACATGGTTTATAGATGTTTAAAATGCATTAGATGATATATACAATGATAAAAATATCAGTAAAATAGATAAATTAATTGATGATGCAGAGACATTTTGATTTATTATTAATTTCTATATAAAATGTCACATAATAATCAATAACCTGGAATATACTATCTGGTTACATGTTTTTAAGATGAATCAGAAGGTGGGGCTTCAAACTTGTATTGTTATACGTATGTGTTGTTCATTAATAGTAATAGGAACATCTTAGAAATAGCTTGGGCTTGGATTATATTGATTTCAGGTTCAATCGTATTATTCAAAAGATATTAAAAACATAAAGATATTACACGATACAATCGTAAATAGATTATTGTTTCAATAATGGTTATTAATATTTGTGGTATGATATTATATTAATATTTAGCATACCTAGCATATTAATGGTCTTATGAAAGTGCCTTATTATATTTTCCAGAGTATTACTTTTAATACATCTTTTTTTGTTATACTATTTATTATTTCGGAAGAAAATCAATAATTCTTGGAATGTTAAATATGAGAATGGATGTTTCATATTAAGATATTGATCCAATTATTTAACTAAAATTATCGAAATTATTTTGCATTGGATTATGTTCATTTTTTACAATAATATTCATAATGAATTACATTTAATACTTCTTTGTTGTTAATAGTGTTGGTGATTATGATTTATGTTCTGGTAGATAAACTTAATTTATTTTAGCCAGCTTTTTTAATATAGTAACTACAGTAGGATTCTTTATGCAAGGTCTTTTCATATTATAAGTAAAATAATTGTCCAGATAAGTGTCAAAAAATTTAAGTGCCTAAAAATTAGATAATCCAATGATGAAATTGAAGGAATAGATTCAAAAGAATTAATCTTCTTTATGGATATTAGTGATCTTTTGTTTTTTTGGTTCATTTGCTAATTTCATGTAGAATGTCTATTTTGTCTCAATGATTGCTAATTATAAAAATAAAGATGGATAATTCACTTGTTGGTATGTTAATGTAAAACATTATTTATTGAAAAGTTAAATAGCACAATTTGGACTAATGGTATAAATGCACTTATAGGAACAACAATAAAATTTTTTGATTTCTTTTTACCTTATTTTTTAACTGTAAAGATCTTTTGGTACAATTCAAAAAAGAGTGAATAATAATAATTTGTAATATATATCTTATTAATATATATTAGGAGATAACTAATTCTGATTAAAATGAAGTAGAAGTTTATGAATTGCAATTACCTAATAATTAATCATAATAAACATCATCATAACACACTTAAGAAGAATAATGATTAAATATTATTATTTCTTTTAATTTAATACAATATATATATAATTATCAGATCTCAATCAGAAATTTAATAATTTCGAGTATAAAATGTTTTCATAATGTATTTATCAAAATATTAAAATGAATAAGTATTTGTAATGTGATAGTAAATTTTGGTCAATAACTATTGACAATGAAAATGATACAAAGTTATAAATTAGATATGGAAATTTATGTGATTATGAAGAATTGAATGTAAAAAAAGTTGAAAAGTAATTCCCATCAAAAGAAGAATGTTAAAAATATTATGAAGAAGCATTTGAAATTAAACAAAATAAAGGATATATAGAAGTATAACCAGGTTAATAAATCTAATAATAATAATAATAATAATAATAAAAATAAACAAAAAAAAAGGATTCACCTGTCTAAATAAAGTAATAATAAAAATAAAACAATAATATTAAAAGAACTGGATCAATAAAACCAGATACTATAGCTGCAATAACTGATGATGCTTTAAGAGGAAGATAATAAGCAATTAAAGGACCGGCTGTTGATTTAGGAAAAGGTACAATACCTTTAGGAAAAGTAATGTTAGCATAAACATGGAATGAAGATATTGATCCAAAAGGATATTATTTAAGTGAGAAATTAGATGGAATGAGAATGATTTGGACAGGTTCTAAGATGTATTCAAGAAATGGTAATCCAATATAATTTCCTGATTTTTTTGTATAAGGATGGCCTAAATCATATTTAGATGGAGAATTATGGTTAGAGAGAGATTAATTTTCGAAATTAGTTTCAATAACCAAAAGATAAGTTCCAGTTGAAGATGATTGGAGAAAAGTTAAATACATGGTTTTTGATGCTCCAGGATTAAAATTACCATTCAAAGATAGATATTTAAGATTTAAGTAGGCATGTGAATAAGGAAATGAATTTATAGTTTATGTGCCTCATATTGTATGCAAAGGTTATGATCATTTAATAGATGAATTGGAAGCTGTTTAAGATAAAGAAGGAGAAGGATTAATGTTAAGAGATCCTGAAAGTAGTTATGAATAAAGAAGATCAGATAAATTATTGAAAGTTAAAACATTTATGGATGATGAAGCTACAGTATTAGCTCATGAAGAAGGATCAGGTAGATGTTAAGGAATGCTTGGATCTCTAAAGGTTAGAAATACTAGTGGAATAATATTTAATATAGGATCAGGACTTACAGATGATATAAGATAAAAGCCACCAAAGATTGGTTCTACAATTACTTATAAATATTATGGAGTATCTAAAAGTAATGTACCTAGATTTCCAATATATTTGAGAGAGAGACCAAAAGAATGATTGAATTTTATTTGTTTTTAAATTACTAAATTAATATAATGAATTAGGAATGTGTAGAATGCCAAAAGAAAGATCAAAAAATTAAAGAATTGAAATAAAAGATTGCAGAGTTAGAAGAATAGATCGAAACCTTTGGACCTGAGTTTTCATAAGTTAAAGGACTTGATGAAAATTCACAAAAGCTTTTGAAGGAAAACATACAAAAGGCCATAGGAGATTTAATTGGTTAAGATCCTAATAAACTTAAGTAAACTAGAAATGCATACTCTTAGAACAAATTAATTAAAAGCTCCTTTTTAAAGAACTTAAACAAGCAATTTGACTGAATTTTTAAGATAACCTAACATTGATGAATAACACACTTATCTTGGATAAAGATTTTTTGAACATTTTCTAATTATTGGACCTGATCTAGAAGAATTATAATAAGTTAATAAACATACAAATGAAATCATAGTCAAACCTAAAATTCTATATTAATTTCCTAATGTTAATGAACATCTATAGTAATCAATTTCAAGTATTTTAGTGATGTTGTTCCAATCTATACATTCCCTAATGGTATCTTAGCAAAAAAGCTAGAGACATCTGTTCATAATTTTAATGATAAAGTATTACCAGAATTAAAGCAAATTATTATGCAAACTCTTTAATTAACTAAAGGAGATAATGAATATTCCATAACAATACCTAGAGAAGATATTTAAGATAATAGTAGAATGACTGTAAGTGAATTTGTATAAGAATCCAATCCAAATGTCTTTAGGAACATTATTTGCTTTGAAATTAATGAATTTATTTGTTTAGATCCTAAAACATATGGTTGTTGGTTATGTCCAATTGTTCATTGTTTTGTAAGTTATTACCCATTTATTAAATTCTTTTTAAAGGAGAATGCTAATATTTGGAATTAATTAAAATTAGAAAGAATTGAACCTTGTCTTAGTGAGACATCTAGTCATGAAGTATTAAAAAGAGATTTTATTTATATGAAAAATAAATTGAATACTATTATAGATAGATTATTTGCTTTAAGAAGCATTTAAGTAACTTATGATTAGAAATATTAATTAAATGAAATTTAAATTCAAACACCAAAAAAAGATAGTGCATAATACTTATAATTTTTATGGGGTTGTGATTAAACTTTCCAAAATTTATCATTTAAAGAATTAATTTATTTAATTTCACATGTTTTATTATCTTAAAGAGTTATACTTTTTTGTAAAAAGAAATCAGTTCTATCTCATATTATGTTAACTATTATTTCACTTATGCATCCTTTCAATTATAAATTACCATTTTGTATATTTATACCAGATGAATTGATTGATAGATTAGCAGCTCCATGTCCATATTTTTTTGGAGTTGTTGGAGAATATGATAATTATTGTTAAAGAATTGAAGAAGCTTAATAAGAAGATATTACTATGTTTGGTAATTAATTAATTTTATTTAAGATATTAATACAAAAAGAGTTTATTTTTCAAAAAATTAAAGTAGAGATTTGAAGAAGTGTATTGCTCCAATTAAAAGAAATTCGCATTTAAAATAATTATATAGTGTAATCAATAATTCCAGAGAAAATGCTTTTAAATAAATTGGAAAACATAAACTATAAAAGCTTGAGAAATCTGGAAGTTCTAATTAAATATTTAAAGAAAATGAAAAATAATATATGCAATTACTAAAGGATATTGCAAAGTCATTCTAAACATTTTGGCATTCAACAGTTACATAACATATTCCTGTTGATAGAAAATTTATTAAAACTGGTAGTATGGCTGCATTGAATTTGCAATTACTTTCGGAAGTCATGTTATCAAAATGTCCAAAAGATTCTAAAAGATTTATCAAAGAATTAATTTAAAATCCTACATTTACAGGTTATTTAGATGAACTTTATGAAGGTATTTATTAATAAAATTAATGAATTTAAATAATTAATTATAATATATAATAAATATTAAAATTTATATATATAAATTAAATACATCAAAAAATTTATACTCCTTTTTATCTCAATTTATCAACTTTTGTATCTCTTATAGTCAAAAATGTCATTACAAGTGTTAATTATTTAAGTTCAGGCATTAAAGATCCTATTCCCATTTGAGTATCCTATTAAATTTCTTAATTATTTATTCGAATTCTTATTTATTATTCTAATCTTCTTGTTTTGTTATCTTCAGAACTATAAATACAATCTTCTCTTATCTATATTGATTAAGATTTATATTATATAGGTTTTTAACTGACAACTTATATTATCTTATTTACCATTTCTCCTATTGTATTATTCTAAGAGACTTAACAAACTATTGGATTACATAGTAATACAATATCAACACTTTATAAAAAGCAAATTAAATAAATATCATTTCCAAGGATTATTGGTTTTATAAATTTAATATCATGTTTATATGTATATCTTGATATCTTTTAAGTAAGATCTAATTAAACTTAAGCTTATTTTTTATCCTTTTTTGAAATCAATAAAGGAATATAAGTAATGGGACAGAGTAATTCTTATTCCATGAATTCTATAAAATTCATACTCTTTAAAATGATAAAAGTTTAATTATCAACTTAAAAACTCATTTATTCTTTTAATGCTCCTATTGGAACAATTGTTTATTTATAATTAATGTTATTATCAAATTATATCAATTCTTCTATTTTCATTTATTATTATAAGATTTAGATATTCCCTTTTTTGTCTTTATATTTGATTTAAATATTTTCTTATTTACAATCTTCTAATTAAGCAAGAAAATCTAATAAAGCAAATGTAGAATCATTTTTATTAAATAACTAAGAAGTGCATTAGGATTCATTAAATACTTTAATTATAACTTCTCTTAGATTATTAATTTATTCAATATCTGTTTCCATTTCATTCTAGAAATCTAAATAAACTTAAATATATTCAGTATTTTTAAATATTGAATTTTATTATCTAAATTCTAAATTGTCATTTTAATAATAAATTTTAATTTAATTATTATTTGTATATTCTTTATTAATAGTATCTATAATTTATTATCCTTTTTCAAGTAATACTATTTAATCAAATTCAATTATTTTATTAGAATATGTTTTAATAAATACTAAAATTTTGTTATCAACAATAATTTTATTTTCTTTAGAATTTTTACCTCCATTTTAAGGAACTAAATCTAATTTAATTTTATCTACTCCAAAATAATTGTTAATTATAATTTAATCTTCAAAATTAGTGGATATTAACATTAATCCAAATAAATATATTTTATTAGCCAAATAAAATGAAAGATTCTTTTATGGTTACATTTAAATAATTGATTCTAAATTTGGTTTTAAATGTGATATTCTATACATTAATAAATGGAGATATTTTTTATCTACATTAATTTTTTCACTTAATTAATCAATAATCTATTAAATTGTAATAATTTTAGGTATTATCAAAGGTGTAGTATATTAATCAAAAAATTCTTCAATAATATTTTAATCAATAGATTAATTTAAAGCTTATTTATGAAATATAATTCCTGTTTTCATTTAAGTACATTAATTTTGATTTAAATGATTAATAGTGAATATATTTGTTTATATAAAATGTCTTTACTCAAATTATGAATCATTATATAATTATTCTTATTTTAAAATCCATTCTGGAAATATATTTGGACTAATTAGAATATCTGGTTGATTTAATTTAATGTAAACTAACATATAAGCAGTTTCAGGATTATTCTTTTTTTTTGTTATGATTTCATCTAAATCTCCATCATAATCAGCTTATATATATTATCCACCAAAGTTATTTTAAAATACTTCTTATTTAGTAGCTCTTGTAACAATTTTATCATCAAATTTAAACCATTCTTGAGAATTTTGAATTGGTCTTATATAACAATAATAATGACCATGATTAATTGCTTCACCTCTATGTACTAATACAGCATATAATTAATATATTTCATCTACTTAATTTATTTAATAGTTTTTAAAATTAATTTCATTATCATATTAGAAATAATCATGAATTTTTGTAAATCCTTATCCATCAAATTAATATCTCTTTAAATTTATAAGTAGAATAGGAGGTAATTTCTTAAATTTATGAAATTTAATTGCTTCTTATTTACCATATACATCATGTGTATAAGCATCCAATTATTCAGATTAAATAAATAATTCAAGTGATTCATTTAATGAATTTGTAATATTTAATGATATATCCATAAATTATTCTAAATTTGAATTATCAAATTTTTCATTTTTTATGTGATTCTCTAATTCTCCTTAAAATAAATGATTAATATCTTTCTCTATTTCTGGTACTTTTATACAAATAGCTTTTAGAAGTTCCATAATGAATTCTTAAACATCTTATTAAACAGCCTATTGATCTATGTCCCATTTGAATGATTTTATGATTTCTTATGTAGAAATGGCTATTTAACTATGTCTTAGATTATAGAATAGGGTTTATAACTATACAATAATAATATTAATAATAAGTTACTGTGCATGGAAAC
Source organism: Paramecium pentaurelia (assembly GCA_905183005.1). NCBI lineage: Eukaryota > Ciliophora > Oligohymenophorea > Peniculida > Parameciidae > Paramecium > Paramecium pentaurelia. The sequence goes on along the minus strand of CAJJDO010000113.1, from coordinate 184,854 downwards.
TAATTATATTAATCAGATTTAATTGAATAAACCAATTTCTCAAATATACCCAAATGAAATAGTATTTAAAATACACTATTCATATAACAGGTTGCTGAATTATTGATTATTCCTGTATATCCAACTTCATCTCTACTATTGTATTTTGGAGCTAATTCTATAAGAATTTCATTCTATAAACAGAATTATTATTCTTTTATCTTTTGTGTGATTTATAGTTTTAAAGAATTCTCCTTTTATTCAATTTTTATGTCTTTTTATTTTTTTGTTTTTTTGCTTTAAATTGAACTTGATAATTTATAAATTTTTCTAGAGAAACTATTATTAAATTATACGAGTGATCTAATTATTGGTTAACAGGTTTACAGCTAACAAAAATACTTGCATTATCAGCTTTATTTTCAAATTCTATTTAAATATCAAATTCATTCCCATCTTTAGCATGACAATAATATTGTAGTCTATTTTTTTCATCTTCAAATCTAATTTAGGAAATTGGTGGTATCAATACAAATCTCTTAGTTTTATTGATTGGCATTTCAAATTCTTAACTTATGGTCATTTCTTATACTAAACTTTAACATTTATTTTCCATTTATGATTATTGAACATCATCTTACATTTTATTTGAATATATTTATTTATATGAACACATATTCTTAACATTAATATTATTATTTCTGAATAAAATACGATAATATATAATATGATATTATATAAACTACATTATTACAATATATATAAGTCATATTCAAAATATTCTCATATAATAATAGTCAATTCAATTATAATATAACTATTACATCAATTTAAAAATATTATAAAATCAATTAACAAAAAATGTTATCATTGTTAGAGTGGTTAAAACAATGAAATAATAAGTGAAATAATAATAAGACAATTACTTCTTAAGCTAAAATCTATATATAATAATAAAATAAATTTACTTTAATATTATAGATAATAACAAAGTTGATATCATATTTAAAAGTGAAAAAAATAAAAGCAATTAAATAATTAATGTAGTCTATGGATTTATTAAATGATTATTATTATCATCTGAAATAAACAAAGGAAATTATATATTAGAATTATTCCAAGTTTATTTTAATAAAGCAATCCCAAAACCAATATTTAAATTAAAGAATGCACCTGCAAAACAACCTGTTATAGCCATAATTCCTAATCCCATCTTTGCTAATTAAGTATTAACCAAGAAATCACATGCAGAATTACCAAATGCTAAAAAGGTCATACCTAAATATGAAGGACTTATTCCAGTTAAAGTTTAGATTAACTATTAATTTATATTAATGAATTACCACAATAAAATCTACAAGAATTTCTACTATTAATTTACACCATACTATAGAACAAATAGCACTCCAAATAGTTAATGCCTAATTATATTATTAATTATACTATTAAAGGTATTTAATGACAATAATGATATATTGCCAGAATGAATGCTATACATCCTATAATTATATATAATGGACAATCAAATAATAATGAATCATAAATATCTAAGACAATTATTAATAATAAAGGAGTAAATAATAATTAAATTGATGTTTTAATTTTGTTTTATTACTTTTTTCCTTCTGTATATTTGCTAATTAAATCAAAAATCATATTTAAACATGTTTATATTTTTTAAATAATTGTTTATTTTGAAAAAGCAATGATTTCTTATTGTTCTTCATCATTATCACAACTTTCAGTAAGATATAAATTGACTTATTGTTCTTCAAATTCTAATGATTATTATTCATTTCCAAAATATTTGAAAGGTTTAATATCATCTATTTATTATGGTTATTAATATTTTTGTTCTGAGAGTAAACCTTATTATTCCTCTTAATTTTCTTATTTCTAAATTATTTACATATTCTTTTAACAATGTTTAATTTCTGATTTCTCATTTAACATAACAACAATTATATACACTAAATATAATGATACAAAAAGAATTGAAAATTGATTTGAGATATATCCAATATATCCAAATGTAATAATAGATCCAATTCCTAAAATATTAAATATAAGATCTCTTGTTAAAGATACTTTATTCACTAATATATGTTTTGAATAATATAAAACTGATCCTAAAACGAATGTAGTCATAAACAATCCACTTCCAAAAATACTACCTACTGCTATCAAAACACCTTAATCATCTTCTCCTGTTGCAATAATTGCAGTAATTACATCTGGTGCTCCATTGGCTAATGCTATAAGTGTAATTCTAGTTTATAAATATAATTATACCCTGAAAGTGTTTGAGATAATTTAAAATATTTAGCAATATGAGCAACTGCAGGTGATAAATAATTTTCTGCTGTTTTTGATAACAAGTTGAACATCATAAAGAAAAAGAATGGCTATATAATAATTATTAGATTTACAATAAAGATTAATACTAGAAGGTAATTTTCATTGAATTGACAATAGAATAGTTAAGTGAAAGCTATTTTGGATTGATTATTGCAATTAGTTTAAACATATAAGCATCTATCACTCTATTCTTAAATATTCTGATATTTACATAAATTATCCATATTTTAATATCTACAGCAATTAATTTTAGGTTGAATAAACAATTGAATTAATTATAAATTCTTCCTCAATAAAATAAATAATATTAAGACTTATTTATGGCAAGTCCTATAGATTTCAATCTAAACCAAATTTAAGTAGAATTCATCTTAGGTAAAATGCCAAAAGGATTCTCTTTATTGTAAGCTAGTCTATTAAAAGCTCGAGAATAGAGAGTGGTAAGAAATGGGTCCTTTATAAGTCTATAGTCCAAGAAAGTAAATAAATATGATGCCTCTTTCCAATCTAATAAATAAGAGGTTGTGGAAGACAAAACTAAAAGAATCCAGAGACTAACATCTATTTAACAAAAAGAATCAAATAAACCTTTGATGGATGATAATCACAAAAAAGGATTATAATTACTATAGATGTTTAAATCTCATCCTGCATATACTTAAATTGATACTTAAGGGTAAATTAATATAGATAAAATTGAAGCATTTTTCATATAGGAAGGTATTACTTACTAGTAATTAAAAGGTAATTTGATTAACCTCAAGAATTAAATTAAACAAACATTGCAAAAATTAACTTAAAATTCATCCAATCAAATGTAGGATTTACTAAACTAATTAGAAATCCATTTTTTAAATGTTTTTAAATCACCTACAAATCAATCCAAACCAACACCTATTTAAAATAAGTACATTTTTTTATCTATTATAATCTTAGAAACACTTAAAATAAAAATATACTTTAAAAAACTAAAGAAGTTTTATCTACAAAGAAATAAGATTAAATTATTACATTTGAAGAAAAAAAATAATTGAGTTAAAATATAAGAGAATTATCTTCAGATTATTTAAAAGGTGTTTGGGAAATTGTTTAATAGACTGTATAAACAAAAGAAGATGAAGAACTTGAATTTGATATTGATGTATTACCTCCAAAGATTATTCGAAAACTATAAGAATATGTCAAAAATAAATTGTAATTTATATATATTCATTTTATAGGAAAACAAAAAAGGTGAAGATAGACACTTCTATTAATTAAAGCTCATAGAGATCCTTAAACCAAGATAGTTCTTTTGCTTCTGAGTCCTTTGAATGAGAATATAATTATAATATCATTATGACCATTTGTAAGAAAATTTCAATTCGATTTTGTGAATAAATTAAATTATTCAAATCATATTCCATATTATATTAACAATTTAATCAATAAATTTCAATTTCTATTTCAATATTAAAAATTATGAAAACATTCCTATTAACATCATTCCTAATCTCAATTACCTATTCATAATTCCTTAAACCAACTTAAATAACTTAAGTAATATAGCCATAATATTAAGTTTTGTGGTATTCAAGAATATCTACTACCTGATATCTACTATGTATAAGGAAGTGCATCAACCATTGTAGAACCAACTTAAGCCATCATTACTTTAAATATTGAAGTTAAAAAATTTTAAGCTTAAGAGACACTATCATAATTGGCTATCATTTCAGATAAAGCTATCAAGTAAATATTGTCTCAATTAATTAAGGGCTATCAAGGAACAATCTAGTAGTGATATCAAGATTTAAACTAATGATTTTTAGATTTAACCATATACAGAATTTGATTATACAGTAGATCCAGCAAAATTGATCTTTAAAGGATTCAAAGCCAATAATTAACTAACTATTGAAACCTTAAATATCAATGAAGTGGGAAAGTAAGAATTATTATTATCTTAGAATCATTGATATTGCTGTAAAAAATGGAGTTGAGACTGTTGGTGGTGTAAGTTTTGATATAAGTAAAGAATAAAAACGAAGAATAAAAGATGTATTAATTGAGGATGCCATAGAAGATGCTAGACATACTGTAAATATATAATATTAATAAATTTAAAGGCTGATGTCATCTTGAAACAAATGAACATGAAAATCATATCAGTGAAAAGTGTTGCTCTAAATGATGTCTACAGTTATGATTAGATGGGTATCCTTCAATAATCAGTGACTGTAGGATATATAATTGGCCCTATAGATTAATGATTCCTATAAATTACATTAATATCTTATTTTCACTATTTTTAGTAAAATTGATTAATTAATTAATTAATTATATTATATTTTTGAATATAAATTTTATAACAACTAATTTAAAATCTGATTCATATATGGTAGTTTATTATTATGGTTTAAATTAAATTCTTTAACAGTGAGTAATTTATTTTATGGAATAGAATTTTGAATTATTATTTGAACTACTAAATAAATTAAATAATAAAGAACAAAACCTATTTATTTATATTGTTAATTCATTTAGACAGTTTTTTATTAAAATTATTAATAAATTTGAAAGATTAAAATTCCATTTGGATGTAAGATATATATATAGAGATATAATAAGTTATCATTTAATTATATTGAAATTGTTATCTTCAAATATATATAAAAAATAAAATTATTAGTAGAATAATAATAATATATGTATGAAATAAATATATTCAATATATTGGATATATAAAAATTATATTATTAGAATTAAAAGTATAATAAAAATATTATTAATAATATAAAAGATTGATAATTAATAAAATTAAGGATCAAAATATATGATGATTGAAAGATAAAATAGAAATTTTAGATACTAGAATGATTTTTATATCTGATGTATGAATGTATTTAGATATTTCATTCAAAATCTCTACCACATAATGGTTCATTTTCCCAACAAGCAAAATTACCATTCCATCTACCTAAATTAGCGTCTTTGTTTCTGCTATTAGTGACATAATTTAAATAGGGTTGGGTTCTAATAAGTAATGATAATACTTTGGAGTTGTAAATGCATGTCCTTATCTTCTGTAATTTTAGAATTCATTAATTGCAATTCCAATAACAAATGCTGCACCACAATACCACATTGACATATTTCGAATCAAACTAAAAAGTAAATGTTTTAGATTAATACTTAGATACAAGTAGATTTCTGAATGAAGATCTCCAGATAAAATCAAATGGGTTTTAAGTGATTCCATGATTAAAATCTATAGGGACTCTATGATTTATGACTCTTCTTGAGAAATTGTATTTTCCTACAAAAAAGTTGGATGATTCACTCATTTATATATTTATTAAAATAATTATCAATTTTATTTAAATTTCTAGTTAAAGGACATAAGATGAATAGTATTTTAACATATATTAATGAGAAGTTTAATTGTTGATATTTAAGTATAATTCGTGTTTGCGTTACTATAAATATTAAATAATTTTATATTTTAAATGAAGAAAATTAGACAATATACAGATGAATATTTGAAATATTCAATAGGATATACATAAATAGCCCTATCATAGGATTATTAAACATTTTGGATTATAATAGAGATAATTGCATAAATTTAAAGAATAGCAATGGTTTTTTTGTTTGAAGAAGTGTTACATATTCTTTAAGATAGAAGAAATATAAATATAAATTATGTATCAGATTAATGGGTATGCAAATTTATATCTAAGACATTTGTGCCTACTATTTTAATGGCTGATATGTTTTCAAATAATTCAATAATTGCAATATAAATAATTCTGATTGTTCTTTTATGTTCACCTTTAATAGCAATTGCTATATTCATTGAATATGAAAAATCAAAATTTGCAACAATTCAATTTAAATCCCAAGTAGGAGGACCAGATAATTCAAATCGTAATTATTAGGTTAATATTATTAGTTTCAATAAATCTTTTAAACAGATCTTATAATATGTCTAATTTTATTGAAAATTTCTTATATTAATAATTAATGGGTAATGATTAAAGATCATGGTTAAATGTTGTAAGAAACTTTTTAGCTAAATTATTGAATACATATCCTCATATATTCACAATACCTTTGATGTATTGGAATCTTTTAGTAGTATTATTAGTGATTTTTGATATAGAAATATCAAATAATTAGAAATTATTTATGGTTGTTTTAGATACTGTAACAACAATTGAAATGATTATTTTATGGACATTTTCAATGATTGCTTAAAGAAGTTATACAATGTTTGATAATAATCATTTAAGAATATAATAATCAACATGGTTTAATATATCTTAAGTAGTTAAATTCATGCCTATTATAGTTTAATTTATATACTTTCTCTATTCAGAAACTTAATATGATAATAATATATAGATCTTAATAACATCAATAATATAAGTTAATTTAATTGGAGATTTATTAGATTTTTTTATTTCTATTCCTTATATGTTTGAATATAAACAAAATATATCATTTTTATGTTTGAGTGCTTCTTTAACAATATCACTTTCACATTAATTTTAATTAACTTAGATGTAACTATTTTCTATGTGTCTTATATGTATACCAATATTAACTAAAATGATTAAAGTTATATTTAATTATGTTTTACAATAAATATTTGATTAATAATTGTATATGGAAAAGAAAAAAACAAAAATGTAAAAACGTTCAAGTTCAAGAAGATCTCAATTTGTTGAAGATGATTTATAACCATTTGTTATAGAAAAAGAAATGTAGGAAATTAAAAAATAATAAATTGAATCCTTAAAAAATTAACATTTTAGATATTTTGTTCATTATCTAAGATATATTTCCTTTTTTAGATTATCAGATTAATAATCATTAGATAAATATTCTAAAATTGATAACATAAAGAAATCTAATTTTTTAATAAAGATAATTGTTCTAATTAAATCTCATGTTTAAAATTGTACAAGTGTATATTGTTATTGTAAAGGATTTAGAGGAGAAAGAAGATAAGTAATGGATAGTAGAAAGAATAAAGTTGAAATGAAGATATATAATTCTATTTAAGTTAATAATATCTATCTTCAAATAGAATTAATTGAAAGATATATTAGACATTTTACAAAATATGTTTTTGAAATAGAAAATAATGAAAAGAATCCTAATATATTTAGATTATCATAATTATTATTATATATTTGTGATTCTGAAGAATGTTATTAAGTTATGACATTTATTATGGATTACAAATAAAGAAACATTAAAAATACTTCAATGTTGAATGAAGTTACTCTAACACTTATTATTGGTTTGGTTAAACATAAAGTATTATAAAAAATGAAACATAATTTAACTTAAGATGAAGTTGAAATTGGAATAAGATATAAAAATTTTAGAATTACTGAAATTAGAAGAGATTAAATTTTAAATCATATATTTATTAATATTGATTAAAAAATTAAATTTATTAAAAGTTTACTTGAATTAAAGATGAATTTTTAATAATTATTTTAATCACTTGCTTAACATGTTAGAAATATGACTAAAACATAAAAAGAAATAGAAATATTTTAAAAATATTCTAATTGTAGAACATCTGTATTATTACATATGTTTTATGCTTTAGAAGTTACATGCGATTTTGATAAATTTGTAAGATTAAGAAATTCATTAAAAACTAAGAATTATAAATTTTTTGAATATCCTTCAATAAGTGCAAATACATCTTCTGTTTAAGGATTTAAAGTACTTTATCTCAAAACTAATTTGGCAAGACATTCAATAAATGGCAAATTTTTTAGAGGTTAAATTATGGATTTTTCTAATAATGCACCTTATTTATTAGGATATGATCCAAAAGAATTTAAATAAACTATTTAAACAGTACATCAAATAGTTACTCCTAATTTAGCTACATATCATGATTAATTATTAGAAATATTCTTCCTTACAAATAAACCTCCAATTATTCGTAAAAGAAGACCACTATTAATGTAAAAGAAATTTAGAGAATTAATATTTTGTGAAATGTATCTTGATCTTTCATTTAATATATGTGAAGATGCCTTTCCTATATATTGCTTTCTTAAATAGATTGTGCCTTATGGAAAGTATGAAAATATTAAAGGACATATTGTGATTTCTGATACATTTAAAATATAAGGAATATCAAATTTAGCATTAGAATAATTAAAGATTAAAATTAATGATTATTATAATAAAGGAATTGAAGAGATTATTCCTAATTTTTAACATTATGTTGAATAATTGTAACATTAATATTAAGCATATTAAGATGAAGAAATTATAAGAGAGGAAAATGGTTCAATTAGTAATAAATTTGATTATTAATAATAAGAGAGATTGCTTATTCATTTTACAATTGAAGTTGAATAATTAACATTTATTATTCCTAAATTTGATTCTTAATCAGATATTTATTATTCAAATTGTTCAATATCAATGTCAATAGGATTTATACATACCAAAATTTATTAAGCTTATTTAATATCTATGAAGAAAATTGCTTTAGCAGAAAATTAATCAAATTCTTTAATGTTTGATGTATTTAAAAAAGGAACATCTTAAGCATCTCTAAATCCTTTAAGATTGGATTCCATTTAAGGATTAATTGATATAAAAAGTGAAAGTGGAGATATTTCAGATCTATAATAGATCGAATATACATAAAATGAAATGAATAATATATAAGAATATTAATTGCCTTAAATTTATTCAAATTTTTAAACTCCTTTAGATTCCAGTAGATTAATACTTACTTCCTAAAGAGGATAAAATGAATAATTATAAATTAATGTTATTGAATCTCATAATAGTCTAATAAATGAAAATGAAATTAAAAGTTTACATAAAGGTTAAACTAGTTAAAAAACTAATACTAACACAAATAACAAGAAACAAAAATAATAATAATAATCAAAATATTAGTAAGAGTTTTTTGAAGTTAAAGTCGGACACTAAAAAATTTCTGAAATTGAAGTTATGGATGAAGTATCTGGTAATGGATTATAGAAGATTCATTAAACTGATACTCATTATTAGTTACATGGTAATAAAGATAGTTCAGCTATTATTTAAAAATCATAATTATATAATAAATTTTCAAAGAAAGGCAACATTCCAAAATTAGTCAAAGTTGTTTTGGCTGTAGATATTTGTAATTTAATTATTATTCTGCTATTATCTTAATTATTTTATTTACTTTATAAATCAAATATGACTGAAAATAAAGAAATATTAGAAGTATTTGGCCCTTTTACAACAGCAGATCTAATTCGAAATACATTATTGGGTCTTGGACATTTGTAAAATTCAAAAAATTCTACTTTATAAAATGAAACTACACAATTGATTACAGAAAATATAAACCTAAGATTTTCAATATTTTAATAAGTATCTCAAAAATAAGTGGTTACTTCAACTATATCTGAAGCACAAATGAAATTATATGATTATTTTTAATAAGAATCATAATAAGTTAGTGCATGGACTGAAATATTTTAGATTTGGTATCAAATGAGTAATTTTAAAGATTTTAATCCTTAAGATGAACTATATATGCAAAAATTCTATAAAACTATTCATATTTTACTTAATTCATTTTTTGATTACATAGAATAATATGAAATAATAACAGAAGAATTTAATTAAAAGATATTGAGTAATTTAAATGATATTGTATCATATTATTAGAGTGTAATTTCTTCTATTGCTCTAGCCATAGAAGTACTTGTAATTGTATGCTATTCAATTGCTTATATGCACTTTTTTCGTCTTAAAAGGAGAATTCTTAGAAGTTCTGAATAAATATAAATACAATCTTTAGAGGCTGAAAAAATTAGATTATCAAATTTATTATATTTATATAAAAATGCAAGTGAATTAAATTTATACAAATATCAATTCAATTTCAAAAGCAAATTATATCAAGAAAATTAGAATTTATCATAGTTTCAAAGTTTAAAATTTACAAATTATACAAGAACAGATTCTAAAAAATAATTTAAAATACAGGAATAATAATATTCTTGTCTTTAACATCCCTTTGTATTTTATCCATTAATTGGAATATTTTTATGTTGTTTTTACTTAGAATATTCTCTTATTACCAATTAGACATATATTGAAATGTTATCATAAAGACTTAATTAATTCTCTGTTTATATAAATTACTGTTAAGAAGTAACTGAAATCTGTTATTGTGATTATGTAGTATAAATTCAAGAAAAACTTAAAGATATTAATATAACTGATTAATTAATTAATACTTATAAAGATTAAGTTTAAGAGGCTTATAGGGAATTCTTATACTATGATGAATAATTTAAATATGGATATTCTGATTAAACATTGGATGTTTTAAATAATCTTTTATAAAATACATGTTCAATATTAATTAATCCATTATGTACAACTATTTTAAATGGTAAATTAACTGAAGGACTAATGTATTCCATTTAATATTATTCAGATATGGTAAGAGATGATATAAATTCAGAATTTAAATAAAACAAAAAATTCACAAGAGATGATCTAATAGGGATAAACTTTATTTCTTAAAGTTTAGAAAACTTATTTATAGAAATGAGAAATACATTAGAAAATGAAATTCAATCTTAATTAGATGATAAATTTAGCTATTTCATACTTTTTGAGATTGTAACAGTTTTTATCTACTTTTTTTAAATAATTTTCATATTTAGATTGCTAAGTTCAAAGTTTTTTGTTTGTAGATAATTACCATACCTATTGCCTCCTTAATCAATTTATGGAGAAGACAGTTTTCTAAAATCTTTATAATATATTGAAAAAATATATAATAATATTTTACAATGAACTATTATTAAATTTATAATTTCAATTTTATCGATTTAAGTGATATAACATCAATTGAGTATCTTTTATAACACTTCTAATTCAGAGTAGATATATATAGGCTGTTTAGATTTGATAATCAATTTTTTTCCATTTTTTTATTACATACATAAATCATTATCAAATACTTACACTGAAAAGGCAAAAACTGGTGTATATAGGATGGATTCAGATTCCATTTTCATTTATTGATTTCTTTAAGTAAGCTATTTATACATCATATAAGTCAGAGTAGCTTTTGTAAGTTTTTTTCTTTTTTCTTTTAATATTTCCAATTTAGTTCGAACTTACTCTTTTTAAAAATTCACTACTTCTTTATCCTTTTATTCATGAAAAGAGATTTGTTTCTTGTCCTTTTCAAGAACCCCCATAGCTACCATCACATTAATAGCATCATAAACCCTTCTTTTAAGATTTTATATCTCCTTTCTTCTTTCTGTACTATGAATTTTTTGAAGTTCATTTTACAATTTTTCAATAAGGATGTTTGCCAATACTTTGTAGGTAGTACTTTTTAGTTCCTTTACAAGTGTCTTAATTTAAAAACTTAATCCTTTGAGACTCCAAAAAGATTTGCTTTTTAATTTTTCTGATTCTGAAGTCTCAGTAATTATAAATTCTGAGTCAGATTCTTGCCTAGATGAATCTGAATGCATTTCATCTTCAACACATTTTGAAAACTTTCTTTGAGTTCTTTTCATTTATGAATAGAATTTTGTATTTTATGAATTTATTATTGTTTAAATGAATAATTATATACACAATTAATATTTATATAAGTTATAAGTTTATTAAATTTATTATAAAATATACTCAATTTTTGAAGAGGAAAATTATTATAAAATATTAGATTATTGAGCTCTAATTATCAAGCTTTTTCATTAGTAAATCACAAATAAAAACTACTCTAATAATTGTTATATATTTGATGGTCCTACTATACATCTGAATAATTAAGTTATATCAAATTTAGATGATTACTTATAGTAAAGAAAAGTTAGTAAATTAGCAGTTAGATATTAACTAAAAAAGAAGTAACTTTCTAATAAATATCAATTGTAGCAACTTGAATAATGGATTTAAGAAGTAAAAAATAAAATGATTAATTGAGTGTTAAATATAAACTTCAAAATTGCACAAGAATTTCTTTAAAGAATCAATGAAAAAACTACTTGATAATTTATTTATAGATATTAATTCAATCAAAAATTATTAGTCTTTACGTTCTAATCCAAATCTGGTTATGAACCAACTTTATCTCTTAAAAATTAGTAATTATTCATCTATCGAAAATGATTACCTGGTAGAGTAGTGCAATTACATATTAATATTTTAAATATCTATAAAGTTAATTTGATGATTAATACTTTAACACATTCTAAATTCTCCTCTCCCATTAAGTTCATCATGATTTCTTTTTGATCTAACAATTATATTGGATTCTAAGACTCTTCAAGAATCTAGCGAACATCTAAAAACTTTTACTCTCCAAGTTTTTTCTTCAAAAAATCTGCTAATAATAAATTCCTATTCGGAGAAGTAGGGGTTTTTGGGTTAAATAATTATTTAGCAAATTATGTTGGGGTTTCATTCTATTATTATAATTAATCTTCCTTTTGTATTAAATCAGTATCAATTGAAATGATTTTCTTTGTCATTGGTTTTTTAATGTTTGATTATATTTATTCTGAGAATAGATTTTTAAATAATAATGATTATGATTTATTTTATGGAGTAAAGATAGGTTTGTGCATTTACTTTATATTAGTTTAAATCGATTCAGATTATGTATTATCGATTTATTTGAGCATTCCTATCAATCTCTATTTATATAACTATGAGAATTTTATTCTCTCCTTCTTTATTTCTGGAATTTCTAAGAGTTATGAGATTTCAGGTCTCTCTTAAGGATTCTTTTATAAACATTAATTTATTATATCCTAATAAACCGAAGGGAATCCATCAGGTAATTTGGGAGTTTCACTTGTTATGATATTTTTGAAAACTTCAGGTAAAGATTATCCTTAAAATGGCTTTTGTTTAGTGCACAATTCATAGAGGAGACATCCCAAACCCCAAATATCACTTTTTGTATTGGATGGTTTAGACTCACAAATCTCAGGTGACAAATAATAAGGAGTACCTCACAATATCAATTCATTGTAATATACCTAATTATGTAAGATTCAATGAGGCATCTAATTTTCTAGAAATACTAAAGTCTCCTAATTTGATCTAAATATCTATATATATTTATACTATGCCATCTTTGGTCAAAAACACATTTTTCATTTTTATATCTTTATGGACAATATTCATTTAATGTAAGTATTATACTGCTTAACACAATTATGTAAACCAATTTAATATATTTGCTGGATTGCTTTTAGTATATATTTATAGATCATCTACATTTTAGATATGATTTTGAAATACAATTTTCTGCAAATTCCATTAAAATGCATAATTAATCATTCTACACAAATGAGTTATAGTATTTTATGATATTTGGATGTTTCAAAACCTTCAACAATGTAACTTCATTTGTTGGGTCAACACTCTAAAATTACAAATCGATTAACTTGAGGGCAAATTTCTTTTGTTTTCTCAATCCTATACCTATCCTTTGTTGTCTTCAACCAGCCAAACATCACCAAAGTTACCCTTTCCAATCATTTTTATTCTTGTATACTTATCCATTAGATTCTTAATATATTTATAAAAATTTTTGTTTTTATATAATCAACTCTTATTTAGTATTCAAACTGTATTCTTTTTGTGCAAAATATTATTATAATCTTCAAAAAGTTTAGGCATTTCAGACTATTTGTTTATTATAATAGTGACCTTTATGATTATTTAATTATTATTTTTTTATTATGTTAAATTAAGAATCACAATTATAGGATAGATAAATTGTTAAAAAATTGTTGTTTAATTTTAATTATTGATTAGTCAATTTTGTGGCTATGATTGTAATCGTATGAGGAATTGATCTATATCATAAATTGTATTAATTTCTTTATATTTTTCTATTGATATTTTTCATTTATTTAATTTATGACTCACTTCCAATACATATTATATTAATTAAAAATTAAATCCTTCCAACATCTTGATTTATCTCATCTTTAAAAGTGGCCATGTCAGTTTATTATTTTCCAAATGTTCGTCGATATTAATTTGATGATTATATTTGTTTTTATTAAAATTACTGTATTTTAGATTAAGAGTGTTGAAGTTTAATATTTTATGATTGTAAATGAATAAATAATATAAATAATTCAATGATATGTTAAATAATTCATAAGTTTTGCATTGAATAGCCGAAATATGAAATAATTAAATATTTATTAATTAATAAAAATATGAATTGGTTGTCATAATAAAAAGATGAACATGATAGTATATTTAATAATGGAGGAGATTTTTGGTTATCAACTAAACAGCAAGAAAACCAATAAAATCTTATTTTCTAAGGCAAGGCCTTTTAGAAACAAACAAAATCTCGAAAGTGGGAAGCTGTACATTTAGAATTATATGTTGACAAGTAATATATAAAAATCATTTAGATTGATTAAAATTGTTAATAATTAAGCAGAATATTGTAATATTAATGCTTGCTACTTAAAAAAGATAAAATATTCTGAATCCTCTTTTTAACCATATAAACATGGTTTTAGATTACATTAAGGTAAATAAAGAGTAGAATTCTTTACTGAAAGTCAAGATCATTATGAGAGATGGTAATCTGCTTTAAAAAGATATTGTATTCTAACCAAATTTAACAAAAAATACAAACTTATTTGCAAACACAAATTAAATGAACCATATCCATCTTGTACATATAAAGCATAAAGAAATTCTGATGGATTATTTTTTTAAATTAGAATTATTGAAAAGAATTAACTTGATGATCCAATCCTGGCATTAAATGAAATTACTATTTTAAGAAGATTAGATCATGTTTATGTTTAAAGACTATAGGAAGTTTATGAGGATTAAATATATTTATATGTAGTTTATGATCAATATGCAGGAAGAGAATAAAAATTTTTACTTCCTTAATTGTTATAGACTCCTGAAAAAGTAATAGCAGAGTTGCTTTATAAATTATTATTGGGCTTGCATCACATACATAGTAAAGGATTATTTCATAGAGATATCAAATTTGACAATATTTTTAACAGATTTCCTGATTGCCTAACTGATTGTTGCTTTGTTAATTTTTCAAGTGCAGATTTTCATGAAAATAAAATGCATAGGAGAATTGGAACACCAGGTTTTATGGCCCCTGAAATTTTTAAAACCAAATAATATGATCAATAAATTGATGTTTTCTCTTTAGGAGTGATATTTTATTATATTGTGTTTGGTAGGATGCCGTTTGGAACAGATTTTAATGAAGTATATTTTATAATTAAGCAGAGAGGTGCTTTCAAAAAATGAATAAGGAGATATTGAATATCCAGATTATTGTAAAATTTCTATCAGTGGACTTTAATTGATGAAACTGATGTTACAAAAGGAACCACAAAAACGATGTACTTCTTTTTAAGCACTAAATCATCACTGGTTTATAAATTTGAAAATTAGAGATTTATTGGGAAAACCTAGTGTTATGATGAATCAAATGAAAATGGGATCTGGACTTAATTTATCCACAATCTTAGAAAAATCTGATATGATAGACAATTCAAATATGTCAATTGCCCTTACTCCAAGAGGCATTAAAAAGAAAAGTTAAATCTCAAGATCTAAATCTTCAGATATGAATATTTTAGATTAAGAATTTATTTATGACTCTGTTGCTGATAAAATGAAATGTTTAAAAAATACTATGCCCTAACCATCTAGATTAAAACATAAATCTAATTAAACGTAAATGTAAAAATGACTTAAATAGTTTAATCATACTAATTGCTATGTATATAATTAGTTCTTCTTTTAATTAAAATTAAATAATAATGTTACATTTTTTATTATTCAAACTAACTTTTTTCTCACATGATTTATTGACATTTCTGTGACTACATCATTTTATTTAAGTATAGTTTATCAGATCAAATTTTATCATTTCAAATTACAATATAAAAGCACTTTTTTATTTATGAATGAAACTATTGTTAAAGAGCAATTATATACTATGAAAATTTTAATCCATTAATTGAGAACTCATTTAATTACCAAATTAATAAACACTGATCATAATGATGAAATCAGTAACTAAAATAATAAGAAAATCAACTCAAAGCATCGCTTTAGGAGCTAACTAAAGATGAATTAAAATAAAAAAAAGTGATATTACAATCATTCCTTTATTGCATAAACTTGAATTATTAATATATTATATATTTTTTTATCTTTAAATTCTTATATCTACATTTTAAGTTAATAGACTATAATAGCTATGTCATCTAACATAGAAGATTGTAAGGATATTTATATATATTTTTTATATCATTTGGCAATAATCAAATTATTTAAAAAAAACAGTACAATTAAGAGTAATAATAAATGTCTATTTCATAAAATTAAATAATAAAGGGTTTATAGAGGTATTAAATATCATGTGTGTTAATAAGTTCATTGTAATTTGCAAATGATTTCATAAAATTAGAATTTGTAATTAATTTTAATATATAATTATTAAAATATCAATTGAAAATAGGATTTCTATAGAATTATTAGAAATAATCTAATAAATTTTTATCAATTTTAATAATTAGTCAAATAAATGATTTTTAAGAAGAGTATTTTGATTAATTAAAAAGCCAGTAATTTCTTCATTTGCAATAATTTTTTTTATTTTTTTAAATAGTAACATGAATTTGAATCCTTAACCTTCTTAAATTAGATACTAAAATGTAAGATTAATATAAAGTACTCTTGCATATTTTGAATATTCTGCAATTTAAAAATCGAGTTAGAGAGAAGTAAATTTAAAAATACAGAATTCTACTAATTCGAATGTATTGCAATAAGAAACTGCGAGATTGATACAAGTTTAAGATATTGAAGGTATACCTGAAGTGATTGATTATGGTAATAATAATGATTAAAGGTATTTTTTTATTTAACTTAGATATTTTTTGGCTACCTAAAGTCTAGGTCCTTCTTTAAGTTCGATTATTAAGACTAATGGATAGATGTCATTAAAAAATATTTTATTGATTGGCATCTAATTGATCAAACTAATTTAGAAAGTTCACAATAAGAATTTTATTTTGAGCAATATAACACCATGCATTTTATGTTTGGGATCAGATCCTGAAGATAAATTAATATATTTGAAAGACCTATCATTTTTATAATCTAAAGAAGAAGCGTGCAAAGTTTAAAAATTTCCACTTAGAGAAAGTAATTTTCTCAGCCCAGTTTTTAATATTGCTAAAGGTCCTAATTAGATTGATGATCTTTATAGCTTGGCATACTTATTACTGTATTTAATCAATGGTAATTAAAAATATTTATCTTATATAGGAACTTTACCTTGGCAGTAATTTGATAATATAATTAATAAATTATAATTTGAGGAAATGTAAAATCATAAATAAAAAGTAACATTTGATTAATCATTTTTGAATTCATAATCTTCAATTTTTAGCTAATGGTTTAAGTATTTAAGCTCTTAAAAGTAAGGCTAACATCCAAATTATAATTATCTAAGAAATATTTTAATTTCTAAAATATATGAAAATGGATGGAAACTTAATGAAAAAATTTAATATAAGTCTGATATAATGAATCATAGCTCTAAATCTATTTTATCTATAAAAAGCAGAAGTAGAGGAACCTCTATAACAAAAACTCCTAATTAAAAAATGATTGATATGTTGAGTCCCATATACGAGGTTGATAAAGAATTTGAGTTAGCTCAGTCAGTTTAAAAGAAAAAAGATGAGTTCTGTTATTTTTAGTAATTTGAAAATTTAAAAAAATCAATAGAAGATAGATAGCTGATTGAAAATAACACAAGTTTTACTTCTTTAGAATAGAATGAAAGTGAATTATGGAAAAAAATGGAGAAATTGGATAAAATATCAAATCCTATAAAACTGATGAATAAATTTTGAAAAACTTGATATGATATTATTTATATGGGTTAGTCGTTATATTTTTGATAAAGAAAATAGTGAGTATATTGATATTAAAAATTTATTGATGTATTTATATATCTTTATATCACTCTTGTTGCAACTATTAAAATAATTATTATTGTTATGATTATGAAAATTAATTATCTTCTTCACCCTAAATTAAATATAAATGTATATATACCACTTCTGTATTTAAAGGAGTATCACTAACAATATGATTATTTTAAGTTGTGACTTCGTATTTATTGGGGTTATGAGGAGGTTTTTCAACAGGAGCAGAGAATTACATATCAGCAAGGGCATTTTTTAAAAGATCTAATTTCTATTTTTGATCTTCATCTTCTTAGGTCTATGTTAATTATTATTAGAATTCTTCTCTAAAATAACCTTAATTATGAAAGCATACTCTAATTGAGGAGGACTCTCTACCGGAAAGAGAGGCCTAGTTCCATCAGGGTTCCAGGGTCCAATATTTTATGATAATACATCAGTATTTTCACATTTAGAATTACCTCCAAGAAAATCAGGCAAATTGTCTATATCAATATGTTTTAATAATTCATCTTTATAAGAGGAACCTAAGATTGTTATTTTATTTTTTGTTTTCTCATCTAGCCAAATCTTAATCATTGCCCAAATACCAGTAAACATCATAGGGGCATTTACTATATACATTCTGAAATGGATAACAGAAATAATTACTTTCCAAGGATTTCTGGATAATTATTTTATCCAATATTTGAGGCTAATTAGATAAAGTTGTAAACCTATTTAGAAACCATTTTCATAGATCCTCCTTTAAGATCTAAGATTGTGAAAGATTATTCAATTTTTGTTCCTTTAGTTTAAGAACATGCAGGGAAAATTCTTTTGAGCAATAATTCATAGGATTGGATATAATATTTGATTAAACGTTGCTCTGTAGTTACTTCAAACAATTTGTTTAATTGAAGCATACCTTTCTAGCCCTTAAAAATCTCAATAAATATGGGTCATCATAAATTTTCTCACTCAATCCCATTTGGTTTACAATATTTCGAAAATCACTCAAAGCTTTTAATTAAGTTTAATTGCAATCTCCTGGAAATCTAGGTTATCCAACATTTAAGTTACCCTGTAAAGTCTTTGTCCTTTTTACTCATAATTTTAGATTTAATTTATAAGAAAACAATATTTAATGTAGTATTAAAATCAATAACAACAATTATTATTTATTACCATATTCTATTTTCCAAAACTGAAAAATCTATCTTTATCATTTCGCTAATAATTAGATTATTCTCTTCCGACATCTGTCCATTTAAAAATCTATTGGATTCTGTTGGTGTGGAAAATTTAATGAATCTTATCATTTCTTCTCCTATATATTCTTCTTTAGGAGTGCTTTCGGATTAAAAGTGTGAATTATGCGGTAAATCTACATCCAAATTAAATTATTATCGAAACTTCATTATTTTTTCCTAATAACTTTGATTTATTAAATTTTTAGATGCTAAATAAATATAAATCTCTAGAATAATATAATAAAATTATTAAATACTATGAATAAAATGATAACAAATTATGGATTTATTACACTTTCTTTCAAAACGAAACCAAATTATAATTTGTTTATAAAAATAAATATAATAATAAAAAGTATTTTTCTTATTTTTAAACCTACTTTCTACCTTCTTTTTATGTTTCTTTATCTCTGTAAAAAATTTTAAATTCATTCCCATCCAGCATATCTGTCTAATTTTATCTTTATGATGAATGATGATAACAAATTTACTAATATTTATTGTTTTCATATGGATTAGATAATCTAAAAATTGTTAATTTTCTAAAAAATTACATTTATTGTGAAGGAAACCATTTTTATGGAAAAAAATCAATTAAGATTTGTTACCATTGACTTTGTTAAAACAACAAAATATTATGGAAATAATTAAAAAAAGGTTCGGAACAATTTTTTTTTTAGAAATTAAAAGATTTTATAGTTTATGATAGTGTTATAATCTTAGGCAATAAATAAATATTATAATCAAATTATACCTTTATTTATTGAGGTAAAGAATAATAATATAAATATAT
>CAJJDO010000113.1:0-163333 GCA_905183005.1 Paramecium pentaurelia | reverse complement strand
TTTATATATATATTATTTGTATATATTTCATCAGTTTTCTAATTATTTTCATAAACTATTAATATTATCTACCTAATTATTTAATATTATTTTAGCCAATTAATAGTTTTGTATTATATAATTTATTGATTCCAATGGTGCTTTGTTTGTTTAGCAGATTAAACACCAAGCTTAATTTGAATTTCTTTAAATCATCAATTCTGATATAGTATAAAGAATAAAGAAATATTAACAGAAGGAATTGTTCTAAACTATCTCTTCTGATAGATTTTATCCTTTAATTCTTTTTAAATTATTAAATAAACTCTAAATTAATTAGTTGATATAGAAATTAGAGGAAATACAAGTAAATATTCGTCTAAATTAATCTATATTATTTTTTATAGAAATATTTGATTATTCATTTTAATTAATATTGGTGATATTTGGGATTATACTCCGGTTTGTAATCTATTAATTTTTTATTATTTTAATGAATTTTATATTAATTTGAAAAAAGGTAGAAATGAAGATTATCACTATAATAAAAAATAACAATAAAGTAAAAACATTTAGTTAAATAATTGAACTTAAATGATATTTGTTACAAAATAGCAATACACATATATAGAATCAAGCGCATCCTAAAAATCGAAGTAACCAGTTTTTTTCTGGTTTAGGTTGATATAAATTGATCTCTTTTGATCTTGAGGGGATTGTTGGACTTTGATAGTGTGATAGATCATATGTTGATTTTCTTATTGATTTTCTGATTTTTTTTTCTGAATATGTTACATGAACTAAGGAAAATACGAAATTTCCTGTTTCTTCTAGTCTTAAATTTGTTTAATAAGATGGAAAATCCATTTTAGGTTAGCCAGTTTTCTTGGCCACATATATGTCATAATTATTTGGATTCTAATCTACTGGATTTTGTTTTGGCACAAGTTTGAGTGCTCGAGATGTTGCTTCTTGCAACTCTAGATGACATGGAAGATCTACAAGAACTAGAATTACGTCTTCTTCATTCGGGATAAAAAATTTATATGATTTCGTTAATTAAGAAAGTGCTTCTTTCAATGGACTTATAAGTGTTTTTTTGACTTTTTAACCTGAAGTTTTAGTGCTATCTGTTTATGACATGTGGTTGTGAGTAATATTTTAGAATATATAAATATTATTTTAAGATAATTTATTTTAAGATTTGGATGCAAATCGAAATTAAATATTATGTCACGATAGTATGAATATATTATTTTAATACTCCATTTTTTTATTCTTATTAATAAATAATAATCTTTTATATATATGATTTCATGAAGGGAATTGGTGAAATCAATAATAATTAATTTTGAACATCAAACAATCCTTATAATCACATTCTAAATTTGTTAGATAAAGTTTGATTTATTGTTTTTTTGTATACCCATACTTTTTTAAAATAAATTAAATAGGAGCAGACTAATAAGGTTCTAATTTTAAAGTATGAGTTATCAGTTAAAGAGCAGAATTTGATGAAGTAATTTATAAAAAAATCGCCTTATCAGAACGATTTTAATAAAGAACTTATTCTTATTTCTCTTAGTTTTTAGGACAATCAAGATTAAAGAGTTAAGAAACTTTGTTATCTTTAGGTTTAAAGTGAATCAATCTCGTTTCCATACTATCACCTTATTAAATAGTAAATCTAGTTGTTATAAATTATGATTCTATTGCTAAACATTAGACAGGTATGTAAAATAAAGAATCTTTAATAACTGGCATATCATCTAATTTAGGTCTAATAAGAAAAGGATTAGCTGGTACTACTTCAATTTTATCTGCTAAATTAGTTTCATAAGGTATATTTAAATTGCAGAGTCTTCCAACAAAATCATTGTATGTGATTGATTAACATTTATAAATTACAAATCTATATACTTAAAGAATATTTTCCCTTTCGTAGTCAAATAATACTAAAAAGGTTTCAGCTACATCATATATACTGCATTTAAAATGGATTTCATAGTCATTGTAATAATCTAATTTGACTGCTGGATCTCCTACTATTTTTAAGGTTTTAATATATCTAATTATAAATTATTGGATATACTTTAAAAAATGTGAATTGAGCATAATTGGATTATTCACTACAACTTTCGTTTCTTCATCTCCAGAATAATAAATCCTAATAATGTCATGATATTCTTAAGGCTAAAGAATTGGTTTTATTTTGGATTCATTTTCAATTTTTTAAGTATCAT
Organism: Paramecium pentaurelia; assembly: GCA_905183005.1. Taxonomy (NCBI): domain Eukaryota; phylum Ciliophora; class Oligohymenophorea; order Peniculida; family Parameciidae; genus Paramecium; species Paramecium pentaurelia. The sequence goes on along the minus strand of CAJJDO010000113.1, from coordinate 161,111 downwards.
GTTAAGGTTTTTCAACAACTAAGATTTCTTTTGGTTTTTCTTAAAGGCTGATATCTGTTTTAATTTCATCATCTGTATATTAAACTAATACACCAATATCTAGTTGTCCAATAATGAAATTGCCATCATAAGAGATAACATCACATTCTTTATAATGAGAACAAACAATTGAAGATTCTTAAAACATAATAGAATCTTAAAATAATGGTACAAAACATCTTCCTAAGATTGTAATTGAACTTTCATTCCAAATTTCAATAATAGCAATTTTATTGGTAAGATTTTATTCTTTTATAACTTTTTTAAATTCTAAATGCATGTACATTCTATCTGACATCCATCTTTCAAATTCTTTTTAATTTTTTGCTTTGTGACTTTTAATTTCATCTTCTTATCCAAGTATATGAATTCTAAATAATAATGATGTCGGACAATAATTATCAAATAAATAAATAGGTTATAATACAAAATCTTCTTTTATAGGAGAATTGATTTTTAATACAAACTTATAAGATGTTAAAAGTAGTGTAATCTTCAAATTAAGTTATGTTTTTGATTCTTCCAAAGTTATTTAAACTTATCTACTAGCAGGCAGATCTCGATGACCAAATCCAACTTATAAATAAAAATCTAATAGAGTACCTAAAATAAAATATGAAATTATTTATACTTCTATAACATATTTCTAAATTTGGATGGTGAGGTTATTCATATTACCATTTATCAAATTTATGTTTTAAGTCTTCTGTTAAAGAATTTTATAAAATATCTAATTTTTCTTTTCTTTTTCTAAAATTTAATAGTCTTTGTTCTTCCAATTAATATTTTTCTTTTGCTAATTCAAAATTCTTGATACCAACTTCCAATAAGCCTTGAAATTCATGTAATAAAACTTGAGTGTTTGATTAGACATAAGAATTTTAATTAATCATACCTGTAATAAGATTAGTAGTATTCTATTTAATTGTGAATAGATCAGCTATCAATTTATTTTATCTCATTATATTTTCTTCTCTAGCAAGTCCAGTTTTAACTATTTTAGTAATTATTGTATATACTTTCGTTTTTCTTTTTGATTGATAATTCAATTAAACGTCCTTTTAATGTATTTGGATCAATCAATTTTTAAAATTGTTTTTTTTATTTGTTTTATTAATTACCTTTCTTTTCTTACTTTTATTCAAAATAAACAAAATCATATGTAATAATTGCTTCTCCTGGTGATTTAGGAGTTAATTTTGCATACCACTTTTTTGAATTAAATGATTTTCTATCTCCATGTATTTATAATTTTAATTTTTCATTAGCCTTTGTACAATCATTAGGAGTCAAAGCAAACCATCCAATATTCACTTCAATAGGATCTTATTAAATTTCTAAGATTTCAACTTCATAGTGATAAACTAATTAAAATATAACAGCAGAATCTTTATAAATTCTATCTGCTCTAATGGGTTTTTCAGTGGAGTATACAATAAATTTTTCATTTCTTTCAATTTCACTTAAGATATATATATTTTCAAATCCAAATTCATTAACATCTCTCCAACCATTATGACAAAATGGTATTAATTTAGTTTTAGCTTTTGTAATTTTAATAGTATCAGCGTCTTTTTCATTAACTTATTATATTTCTTATTACTTTTATTTTATATAATTTAGTATTTCTAAATCAACAATTTAATGAATATAAATTTTACATTTAGGAAATGATAAATTTAATGCTTCATCTAATTCCAAATATTTTAAATCATTAACTATAGGTGGTAATTTAGTTCCTCTCAATCCAACAACTGTATCGTCATAACCAAATAATAAAAAGGGACCTATCAATTTCATTAAAGGTGTTGGAACATGCTTAAAGTTTTTCCATTTATAACTAACTTATATAGGTTTGATTTGTTTTTATTCTCTAATATAAAAACTATTTGTCAAATCTCTTACACTACCAGCATATAAATCTGCAAATGTAATCTTTGCAGATAAATCAATTATAGCATAACCTAGAGTCTTAAAAGTAGTTGTCAATTTTGTTTTATTGCTATATTATGAAAGTGTAAATTCAACAGCTAATTTATATTCCTTTAGATATTAAGCTTTATTCATTATAAAAGCTACCCAAACAGCTGCATGTTAATATCTTGTGATTGCTTGTCCACTTCTTAATTTTGGTTAATTTCTAGTTTGTTTTTTTTGTGGGATTTCATTTTCATTTAACTCTCCTTCATCTGGATTATCTGCCATATTAACTAAATCAGTCAAAAATATTGTTAGATAAGGACTTTTATAAGTATTTGATATAAATTATTCTGTTTTTGTATCATATATAGTAGCTGACATTCTTAATTTAAGTTAAGTTTCATAAGCATCTATTTCTGGAGGAAATGATAAATTTTCCAATTTATCAATAACAATATATTGTAAACGTAATTCTTTATTATTTATTTTATTTCTGCTATAAAATTCTCCTCCATTTTTTAATTATTCTAACCAAATGCCTACATTTGAGATTTAATCATGTAACATCATTATTATAAATAATTTAATGAAAATATAACTAATAAAATATGTTTGAAGTTTAAAAGTTAGAAAATAAAAATCATTCTCCTTATTATCTTTAACAAGAGGCATCCCATCTTACAGTTTTATTACTATGTTCATTATTAGATGATGAGTTATTGGAACATTCTTTTAATGCAGGTTTTAATTTTTTTTTTAAATTGACTTTCCTACTCTTTAATTCAGTTTATTGATGAATGCAACTCATAGTTCTCTTTTTTCTATAAACATCATTAGTAATATTATAAACTGGCTCTATCTTATCAATCATACTAAAGGATAAATCTTCTTCTCTTTCCATCTTATAAGTTTGAGAAAATATCTTATAAGAATTGCTAGGTTGTACATGTCTTTTTGCAAATGATTCATAATCTTCCTCAAAAGAAGTATCACATTTACATTAATTACCCATTTTCTATATATTTTATTAATTTTAGAATAATCATTTATTAATATATATTCTAACCACATCAAACATATCATTTTGTTTTATCTAATAATAATATTTAATATGTTGTAATTTCAATATTTACTCCAGAATTAAACTATATACAAATTCTTATAGTATAAATTAGTTGAATATATATAATAATATATTCACCATTTTTAATGTATAAAAATAATTATATATTATATTGTTGTATTCCCAATCAAACATAATTCTTAAATTAAGAAAATGTTTTAGCAATTTCTACTATTAATTTATATATTAGAAAGATTAAGAATTCTATATTGATTAAAGCATTATATAAAATTGAGAATGGCAATTATTTTATTTCGGCTTTCAAAGTGTTTTAAATTTGATTTTAATTTTTCAATATAGAATATTAATAATTAATATAAAATTTATTTAATTAAATAAATCCACATAATCGTTGACGTAATTTTTAGAATTTAGAATAATTATATAATAGTCACACTAAATATTTCTTGATGATTCATTCATATGATAATTATTATTTATTTTATGGTTTTAACTCCATATTTTATGTAATTCCAAAGAAAATTTTAATATATAATGATTAAATTATTTAATAATATAAGAGATACATATTAAAATGAAAAGTTTAGAGAATTAGTATAAACAAGAATATCCAAATTTGATTGCATGTTTTGTCAGAAATACCTATCATTTACCATTAATTAAGGCTGATTTGCAAGATAAAATAGAAGAATAATTTGATCAAGTGAAAATAGAAAATGAATTCACAATTGATACAAATATATAAATTGAATAAGCAGAAATCTTTAAATGTTTCAATCCTGAAGCTCTTAATGAAGCATTATTTTAAAATGCTACAATCCTTAGAAAATTTGGTAGAATTAGATGTTTGATGTCTAGAGGTTAGTATTTAGCAGTAGGGAGTAATTTAGGAGCAGTACTTAATTTTTATATTGGTGCTGATCCTCCAAATAAGTCATATATTGAAATGAAAAGTTAATTGCTTTATGCAGCAGAAATATGCTAAACAGAACATGGTAGTGTAAACTAATTAAGTTTTAATTTGTCTCAATCATAACTTGCTGTTGGATTTGATAATGGAGTTATTGGAATATATGATATAATAAATATGAAGCATTTGAAATGGGTTAAGGTACATCAAATTAGAATTGTTTCTTTGGGATATGTTAATGAAAATTCATTTTTTTCAGGTGATGAATAAGGCAATTGTTTTATAACTAGATGTGCTAAAGGAAGAATATTTTATGATTTGGATTCCTAATTTATAATAAAATCATAACCAATGTCAATCATTAGGTCTATTCCTATAAAATGTAAGTCATTATTCAATTTTCCTGAATATACTATTGTTGCATTAGGTAATGGATATAAATGTTGGGTGTTAAGGATTTAAGATTCAAATGTTACTTAATTTACAATATTAGCAGATTTCTAAAATGATGCTCCAGAAAATAATTAATGTATTCTTGAATGGGACATTCTTAAAATTGAAGATAAAGATAGATTAGTATTAGGTATATCTTGGACTAATTAAACAAAATCTTTTTTATTTTAAGGAACTGAATATGTGGAAGGTAAAATAAGAGCAAATTTTAAGTTATGGAAAGAATTAAAAATGTCTGCAAATGTAATATTTAATTAAATTATTAGTTTATATATATGAATTCAATTTATAATGATTTAGTATTATTATTAACTGAAAAAGGAGCAGTATATACAAGCAATTTCTCTAATTATAAGACATAGAAAATTATGTAAATGGAATAATTTGAACCTTTACCTCTTATGTATTGGAAAGATAATAAATATGAGAGTTAATTTAATGTATGTATTTCAAATAATGAAATACTATAAGAAATATATATTTTAACTAGCTAAAATGTTACAGTATTGAAATATTATAAATTTGAAGATAAAATTAGACATTTTATGGAAAATTAATAATTTTTATTGTGTTTTTAATTGATTTTATGTATACACAAAAAAGTATTTATGGAATTTGATAGATAAAAGTTAATATTATTTGCATAATAAATTATTGATTTATATAGCAAATAAATAGCTAGATTATAAATTAGTGGTAAAACAGAGGAAGCAAAGAAAAGAGGAATATCTTTGGTTAAATTTATAATAGATATCGGAACTGAACAATATTTAAGTTCTATATGTGATTTACTATCAAAAACTTTGAATGATGAATCTACTTTTTTTTTAAGTATTGTTGAACCTTTTATTATTAATAAATAGTTCAAATTCATTCCTGATGAAATCCTTTTAAAGTTAATTTCTCTTCTTAAAGGTCAAAAAGCAAAGATTTTTCTGTTGCTTAATTAATTAGATCTTAATAGAGTGAATTACTCTATTTATTTATAAGCTTGTTTAGAAAGTTAATTGTTTTCTCCTATGATTTATTTGTGTACTAATTCAGGTAAAAATGAATTTTTAACTCCATTATTTTAAATATGGAATTACAGTATGAAGTAATCATAATTAGAGAATTTTGAAGAAGAAATCATAAGTGTTAGAAAAGTGATTTCATTTATAGAGTATATTTTGTTGGGCAAACTTTATGATGGTTAATCAATACCTATTACTACTTTAAAGGTAAGATAGTTGAAGATTAATTTAGAGTACTATTGAAATGATGGTTGTATGGATTTTCGAAGAGAATAATCTAAGAAGAATGATATGGGTTGACCCTTATGGTGCATTTTATATATTGTATTAAATAATGTCAACAACAAAATTACATTAAATTGAATTAGATCATTCTAAATAATTGTAAATATTTGATATTTATTTTAGAAATGTAATTTAAAGTGTATTAAAAATGTTTATAAATCCTACTTATCGTTGGAAATTTTAATAATAAGAATTTGAGATTTAATAATAATATAATGATATAAGAGGATATGAAAACTATGATATTCAAACAGCTTATTCATTTTTTATAATAAAGGTTATTTTTATATTGAAATTGGAAGTAGAATTTGATATAATGATGGACATTCTACTTTTTTGTACATTTAATAAATCATTTCTCTTTTACATAGATTATAGATCATATGCAGAAGTGATTGAAAAAATTGAATTAGGTTAATTAGAATAACATTAAAGTCATTCAGAAATTATTGAATATTTTTAATAACGATTAATGCTTAAATTTGTGCATATTTTAGTTAATAAAATAAAAACTACAAAACATAAAGAATAGATAGAAATGTTAAATGGATTTACAGATCTAAAATAAATACCATTAATTTAAGCTTATCTATATTATTATGTTGGAGAATATTAAACTCCTGTATCAATTTATTTAAAATCTAATAATATTTTAGTTTAAAAATAAGTATTTAAATATTTACATGATACTTTAATCTCTATGGTATTTATTATATATTATTATTATAGCATGGTAAAGATACTTATTCTAAACTTAATTCAATAATTGTATCTAAATTATAAGATTTAATAAATTTAGATATACAAAAAACTAGAGAATTAATTTGTTAATTTTAAAAAGATAATGAATTATAAATTATAGATAAATTAGGTTAGAATAAGAAATTATAATTAAAATATATTGAAACAGTAATTAAAAAAGATATTAATTCAGAATTTGGTTTAAGTAATATTTTATTAACAAAACATATTGAAGTAACTTCAATCTATTATTTTAATAGCTTTTATGTGAATTAGAACCTGAAAGAGTATTGTCATAATTGAAAAAAATACATTATCCTTTAGAAGAAGTGTTGGAAATTTGTAAGAAATTTTAAAATATTGAATCCACTGCCTATGTATATTGTAGATTAGGTTTTATTGGAGATGCAGTACAATTATAGATTGTTCTATTAAGAAATATGATATCAAAAGTAATTGCTAAATAAAAAAATGTTGATACAATTGAATAAAGAGAATATGAAGAAATAGAGAACAAAATGAATGAAATTTCAGATATATGTCAATATCATTCAGATAATCCTGATAAAAGTTGGTATTATTTCATAGATAGTCTAATCGAATTAAATACTCAAATATCAGAAATTTAATTAAATAAAATATTAGTTAGAAAAATTGGACAATTATTTGAAGTATCTATTCATAACAATATAGGATATTTCTACTCATACTCCATTAGATTTATTTGCATAACGATTAGGTACTAGATATAGTAATATTAATATTAAGGAATATAAAGGAAACTTCATTAAATTAGTCAATACTTTTTCTTATCAACATTACTTCATTTAAAATGCAAAATTTATAATTTAAAGATTTTTCAATATGGAATCATAAAATTTTTTGAAGGCTCATCTTGAAGGACATTTTACATTAAATTATTGTGACATATGCAATGAATAAATTGATAATAAGGGGTATAAATATTTATGTGGTCATTTTATTCATGTTGAATGTAAACAAAAGGATCATTAAGCATGTTCAAAATGTTTATAATCTGAAAGATTCTTTTTAGAACATACAGTTTAAAAATAAAAGTTAAAAATTAGTAGAATGAAAAATGATGAATAAATTAAATAAATAGATACAAAATAATTAAGTAATTAAATTATTTTATTAAATAGATCCAACAAATTAAAGATAGAAAGAAGATAAAACTGAAGTAAAAATCAGTAATTCAGGGAAACTTTTTCTCTTTGATATAGAAAGAGAATAGAAATATGATATGAGAATCGAAAATGATATTAGTAAATTAATCAGAGCTAATATGTGATTATTAAAAAATCTATATTATACATTATAATTCTAAATGACATAAAAAAAGTGTATAGGCTAAAAATATGAATACTATCTAAAAGATAAACTAGGATCTGGAAGCTTTGCAGAAGTTGTAATGGGAAAAAATATATTAACAAATGAAGTAGTTGCAATTAAAGTAATCTAAAAATCTGTTTTGTCTAAATATGGGTAGTCTTTCTTAATTAATATTTTAGTGAAGGCATCATTAATTAAATACAATTAGAAGTTAAAATACTCCATAAATTAGCTAATCTCACAAAATAAACAATTTGTCCTTTTATTAATCGAATATACGAATTTATAGAAACTGCTAATTACTTTTATATTATTTTGGAGTTCTGCAATTAAGGAACCTTATTTGATATGATATAGAAATAAAAAAAGATTGAAGAAAGAGAAGCTATTTTTATATTATTTCAATTACTTTAAGCTTTTACCTTACTTGCTGATAATAATATAGCACATAGAGATATTAAACCTGAAAATGTGTTTATTAAAGATGGAGTTTATATGGGCTTTGGGACTTCTTACTCATGAGATACTATTTGGAGAAATTTATTATGTAGGTAGAAGTTAATTTGAAGTTTAATAAAAAATATTAACAAAACCTTATTTATTAAATGATCAGAAGTATAAGATATCAGTTCAATTTAAAAATTTATTATGCAAAATGGTCTATAAAGATTAAAATTTAGTATTTATGGAAATTATATCAATAGAGAATAAGTGCTTAAGAAGCCTTAATGGATTCTATATTTGATTTGTGTAAATATAATCCAAAATATCTAAATATTATGGAAATAGAATAAGAAAAATTTTAAATTTTAAGAAAATAGAGAATTATTAGAATAGACTAAATTAAAATAAGATGAAGATACTAAGATATAAAAAGAATTAGAATAGAGATAAAAAAAAGAAGAATAAGAGGAACAGAAACTATTATAAGAGGAACAGAAAATATTATAAGAGAAGATAAAACAAGAAAAGAATCTATTTATTCAAGAAGGAATAAACAGTATTAAAGAAGAAATTCTTGATAAAGTTGCTGGAATTATTCTAATGGTATAATTAACAGATTATTTAAATGATACTATTTAACAATTATGTAGATTTGAAATTCTTTATATTTTGAAATAAGCTACAATTCTAATTTAATAATTAAAAGATCGACTTGAATAAAAGGCTATTTTAGGGATGCATGATCATATTAAAATTAAATTTGATATTGAAATATGGATGGATTTTTATGAAGATAGAACGTAATAATCTTATTAATAATAGTGTCTATTAATTAATTGTTGAAATTGAAAGTAAAGAAAATTAAATTAAAAAAAAATATATAGATTATCTAAACTTATTTAATAATTATACATATCAAAACTTTCCAAATAATTAGTATTAATTAGAAGTAATTGCTAATCTAAATCTGAGCAAACTCATTGATATTCAACTCTATTAAGATTAATTATTCATAAAAATATAGTATCTAAGATAGGATTCTTTGAAGACCTAAAATGAGGCTACTAAACATTAAATATAAAAGTGCATATTGTGTATGTAGTTTACGAATATTAGAAACTTTGTTTCAGGTTAGTTGTTGAATATCTAAAAATTTATATAAGCAATAATAAATGAAGATTTAGAAGAAATGAAATCCTCTTTATTTAAAAAATGAGGAATTAATTTTAAATAATTATTAATATATATAACTATTAACTTTTTAATTTAGATCATATTTATAAATTGTTTTATCTAATTTTGATTTTCTTCTTATTATAACAGAAACTTAGAAATAGAATGATTTTTTTTATCTTTATGTGATAATAATTTAATTATTATACTTTTTAATAATTGAAATCTAATATTTAATTGATTATTTTCATAAATAAGATTTTGTTTTGATACTTATTATAAATTTTATTTTATTAAACTTAATATTGTATATAATATAAAATATATTTTAATAAAATTTATATAATTTTAAATAGTTTGAATCTAATAAATTATTTTATAATTATCATTTATACTATTAACTGATATAAACTAAATTTTAAATTCAAGAAGGGATTATCCTAATTGATAAATATGAATTTGAGTAGAGAATTAAGTTCATAGAGGAAGACATATAAAATTTTTAACTCACATAAATTATTATCTGAAAGTCTAACAGCCTAAAAATTTGCTGTATTATGTTAACAGCAAAATATTATACTCAAATATAAAAAATGAAAATGATCTTTAGATTTCATTAAGAAATTTTAACAGTCCATAAATGTGTATTAAAAATATAACATGATATATAATTTAATATCATTGATGTTATTCAATTCTTTATCTAGTTTTTCTTTTCTCTTTTTTTGATCTATTTCTTCTAATCTATACAGGATGAGTTCTTGATAAATGTCCTCCAAGAGATTAAGGATTATTAAATAACTTTGAGCAATTGGGACATTTATAAAAAGCATAATGTGTAGATTATCGAAGAAGTGGGATTTATGTCTATTGGTCATCTGTAAGATCATTATCTTCTTATTATAATGGTAATTAATTCATTATTTTTATTAATTCGAATATTGATATTATTATCTACCTTATATAGTAATATTAAATAAGATATATTTTATTATTATAGTATTATTCAAAATAAATTTAATATTTTACATTTACTTATATATAATTGATTAAGTTTTTATGAATTTTGGGTACTAATTCTAAAATAGATAGTTAATTCTAGACATTCAAAAAATCTCAAGATTTGATAAGAATTTTAAAACATAATACTCCAGCCTTAAAAGAATTATTAAAGAGAGATGATTTCTTAAATGACTTGAAAGCTAGTGCAATGCATACATTTATTGAATAGTTATTGTTATTACTAATATCAAATCAGTATTTTAAAATAAAAGGATTTGATAGAAGAGATGATAGGTTTAATCAAAAGGATTTATTTTATTGAATATATTATTTAATAATTAAATATTATATGATATTTAATAAATTAAATATAGTACTGTTAACATCTAATAAAAATCAAAACAATTATCCTTTTATAATAAGTGAAATATTTGAACATTCAACATTAATAGAACATATATTTGCTGGAAGATAACCAAAATTAGCAAGAATAGAGAGAAAAGTAAAAGATGTAAGTTACGTAGACAACTCTTGAGTAATATCTGTCAGCCAATTAAGATACAATAGATAATTAAGAAGAAGATCAAGAAAGTCAAAGTTCAAGTAATATAAAAATTATATAAATATATATTTTAGTTAAATTTCTACCTGATACAACTGATATTCTAGGCGATTAAGACGCTTTTTATTTAATTCAAAAATTGTTCTCTTTTCTAAAATTTTCTAATGTAAATGAGACTTAAATTGGATATTTTGGAAAAGCCTTAAATATTATATCTAAACATTATTGTATCGAAGTAATATTACTTTAATTATAATTAAAGTTTTGGAATTTCTCTAAGATTTGTGGATCTATTATTAGTGATATAAATAGTCATTTGAAATTCAAATAAATTCAAGAATTCTTTGCAAAAGTAATAATAATGGTTCATCCTTCAAAAAAGAATTTTAATCATCATTTTAAATAAAGAAAAAAATTAGTTTAAGGTCTCTTTGAATGTATGTTAGAATGGGAAGATAATTTAATTGTAATTTTTAATATTCAATTTAATATCAGTTCCTTGAAAGTGTCTCTAAATTTTTGAATTGTATATTTCAATTTGGCAGTCATTTATATGAATATATTAATGAAATGATAGATCTTATTATAAAACCTGTGTTTTATTTTGAAATAGCTGTAATTAAATTATATAATAATAATATATAGTACAAATCAAAAGAACCTGCTGTTAATAAATTATATTACAATTCAATTTGTTTCTTAGGAATACTCAATACTTCATTACTCACATAATAGAATGTATAATTATATCAACCTATGGAGAATGTTTTAAAATAAATGATTAAATTAAATACTCAAATTCCATCCTTTTAATAAGACATTTAATCAAATCTGGCTAATATGTAATTATTCTTAAATTATTAATATGAAAAATACTAATATCTATTTGGAAATAATAATCTTATTATTATTAAATCAATAGATGTTATCATAAGATCCAATAATTAAGAATTGATAGACCTATTATTTGATTATAAAATCTTTGATTATTTATTGGTTTATATTTATATTTATTCATTTAATAGCATTAAACATCATTATTTCATTTAAATAATTAATTACATAATGCTGTACTTTCCATTTTCAATTATCTCATTATATAAGATATTCAAAGAATAATTAATTAAACTTAGATCCTAGAGTATTTGAATACAAATATAGTTTTATCTAAAAAGTATTAATTCATATTTTATTAGAGCAATTCAAAATTAGGTTATATAGGTTGTTTAAAAAAGATAGGTTATCTACTTCTATCATACTTAGAAAATTTTGAATAGTATTAGTCATTAAAGATTTAACTGCTTGAATTTAAACATTAAGAGGACTCTTTCCTTTTAAATATTAACCCTAAGGATTGTAAAGAGATTGAACCAATTCAATTGAGTATTGACAGATAAATTGAAATGTTGCTTGATTAAAAGGATAATAATAATAATTAAAATTAAGACATATATCCCTAATGAAATTTTAAATTAAAATAAACTAACACATTTATAATCATTTTTATTAATAACATTCATGTTATACCTAAGAGTAAAATGAAATAATTATCCACTAGGAGCCTGAAGAAATCTTTGAACCTTCAAAACCTAAAGTTGAAAATAGACTTTTAAAATATGGCAAAAAATATGAAGAAAAACGAATGAAACTCAAAGAATCAAAATATAATGAAATGATGTAAGATCGTCCCTTCATTCAAAATATCAACTCCCAAAAAAGAATCAATTAAAGTGTAGTTGATAGACTATATGAGTCTCCACATTGTGGAAATAATTGTGGTTAAATTGAAAAACTAGTAAAAAAATCATCTGTTAGATATCCATTATAAGAAATAGTCAGACCAATTAGTTCTTAAAATCCTTATTAAAATATTCCATCATAACAATCACCTCTAAAACAATCATAATCTTTATATTCATAGTAAGGTAAGTATTTGGAAAATACATACTCACATTCATAAAAAATCAATCCTATTCGTTAATCTTAAACATTAAATTTCAATAACAACTCTGTTCATAAATCAAATAGTATTATTTAAATTAGTATGGATCTCTTTTAAAGAAAGAAAAGATCATAAAACATATGTTGAATATAAATATTATTTTCAATTCTAATATTACTATTCATAATTTTTTACATTAAGTAATTTCAATAGTTTATTCTCTATCTACTTAAATCCAAACTTTAATCTCATATTTCTCTTGTTTCTCATTTCCCTTCATTGTTACATTGAACTATAATCCTAAACACATTTACATAATACAACATTCCTTATACCATCTAATTCTTTGAACCATCCAAACTCTCCCATTATAAATCATTCAATTTGCAACTTTCAGCATAATGTTTTTATGCATATTAAAGAGCTTTATTATAATTCTTAATTAGATTTACATGTAGTACATCAGAATTAGAATCTGTTATAGGAAATACTCCACCAGCAAAATCATTATCATCATCAACAAATCCATTATCGTAAGAAACCAATAATCTTTCAGATTATATTGTTATAACAAAGAATAAAACTAATACAATTTTCATAATAAATTATAATAAAATCTGGAATTTATTAATTTATTTTCCTATTATCGAAATTAAAATTATTTCATAAATAATAATAATAAATAAAATTCTCAATCTAATCAGGATTTTTGGTTAATCATTTTTTAAGTGATTTCATTTAAATTTGGATTAAATGAATGATACTAATATAATACTAATAATATATGAATCTCTATCATATAAAGTACTAAGCTTATTATGAATATTTATAAAAAATTAAATATTTTAATAAATATATGATTAAGCATAAATAATTTATTTTAGATATCTCAACATAGTTAATGGTTTCTTATTTTCCATCAAAATAACAATGAAATTTTAGCCAATGTTGTCAATATAAGTTTACAAAATAGATAAAGATTATAAGATAAAAAAACTACACAATTTCCTAAAACCGACTTATCAATCCAAAATCTTAAACATTTTTTATTATACATTAAGATCTAAAATTTGAATGTTAAATTCAGATTATTATTATCATAATAAATATAATTTAACTTTTAACAGCAAAAAGTTTAAATTGAATTATCATCTCTTAAAACTAAATTATTCTTGATGATCAATATTACCTTTATTAGAAAAAGAGGTAAATTTATTAATAATAATTAATATACTACTTTAAAATTAACATAATAATCAATACATATATAATAAATAATACTATATATATAATATTGTATAGATTTCTTAGATATGTAATTAGAGATTTCCAGAATTTAAAAGTATCTGATAATGTTTATAAAAGTCTATAATGATTGTTCTACATAAATATAATAATTAATATTAATCAGATTTACTATAATTTGTAGTATTATATAAATAATATTAAGATAAATTATTTTGCAAATAAATATATATGTAATATCTTCTCATTTTTTTACATATTTTTCATATCTACTCATATTTCTCTTTAAAATTTCATCAACAGGTCCAATCAATCTTCTGAAACTGTCACTATCTAAATATACGACTATCACTTCGCTCTTGAGATTTATTTTATATTTACTTAAGCAACAATATTTGCAGCTCTTGGCTCATGTTTTATTAAAGCTAATTCACCAAAATAATCTCCTACTTTATAACTGTAGACTTCCTTCTCAGTACCTAAAATTAAATAGAATTTGAAAATTACCATTTTCAGTTTTAGTAGCTATACAATCACCTTTTTGAATAAAATAAAATGTATTTCCTTATTCTCCTTATCTTATAATATAGTCTTTCTTATTGAATTTTTAGACTTTCAAAGCATCAGCAATTTGCAATCTTTCATATGGATCCATATCTAATAAAGAATTAAATGAAATGGATACCTTTCAATAATTCCACTTTGCTAAGAAATTCTTCATATTTTTCTCTCTTTTTAGCAGCTGCATCCTTAACAATATGATTAAATGTTTCTCTATCCAATGAGAAGCATATAGCATCAGTTTTAGCTTTAATTGTTGCTGCTCTTGGTACATTGTATAATAAAGCCAATTCACCAAATGATTCTCCAGGTTGATAAACTTTCTATGAAGAGGAATTAAATAAATATATACTAAATGTTTTTCAGGTTCTCCCTTTTTGAATACTTTGAAACAGTCAAGTTATCCTTAATCAACAACATAGAGTACATCACCATCATCACCTTGTTTGATCACAAAATCACCAGCTCTAACAAAAATATAAAGAAATGGATACTTAAATTTCTTCTCTTCCATTGCATCAATAACAATAGCTAATTCATGTTCATCTAAGGCACTAAACATAAATGCTTAGCTCATTCTTTGTTTAATTCTTTTAACGGCATCTTCACTTTTATTAACTTTCTTAGCTTAGTATTAACCCTTTAATCAAGATGATTAAATACTTTCTTATTGAATTGTCCATAAACTTCAGCACTTACAGAAGTTCTTGTTGGTTTATTAGCTTTAGCCTATATTAACTTTTATTTGTCTTATAATTCTTCAACATGTTCATCCTCACTGCTTTCATCGCTGCTGCTTAGAACTTTCTTTTAAATCATTTTATTTAAAAAATAAAAAAGGCAAACAAAAGATCACCTATTTCAATCAAGGATATACATGTTATACTAGAATCTCTTATATTACTAATAAATGAATGGATCAAATTTTATATATATATATATATATTCATTTCTATTATGACTTTGCAATCTTTTCCTTTATTTATTTTAAACTTTTATTAGCATCTTAAAATTTAGGATTCACAGCTCCTCTACAACTATTACGAATCTCATCCAAAGCTTTTTATTGTAATATTAATTCCTCTTTTAAATTATTATTTTATCTCAACAACCTCTAATTTTCTAATGTTTATGAAGTGTATTATGTAGATAATTCAGATAACGTTTGTTCTAAAAACTGAATCTATTCTAAAATAATTTAAAAGTGATCCCTATTTTCATGAAATGAAGAATGTGAAGATATTTCACTATAATTCTATATTTACTGTAATTAATGTATTTATTGTAATTATTACTATTACTATTACTCTAGTTTTTCAATCAAATTTAATTTCTATTTATATTATCTTTTTAATTCTTTTGTATCCTCTTCATATGCAATTATTAAATTTGATTAATCCTTTATTTTTTATTCTTATTCCTACAATCTTTTCTACATTGTTATTAATTCATTGCTTAAATCTTATATTTATTTATCCTTATCATTTCCCAAATTATTTAATCTCTCATTCTCCTCTACAACTTTCATAATTTAAGATTCCTAAATTAATAATATAATATCAATACCATTTATTCTATTGCATATGCTCTCTCATCTTATTCACAAGCTTATTTATATTTTTATTTCCATTATAGAATTTCTTCACTTTATAAATCAATAACTCCTTCCAATCTCTCAATTCTCTCTTTTAAATTATTCAAATTTAAATTATCTCCTCCTTAATTACTTATATTATATTATGTATTCTTTTGTTTATCTATTATTGTAACTAAATCTTATTTCTCCTTGAATAATCTCTGAATCATTTCATTTAATTTTCTATTCTCTTATAATACTGCCTAAGAATTTAAATCCATTGAAGTAGAGTCTGTATACAATCTTCTACTTGATGACCCATTTTCTTTATTATTTTATACCAATGGACTATCAGAAACTAATAGAGTCTTTTAACTGCTCCCTCTAAAACTGTTCTCATTTCCTTATGAAGGCATATTGAGTAATTTAACTTCTTTGTATAAATTAATCTTCTGAGGAGTAGATGGAATTTAATCGTCCTATTCAATTATTGCCATTTATTATTGTCCAAATTATGTAGGTGATAAAGATTTGCAAGGAAAAGTCTTTTAGTGAATCTACTAGTATATTTTTTATGGTTGTTGCTTAAAAGTTTGTTTGGGTGTTTAATAACTATGAAACATATTTAACAGATTTATTTAATTTATTGTTAAAGCTTCTATCCAAATATATTAATTTTTTGATAATATTTAAAAATATTTTATGTACTCCTTTCATTCAGAATCTCCCGACAAACACCTTAAACATTAAATTTAAAATATCCTCACTTAAAACCTTTTATATAATAAAAATATATTTTAAAATTATTTATTTAAAATGGCATAAAATACAACAAGTGGACCTATGTAAAAATACAAAATAGTTTTTCTTGGAGAACAAGCTGTTGGAAAAACATCAATTATTAATAGATTTATTTTTGACAACTTCACTGGTAATGAATAGGTATAATCATAAATTCAAACTAAATAAAGCCCACTGTTGGTATTGATTTCATTTCCAAGACTCTTTAAGTTGATAATAAATCTGTTAGACTTTAACTATGGGATACAGCTGGATAAGAAAGATTTAGATCACTCATACCTAGTTACATTAGAGATTCATAAGCAGCCATCATTTGTTATGATATTACAAGTATTAAACCTTAAATTTAACTAAGATGAGAAATCTTTCCAAAACCTACCAAGATGGATTGAAGATGTTAAAGAAGAAAGAGGAGATGAAGTCTTAATATACATATTGGGTAATAAAATTGATTTGGAATCTGAAAGATTAATCTCTACTAAACAAGCTGAAGACAAAGCAAAAGTATTTTGACTTTTTATTTTAATATAATAGGAATTAGGTGCTTAGTTTTAAGAAGTTTCTGCTAAGAATGCAACTAATGTAGCTGAATTTTTTAAAAAACTTTCCTATGAGTTGTTAGGCAATCCTGCTGAGCAATCTCAAAATTAATAATAATAATAACAATAGCCTGTATAAATAAATTTTATTTTTAGAAAACATAACAACCATAAATTTAGTTATAGAACTAACCTAGAATTCAAGATAATGAGGATAAAAAATAAGGAGGAGGATGTTGCTGAACATTAAATGATTATTCATTTTTATGGTTTTGTACAGAAATTTTATTAAGTCTAAATTATATATATATAATATAGTTTATTTTTCAATACTCATCATGACTTATATAAGATTTATGAAAATTCTTAAACAAAGTTGTATGATATTTTTTCAAAGGATTTTCCTATTAAATCATATAATTCTTTTATCATTTTTGAATTGGATTTTAAGATATTTTCAATTATATCTTAATTCAACATAATTTGAGGAATCTATGGAATTTATTTATATTTAAATAAAATCTCAATTGGAATTTCCTCCTTCTCTGATAATAGAATTGATATTTATGATAAACAACTTATATGATGATTAAGAATTTTAAGTGAAACTTGTTAATCTTTAAGTTCCTTGCTGATCTTATTTAATGTTTCTAAATGAGAATCCTCAATTTTCTTTATTTCCTATTCTATCTAAAATATATATCATATTAATAAAATTACTTAATTATATTTACTAAGTTCTTATTATTTTTCATTCATCTTTTTTCTAAGATCATCTTAGATTGAACCTTCAAAATCTAATTAAGAATTTAACTTATCAATAGTTGATGCTGATTTATCATTCTTCTCCTTTAATTAAATATTAAATCTATCTTTAGTCTTAGAATATAAATTACTATTCAAGTTATTAGATATTATATTTTAACTTTGCAATTACTTTATTTTGATGTTTGATATTGTCCTAAACTGATTGCAATTAAGATTTCAGAGAGGCATTTTCTTACTTTGAAATATTAATTAAAATTTCTTACTTACAAATATATATTCTAACTTTTCAAATCCAAAAGTGTAATTTCATCAAATTGTTATCTTATTTTTTCTGTTGATCTCATCACAGAACTATTATTACATATAATATTTGTATATACTTATTTTAGTATCCTTCAAGTTAAGATCCATTCTTATTAACCAATTAAATTACAGAATTACTCTACTTTCTTTATAGACGTTGATCAACATTATCTATATTTTTAACTGAATTGAATTTTGAATTGATTTTCATGAACTCTTCACTAAAAGTAGAGGCAGGAGATTATATGTTGATATTTTGAAGTAATGAATCAGTGGATGGATATAATTAACTTTTTTTGAGTGATGACTCAACAAACTTATTCTCCTTACTAAACAAAATTTTTTGTTATTTTGGTTTATTTTTTGTATTTAGCATATAACGATTGGTCAGGGATCTATTGTCTGATAATTCTGCTAAAAAGTTCAATTTCAATTTGCCTCTTGAAGTGAGATCACAATTTAATGTTGATTGGGAATTAGGAGTTTTTGAATATATCCTAGGTGAATCCATTTTAAAGGATAAAGGAGAGGCTATTTGATTCGATTGCATTAATTTTACGATTCTGTCTTTGTCGAAAAACATTCAGATTAATTAACAGAAAATGTTATATATTATTATTTTTGGTTTTTTGTTATTCATATTTTTAATAAATGAAATATCTCAATAATCCTTTAATATTTGTAAGACATCATTATAAAAGTCATTATTTAGTCTTTAAATGTAATTCTCACAACAAACATTAACCTCAGCAACATTTCTTGCATCACTTATACAAGAATTTGCATCAGCTAGTAATCATAGATTACAATTTAATACTTGTGTAGTATTATGCCCTATTATATATTCTATCCTATAAATCCAACCAATTTTGCCTCAAAGAGAGACTATCGTAAAAGTGGACATTTACTTCTTTAATGTTGGTTAACATGCTTTAGATGCCTTCCTAAATGCATCTTTGATAGCTTCTTTTTTTTCAAATGGAATCCTAACATTTTCATATTCTCCAACAAATTTAGTGTCATTTCCTTAAAAGTCAGCAGTGAGTGCATTGTACTCAGCTTCTTTATTCATTTTCATAATCACATCTTTGGCTGTCATATTTATATTTAGATATAAATAATAATAATTTCATTCAAAATATATAAAGTTAATATATATATTTACATTTCTTTTTCTTTAACCTATTATGGATATAAAAGAATAAAACCCATTTAATTTTGATTTCATAGATCTACTCAAAGATTTAAGTATTATTCTATATCATCATATTATTTAATTATAAATAGAACAATCCATCTTACGATAGAAAACATTTAATTATTAATACATATGTACAAAGAATCAAGATGAACATTAACTAATATTTTATTAATTTAAAATCCTAAATTGATTTCAAGTAACCTATATATTGGTTATCAGAAATTCAAAATTTTAGAACCAACATAAATTTTACAAATTTTAATTAATTTTAAGAATTTTTCTTAATATTCTATATTCATTTAATACCATAGAATCTTTTCAATTTATTTCCATTTAAATTATCTTCTATCTTACTTATTAAGTTAACAGTAAAGACCAAATAAATTTTTGTTAATCCAAATTTATTTTCCACTTGTAAAAATAACAACAGATTTTTAAATAAATAAGAGAGATTATTGAAACATAATATAAACAAGTATAAATAAATAATGCGTATCAGCAAAAAGCAAAAAAAGTTTATTCATTATAAATAAAAATAAATTTTATATTAATATTCTATTTTCTGTTTATTTTGGAGCCTATTATGCTTTTTATCTTATAATTTATTTAAAAAGTAACTTTTGATATCTGTTCAACATGCATCAAACTACTATAATAACTCCAAAATTTAATTAACAATATTTATGTTTTTTATCTAGTTAATTCCTTTCATTGGTAATTTATCAATTGATCTTAAACATTGATATAATTAACATATGTATTTGTGTTCTTGACTATTAATTTTGATTTCAAAACAATTTTATAAAAAATTGAACAACCTATTTAAGTAAATTCACCTTGAGAGGTTATAAAGAATGGGTTGTTTCTTTAGTAATGTTTTTTGTAGAAATTTATGGAATCATTAATTAAGGATGTGAATTGATTAAACATTAATTATTGATATAAATAATGGATTTAGATGAAATATTTGGGAAAATAGAGAATAAAGAAAAAAATTAAAAAGGGAAATAAGTTTAAAAAGTTGATAAATAACAAAAGTCAATTTAGAATAGGGAATAACATTAATTGAAAATGAAATTGAATCATGAAATAAATAGATTAGAATTGGTAAAATTGACAGCTGAGAATATTTATCAATAATAAATCAATAAAGGCAGTGCAGATTAATTTGTAAATAATATTTATATAGTTCTAGTAAAATGAAATGATAGATTTATAAATAGTATCCATGATAGGAGATCCTGATATATATGGAGACAAAATCAAGCATAAAAATTTTTTGATTGGAAAATTTGAAAAACCATTTTAATTGAAAAATACTGCAGACAACGAATTATAATGTATTAATTTATTATTTAAGTCATTAGAACCTCTAAAAAATGGATTAAATAGATAACTTAAGATATTTAAGAGATCTTTAGGGAATCTAAGATATGCAGCTGTGACAAAATTAAATAGCTTATGGAAATTATACATTGAAGATTTATTGTGTAGAGAATAATCAGCAGATTCAAAGTTTTAAAGATTGTTAAAGGCTGATTTTCATGGAGCATTGATTTAGATAGTATATTCTAAATGCAAAACTTATGAAGGATAGGAGGGTATAATAGTAAGGGAGAAAAAGAAATCATTCATTATCATCAAAGAAAATGATTAATTAAGTGGTAAATTTAATCATGATATATTTAAAAAGTTATAGAGAAAGAAAATACCATATTTTTAATGCCAGTTGGAAATAAGACATATCGTTTACATGGTTGTCATCTTATTATTAAGCCATCTGAAAGAATTAGAAAGGATATCAAGTATCATCCTGCCAATGTTTTCTGTTATTAATATATGTGATTATTTTTTATTTCATTTTATTTCGCTTGATAAAAATATATAAATATATATATCTTTATTATTTAAATAATTAGATGTCTAATCATCCATATAGCAATGCCCCCCCTCCTCAACCTTTGGCCACAACTTAGGCTCCTAAATTTGGTCAACCAGCCCTATAACAACCAGTTCCCTAGGTAGTATTGTATTTTCATAGTAGTATGCCGTCCCAATGCAATAATCACCAATCCGATAATCATATATCCAACCTGTTCAATATGCTCCTGCTCCTTAACAAGTCTAATATGTTTAACAACCAGTCTAATACGTTTAATAACCAGTCTAATAAGTCTAATACGTTTAATAACCAGTCTAACAAGTTTAAGTGTAATAAGTTTAAGTACATAATTTTATGATATACAATTTAGCATCAATCAATCAAAGGAGAGTCAAGAATTGAGTATGTCCCTTATTAAAAGGCTGTGGTTGAATATGAAGAATAAGAAGTTGTTCAATACGTCCCAAGAGAGAGAAAGGTGACAGATTATTATGCTGTTGAGTACTAAACCGAATATGTTCCTTAAGTGTTTTAAGAGAAATACACAGGTATTCCTATATTAAATATTAAAGAATATGTGCCCGTTGATAGATATCAAGAGAGAGTAGAGTATTATCCAGTTGAGAGATAAGTTGTCCATCAATAAGTTTAACCTGTTTAATAACAAGTCTAAGTTGTCTAACAACCAGTCTAAGTTGTCTAATAACCAGTCTAAGTTGTTTAATAACCAGTCTAAGTTGTCTAATAATCAGTTTATTAATAACCAGCCTATCAATAACAAGTTTACTAATAACCAGTTTATTAATAACAAGTTTATTAATAACCAGTCTAGTATGTTTAATAGCCTGTTTCTTATGCTTAACCATTGGTGGCTTCTAGAGTTGTTCCTTAAGGCTTTGCACCCACATATGCTCCTTAATATGCTTAATAATACCAACCATAACAAATTGCTTAACAACCAAAGCCCTAATAATAATAATAATAGGCACCAAGATCTAATATTGGCCCACAATGAACCATATTCATAAAATGAAAATTTATGTCAAAGATTTACCATTTCTTAACCCAGCACTATATGATTATTCTTCATATATGGTTGTAAAATTAAATATAATTCTTTTAATTAATATAAATATATATTGATTATCAGATCAATTAATTAAGATTGTATCATCTCTTTTTTTAACTATTATTTTTCTATATTTGTACTATCTTCAAATATCATTTTTTAAGTAGTTCTAAGATGATAGTGATTTTTTACATAAATTGCCTAATAATTTGTAACAATAAGGATAATATCTCGTTTTCAACTAATGAAAGCGGATGTAAAATGTGATTAATTAATTGTTAAATAAAATGGGAAGTGGACTGTCTAATAATCAAATCAATAACTTTAGGTATGGTGTAGTTTCTAGAGTCTAGAATGCTTTCTCTATTTTAAGAGAAGTCTTTAGAAAATAATAAAGTAAAAGTTGACTAAAGTGAATTTAACAATAGATTAGACGATACGACAATGGTTTCACATAAGAATAAACTCAAGGTTTAAACTAATCTTATTGAATTCATTCGTAATAAACCAAAAAAGGTTAATGCAACTCCAATGGGTGTTAGTGGAGTTATTTCTAAATCCCATAGTATAAGGAAACCATTTATTGAATATGCTCAAACAAATCTCATAAATTTAGTTCGATCATCATAAAAGATGGAAGTCTCTATATTAAATATATCTAGAAAGCTGAACTCTCAATGGAACAATTTCTTAATATTAAAGAATCTCAGATGTTGAGTTCTCAAAGACTTAAACCTCGAAAATCTTTAGCTGTTTAGAATACACTCGAGGTTGTTTAGACATCTCGTTTGGAAAAAAGTATTAATGTTGAAGGAATGGCATAAATTAATTAATACACAGTTATTGAATCTTTAGGTTAGGGAGCTTTTGGTAAAGTTAAAAAAGCTCAAAATTTTAAAGGAGAATAATTAGTATTGATATTAGCTTTATTTCTAGGCGATTAAAATAGCAAACAAAAAAAAACTAAAAAAAAAACTATTATCTAAATCAAATGCTTATACAATGTTGGAAAGAGAAATTGCAATAATGAAAAAAGTAGGATTAAATTAAATATTCTTTATAGATCTCACATACTAATGTTGTATAATTGTATGAAGTCATAGATGATCCTAAATAAGATAAATTATATCTAGTAATGGAATATATGGGAAAGGGTAGCATATTAAGCAAGGGATTTTTTAAAAAGAATAAATAGACATCTAATATTTTGGATGAAATTGAAGATAAAAATATTAATTAAAGATTGACTGAAGAATAATGTAGACATTACTTTAGTGATTTCATTAAAGGATTAGATTATTGTATTTAAAATTGTATTAAATTAAGTACATGAATGTGTTAATGTTATACATAGAGATATCAAACCTGAAAATTTATTAGTCAATTTTTAGGATTAATTAAAAATTGCTGATTTTGGAGTTTCACATATTATGGAAGATGGATAAGATGGAAGAATATCTAATTAAACTGGTACTCAAGCTTATTTAGCACCTGAAGTATTTAAAGGTAATTTTTATTAAAATCTTAATTTAAGGATAGAATTTTGATGGAAAACCAGTTGACATATGGGCAGGAGGAGTGACTTTATATTAGATGGTTTATGGTAGACTACCATTTCCAAGTTAAAAATCTATGGAATTAAGATAATAAATATTAGAAGACAAGTAAACTACAATGTTATAAATTGAAGTCCTCCCTACCCTTAACCAATTGGATTTCATTCATCAATCCTTAAATTGCTTTAAGGAATGTTAGAAAAAAATCCTGAAAAGAGATATAAAATAGATTAAATTATTTTAGATGATTGGTTGACTGAATTTGGTAAATAACCATTACTAAATGAATATATTCAATATGTGGATGTTACTGAAATGGATATCAAATTTGCCTTAACTAGTTTAAATATATAGATGGCTCTGAAAATTGTTGTTAAACTTTTGTATTTATCAAAAAAAGCCAAAAAAGCAATTGCTTTGAAAAAATAATAAAAAAAGGTTTGAAAAATTATCAATTTAAGATATCAAATCACTATTACTCTCTTTAAATAATACTTCCAGTTAAAAAGTTCATATTTTTAAATTTACTCATATCTTAATCTCTATCAAATGTTGGATCATTAATTAAAATATCTTCAACATCTGATTGTTATTATTGTTCAACAGATTATATTTCTACATCATCTTCATGTTATCTAAATTATCTAAAAACTTCAAATTATGCAGGCACTCTATATTTGTTTATTCTAAAAAATTAATATCATAATTACATACTTTTTTTTATTTATTTTTTTTTCAATAGTTACAACAATTACAATCCTACCTACTTATAATGCTAATCTTTTTGGAGAATTTAATTGAATTTACAAATCTTCATCCTAAGCTAATACTAATGTTCCAAATTTTGAACAATTATCTTCTATATAAAAGGATTATTCTTAATGATTAACTAATACACTAGCATGATGTCTAGATACTGAAATATCATGTAATTTTATATCACAATCTTATGTTCTTCCTATTTTAATGGTATCTCTTGTTTTGATATCTATTACATATAAACCCTATTCTTTATTTTTATCACTATGATTTATTTGTAATAATAAATAAGGTTCCTTAGGTTTATTTATATCACATATATTATATTAAATTGACTTAAATTTAAATGATGCTATCATTTATAAATTAAACATTTACTTTTATACATTGTTTTACATAATTCACATTTCATACTCTTCCAATAATATAGAGTTACTCCATTTTATGTTTTTGTTTTTAATTGACTATTAATCCAACTTTGTAAACATTTTAAATGTATAAATTTAATTGAACCCATACATTTACATGGACTAATAAAAGGATTTTCTAATTTTGCCAATTTGCTTAGACAAAATCTGCATTATACTTAACCTTCTACACATTCACTATCATTTAAGTTATTTTTTTCATCTAATTCATCAGGTACTCCACCATCATCATATTCATAAGCAAAGCTATAATCAAGAACTGTTAACTTGACTCTTCCTAATTTTATTGTTGAATTTATCATTAATTTTTGACGATCCAGAGTAGGTAAATCTGATGCCTAAATAGGACGAATGACTTTCCAGAAAGCATTTTCAATCTTAGAATTATATAATTCAATATATTTTTGATTACTGCGAAACTCAAAAATTTCTCTTTAATTTCTTACTACTTCCTTTATAATTATCTAAATAATCTTACATTTTTTGTTAAAGCCAAAATATCTCTATCCAATTAAACCACTCTTCCTTATATATTTATGGGAAATACCTTAGAAATCAAAATCAATTGATTTTTTTACAAGGGAATCACTCTCATAATCAAATAAATTATGTCCATTATCAGACCAGATGTATGCCATCACATGAATACTAAGTATTTCAATATCTATACTTATAAGGTAGTTCCATGATGTTAAATACATTTGGGTTTTTAATATTTGAACAAGTTGCACCCATTCTTATTATTTTATTATTATACCTAGATTTATTATATTAATATCAATAATTACTATATTATTGTATTTACCAAAAAAATAAACTAATATTAACTATTGATTTCTTTTAATTTAGATTATTTATAGAAAATAATTTAAATGTTTCAAGAGTTTTCTACAAATATTCTAATTATAAATATTAATTAAGAAATATAAAATTTCCCAGACTAAACAAAAATTAAATGTCTTACTGAAACAAGGAATAAAAATTTAATTTAATAAAACTCTATCAATTGATATTTCAAGATGATTTATTATTATCAAATTAGAATAATTCAATTTAAATAATAGATTTAATTAATCTTTTCTTAGACTTCTTGAACTAAGATTTAATTGGAGTAAGCATATATCAAAAGTATAATTAAAACTTTTTTATTATTAAAATTAATACAATAAATTTCTTAAGAATCATATTGTAATGAACAATCTGTAAATAAATTAATTTTAATTCAATTATCCAGATTGATGTACAATTATGTATTCTTTAAAGGTAGTTTTAGCCACAATTTAATTTAATGGAACTAATTTTTCATATAACCATATAATTAGTATTAAATAAACATCTATATTGTATATTCAATCCATAATATATCGAATAAATATCAATTAATATAAATGATAATATTTGGTATGTGTTCTCTGCTTGAATAGAATCAAAAATCATATAAAAAAGTTGAAAGATAATTAAAAATAATAAATTTAAATACAAATCAGAAATCAAAAATTAACTGTTTTTATTAACATTTACAATTGATTTCATATTAAAATAAAAAATTTTATTATATATTTTAAATGAGAATAATCATTAATTAACTAGTTAATTTCAAAAGATTAAACATTAATTAGAAGGTAAAGAACATTATACTAAATTAAAATCTGATGGTTACTGCATCTTTTTTATTCCCTAAACACTCCATAAATCACAATTAATCATCTAATCACAAACTAATTTATATAGTATGCATAAATACTTATGATAATATTTGCAATAAGCAATTATCTATCTTATTCATTTTCAATATAAAATGAAGCCTTAAGATCCTATATTGTTAACTTGTATTGACTTTGTTCTTAATAAATTAAATAGGCAAAGTTGTCATACCCTGCCAATAGAAAATTGGTATAATACTTAGATTAGTTGATAGATTTTAACCATTCTTCCATATTTGGAATTTATTCCTAACAATATTCTATATTTAACAGCAATCCTTTTTTAAAAAATAAACCCATTTCTAATAATAGTTTTATTCAAAAATACCTTCATCTAATTTAGCTAAAATTCTTCTTTGATATCCTAATTTATCAATTCCATAGTTGTTTAATAAAAATTTGCATTTATTCTTAGTTGGCAATGATTTTAAAAGACTTACATTATCATAAATTCCTAAATCTATAAAATTTTGTAAGTAGATATCATTTAATCTTATATCTATTAGAAATGTCGCAATTGGTTACTTTTAGATATTATTGATAGGAGTTTGAAATTCTAAAGTCTTAGATGAATCGATTAGTAGAGGATTGATTGAAGTTTTTTGAAAAGGGTAAATGGTGTCTTAGGTCTTAGTTTCTGTTTATTGCATCTTTTGTTCATCTATGTAAGACTTCTTATTTTTAATTCTTGATTATGCTTGTTATAACGTATTTTTGACATTTTCTTGCTATTGTTGCATTTCCTCAATATTTTGCTAGAGACTAGTTATTTTCTCTTGCCATTATTCAGCAAAATTTGAATAGTTGGATGATTGGGAATCAAAATCAAAATTGACTTGAGATTTGAAATCAAAACTAAGTTCTTAATTGATTGACATTCTGTTATAAATTAAAATGAAATAATTATTCCTGAATTACAGGCATAATAATGAAATGAGAAAAAACACATATCAAGTACTATCTACATAGTTAATAAGATTCAATTTAGAAATGGTGAAACTGTTTCATCTGAAGGATTTTTAGAAAGTGAAAATAAAATTTAGAGAGCGAATTACATATTTCTTCTTTCTTTAAGAGCAATTAAAGAAAACATCTTCTACTTTTTACTTCTGATACTATAAGCATTTTCTTCTTTACCTTTATATTTTTTGGCGATTCCTTTAATTTTACAATAATGGATTATAGATTTACATAATTGTTTAAAAATAAGAAACATGGATAAAATGTTAAAAGAGTAAGAGGCCAAAATTATAAAGTAGTGGGATGATTGCATAGTTAATAAGGAGATAATATCTAAAATTAAGGAAAGATTAGATTAAAAAGATTAAAGTGAGAGTAATATGAGATTAAAGAGTAAGTCTTAATTTGAAAAGAATTCATAAAATAAGAAAATTGAGTATGGTCAAAGTTTAAAGAAAGGAATGTCTAGATCAATTATATGTAATAGAAATTATTAATTCATTTTAGCAAATGATTCAATACCCTTTTAATAAATACAATACAAATAACCATAAAGTAACAAAACCCTTAAAGCAAATGATAATATTAACAAATATAATTAGATGAGTCCATTGATTTATAAAGATATGGCTTTGAAATTACAATAACTTTAAATTATGGAAACTGATCCATTGATCATTCAATTTAAAAAGAAGGTTCCTAGCATATTTCCTAAAGATTTGATTCAAACAACAACCAAAATACAATTAAATGAGAAATTGAAAAAAATGGAGAAGGATAAAATGAATTTAATTAAATCTTAAAATGCTGAAGAGATCAAAATTGGTGATGTTATTTTATTACAAAGAAATGAAATAGCACCATGTGATATAATTGTATTACATTGTAATGATGAAAATTTTTGTGTTTAATAATAGTTATGTGATTATTCATAATTTACTGTGAGAAAACCAGTAGTTTAGAATAGATGTAAAAATTAAATATTAAATTTTAGCTGATTCATAAACTTTAGCTTAATTTAAGAAATCTTTAACTGGAAATATAGTATATTCTGAACAGAATTCTTAGATTAAAGGTTTTTTTTAATTAAAGAAAGATCCATAATCTAAAATGCTTGGATTTGATAATTTTATTTTTTGTTAAGAGAGATTATTAGCAACACCTTGGATTTTAGGAATTGTTGTAAAAGTGGGTAAAGGTTGTTTTTGTTTTGAAAAATTATAAGGAAAATTAAGATTTGATAATAATTAGTATTTTGGATTTTACTTAGTAATTGGTGTAATCATGATTGTAAATATTTATAAATAATTTAGATTTAAATAATAGCATTTAATTAGAATGAATATTTGAATGAATTAAGATCTATAACATAAATTGTAATTGATAATTGCATCTATTTAATTTTGATGGTTCCTCATTTCTTTAAGATATATTATAATATTTGCAGTTTATTTTAGTTAAAAATAATTGGTACTATTGATTAAAAATAAATAATGTCATGTCATATTGATAGATATTTGGAAAAGTAATATCTTACTGTTAGTGTAGAAGCATTTATAGAATAGTCTTTTAAATTGAAACGTATAATTTATAATAATTAATATTGTGATTTTGAAGAATAATAATTCTTACATTTTTTGACAACAGCCGAAAATGGTTTAAATAAATAAGATTTAGGTATGAATATTCATTTGACATTTTTTAGATTAAATGAATTATTAATTAAATTCTTAAGTCTTAAATTATGAAATGTAGAGTTCAAGTTCAGAGATTTTGTTTAGTTAAAGGGAATGTATTGTTAATTAAATTCCAAAATCAGTTGAGGGTAGGTTTATACATTATTATTAATAAGATTATAAAGATGATTTGAATTTAAATTAAGCATAATTTATATTTTAAGATAAAATTTAGAATGATAAAGATTTATTTGAAAATTAAGAAATAGGTGATAATCTTACAGCTTAAAGATAATCTAATTAATAAAAAAGTTCAAAAATATATTAATCATCTAAAGAATAAATTAAATAAGATAAATATTTAATTGATGAAAATACTTTATATAAATGTATGATTTAGAATAATTCAAAAAATGAACTCAATCCATTATTTTTATAATTAGCAATGAATCATCTTGCATTTTCAAAATTATTGATTACTGAAAAAAAAGAATAAAAAGTTAAAAATAAATATCTCAGTTTACTTGATTAAAAGTAAGTCAATATGGCTAAAATGATGGGTTATGAATTCATTTGTGTAAATAATGTTTAGTAATATATAATTTATATCAAATAGGTAATAATAACATTATATTATCTAAATAAACAAAGAGTTATATTAATTTAAATTAGTTAATACTAAATTACATATCCAAAATTAAAGATTATATATGTTATTTGAGATGGATGATTAATCTTAAGAATCTGATTAACAATTCATTTTATTCTTAAGAGAAGCTAATGTAAGAAAGAATGAGAGTATTGAAGATAAGGTATTGAAACATTAATCAGAAACTTTACATTATATATACTATTATTATTGTTTTTTGAGTTAAGAAGAAGCTAATTTATATTTATCTTCTGCTGAAAGTAATACATCAGATAATCAATTGTATACACTTATGGAACAATTACTTAAATTGAATATCATTTTTGGTTTGAGTTATGAGTTAAAATAG
Organism: Paramecium pentaurelia; assembly: GCA_905183005.1. Classification (NCBI taxonomy): domain Eukaryota; phylum Ciliophora; class Oligohymenophorea; order Peniculida; family Parameciidae; genus Paramecium; species Paramecium pentaurelia. The sequence goes on along the minus strand of CAJJDO010000113.1, from coordinate 130,165 downwards.
GATTGTCAAGATTTTATGAAGAATATTAGAAAATCAGATTATCAATTATTCATTTATACTTAAAATTAAGAGATTTCAGCAACCTCTATATTATATTAAACTGAATTATTATAATAAAATGATTTAATCTTTCATTTTAATTAATCAAATGAAGAAGATTTGAGAGCCTACTTTAAATAATGTTTAGAAGAATTTTCTAATTTATTTTCACATGCTAGTATCAATAGTTCAAGATATATCAAAATATCTAATTATAGTATGTAAAAATCAACTGAAATGGATCATATAGTAGAAAAATCCAAAACAAAAAAAGTTGTTGTTATTTTAAACAATTCTACTTGTTAATAAATAATGGACAATAATTATTTTAAAAATCATTTAAAATTATTACTCAATTTTACTAAAGTATTATTTTTGTACTAAGCAACTTAAGATTAATTAAATATTATTTAAGAATTATGGTGTACATCAAATAAAACAATTAATTTAATATATGAAAATTAAAGTTTATTAAGATGTGTAAATGGATGTTAACTATAAATATTATAATTATAATAATTTAGCTAGTTTAGAAATTAGAAATTTGGTAGAATAGATAAGAATAATTTCTTTACAAAATTAAGATTATCTTTGAGATAAAGACTTATTTATGAAAAATGTTATTTTAATGAATTGTAAATTAATTCAAATACAGATGTAATTATTTAAGGTTTTAAAGAATTGGATAGATTATTATTTTTTTAAAGTCCTTTATTAAAAATATTGTTTAGATCATTATAGTAATAAACTATATATAAAACAATAACATTTATATCTTATTTTACTTTTGCTTCAATCCTTTATACATGGAATACTTTAGATTAATAGAATTATTTGGTATAAGTTATATTCTACTTTTATATTTACTAATTCTTTTTATTTGGTATCTAACATTATTAATTTCTTGATGATTCAAAAAAATTAAAATATAATCGAGATTAATCTCTTTTACTTTAAAAATATTCTAAACATAAATCTGAAACTGAAATATAGATATTAATAATAATTAAGAATATTTTATAAGGAATACTCATTTCATGTATATTCTTATATGATATTTATCAAAAAGAATTTTATTTATTCATATTTATATCAATTAGTATAAGCGATTGGCTTTATCTAATAATCAATTTTGGATGGAAATTAAAAATATTAGTCTCTAGCATTTTTTCACTTCTCTTTTATATATACACTTTAATAGATTCTACATATAATGATGAATGGTAAACTCAAATAAATACATAGGAAATCTTTTCAATTATTTTAGGAGTCTCATTTATGCTAATTACTAATATATTATCTGAATATCTATAAAATTATAGTTTAAATGATCTTCCTAAAAGAGAAGAAGAATTTTTGTCTTATTTAAATTATATCCATCTAATTAGTGCACCTGCATAAAAAAAAAAATCTGTTACTATTTTGTAAAATAAAGTAAATGATCTCTTTGATAACATAGAGCAAGTGGATTTGAGCATCCAAAAATGTATATACTTATTATAAATTTTTTAGTATTATTAAATGAACAAAATTATTAAAGTAGATTTGGTTAATGGACATAATAAATTTTTCATAAGGCATAAACTATTTTAAAATGGAAATAAAAATAAACTATTTAATGTTTATAATTACTATTTTATAATTGTACATTTTTACTCATAATGTATTTTTATCAAGATTATAATAATTTCTTTTTAGTAGATTATTTGATAATTTTTGGACTTCAAGCAATTGTGTTTATTTTATTTACATTTATTCAATTACCAACAAATAGATAACAATATCTAGAGTATGCCAAATTTATTATTGCAACAGCATCAACAATTTCGATTCTTTTCACATCAAATAATTCTAATCATATTGGATCTACTTTATTTATGTAGTATTTTATTACTTATTAATTATCTATCAAATTTCATCCAATTTATGATTACAGAATGTATTTGGGATCAACTTTAATAACAATAATTGGTTATATAATTTGGTATATAATAGAAAATGAATATAATGTTTCATTCATTATTTCTATCTTGTAATTTATTGTTTTGTTTTCAGCATCTCAATATTTTGTGAAGAGCTATGTAATAATATTGTTATTATAAAATATAGTATATATTATTAGAAGAAGATTAGGCTTAAAACAAATTAAATTTCATTGAGTAAAATAATAAAATTAATGATATACTTGGAATTTTGTTACCAAAATTTATAAGAGATAGATTAAATGAAAGTATATTATGTTAAATTAATAATTATAGCTGATTAATATAACATTCATTAAAACTAAGGGTTAGTAGCAATTGTATTTTGTGATATTTGTAATTTTGATTAAATGGTCATAGAAGAAAAAGATAAAATTATTCCATTTTTGGATGATATTTTTAGAACTTTTGATAAACTCTGTTAAATTTATGGAGTTTAAAAAATAGAAACAGTTGGAAAAACTTATTTGGCTTCAGCTGGATTAAAGGCATGTGAATAAGAATTAACATATTTGTCTTAGGTTGACCCTGTTTAAAGAGCATTAAATTTGGCTGAATAAATGATGAATTATATAAGATCAAAATAGTAAGAATTTATTATTATTATTAAGATGGGGTACTTAAGGTTAATAATTAGTTGGGAAAATAGGAATTCATTATGGAGGAGCAATTAGTGGAGTCATAGGTTATCATAAACCTTAATTTTCATTAATTGGTGACACTGTTAATACTACAAGTAGAGTATGCTCAACAGGATTAGAGGATACAATAACTTTATCAGAATAAGCATTTGATTAAATTAAAAATGAAAATATTGAATTTGAAATTAGAAATATAGAAATGAAAGGTTTGGGTATTAGACCAACTTATATATTTAAATGTAAGATATAAAATAAAGATAATACTTATTCCATGCAATACGAGCAGGATTTGTAAAGTAGGGATGCAAGAAGCAATTATGTTGTAAGAAAGAATCCTGAATTATTGAAAAAAAACTTAAAGAAAAGAAAAACTATATTGACTTAAATAGATACTATGAATCAAAAAAGAGAATTAATATAAGATAAAGGCACTCATAATATATTTGGTATCAAACCTACTGATCCTGCTATTTATTAATCTTATGATGAGAAATCAGAATAATCAATTCAATTATTATCAAAGCAAGGTACTGAAGATAAATAAAAAAAATAATAATCTTTATAATAACCAAGTACATTTAAGAGATTAGTAACAATGTTGTAGAATAGATTTCAATTAGAAAATTATGAACCAGAAATCGATGAAATGATAGATTATGAATAATTATTGGTATCGTTTATGTAATTAATTAGAGAATGTTATTTTATTAAAGAATGAATATACTTTAGAACATAACTTAATAAAAGAAATATCATTTCTTTAATTGTTAGAGATTTCTTATTATAAGAAACAAATGAATTAGTTTATAAGTTATGATTAATATATGGAATTTGTGAAATTTTAATCTAAGAATCAAACAATTTATAATTTAAGGTTGTATACTTTATATTATATGATTAAGTAATTTTGTTAGATATAATTCTACAATGATTATAATATAATAGTAATTGTATTATAATGGTTTTGTTGCATTTTGAACTTAATTCAATTTTTAATCAATAGGAAACCCTATTTTGATAAATGGAAGATACTAATACAAATTTTATTATTTTGTTAAATTATATTAGCAGGGATAGTTATTGTTTTAGAAGAAAGTAATGAATTAAAAAATGTTCATGTGTATGAAATCATTTTCATTTAATGTATATTTTGTAGTGTATAGATTCTAAGTTTTTGGGTAAAAGTGTTATTTTGTTTTTTCAACTTTTTTTACTCAATAATAATCATTAGTATTGATGGAACATAATTAATTAGCATATTTTTTTTATTCGTTAGCTCAATGTATAATTTAACTTTGATATTATTTATTGAACAATAATAAGTAGGTTGTTTTAATTAAAAACATATTTTTAAAACTCAACAGTAAAAAGAATCATAACTGCTATAGTATTTATTACCAAAACACATTTTAAATAAATTTTTGGATGATAGAATTAATAATATAGGAATTTGTGATAAATTAGATAAGTTAACAATTTTATTTGCTGACATTGCTGGTTTTACTGAATATTCAAGTAAAGTTAAACCAGAAGAAGTATTAGTTATGTTAAAAAATTTGTTTGTGGAATTTGATCGAAAATGTTGTGAATTAAATGTCTATAAATTATATACAATAGGAGATTGTTATGTTGCAATTGGCATGATTGATTATAATAATAGAAATCCTTATTAAGAAGCAAAGAATATAGTAGATTTAGCTTTTGAGATGATTAAAATTATAACTTAAGTAAGAAAGTAAATTAATTTTGATGGCTTAAATATGAGAATAGGAATACACACTGGGTCTGTTTTTGGAGGAGTAATGGGCACTGATATTGTGAGATATGATATCTATGGTCCGGATGTGCTTATTGCAAATAAAATGGAATCAAATGGAGTTAAAGGTTTTGTACATGTTAGTTAAGAAACTAAATCATACTTAGAATAAGATTATGATGATCTTTTTAATTTTGAATTGCATACAACAATAGATCTTAAAACAATTAAAAGATAGATTGAAGGATTTCTAGTATATAAATTAGAATAAGATCATTTTCCAGAAGAAGAAGATTAATTTTTAAGTTCCTGATATCAGTACTTATTGTTTTTATGATTATATATATATCTAAAAATTCTATTATCATTTATTGAAAACAATTTTACTTACACAAGAATAATATATTTTTAGATATATCTAAGAATCCACAAGTAGATTTATACAAAAAAATTGTAATTAATTTATAAAATTTATGAGCTCAAAGAAAGCCACCGTCAAGGATTATATATCCACGAAAGTAAAGCCAGTATTTGATTAATTGATTGCTCGTATTGTTATTGAAAAACCTGATGATGTTTATGCCTGGTCAATCAATTGGTTATAAAAATAATGTATATATATATTCATTGATCATATATAGAAAAAGGTTCATAATTGTTGTAAGTTGTAAATCATGATCTCAGTGAAGAAGAAGAGGAAGAGGAGGAAGTGGTTTTGGAAATTAAATAACATTAAAAGCAATAGACAAGATCAGCAGTATCAGCTGAAGTTTATGGAGAATATAACAAAAAAGAGGATTTCAAACCAAGATATATCTAAAAATCTGAAGGATAAATTGAAAGAATTAAAAAGAGGATTCTTAATTCTTTTATGTTTTAAGCATTAGATGAAAAGGATCTTAATATAGTCTTAGGAGCGATGGAGGAAAAGAAGTTTTAGTAATTTTTATAAATTAATAAAAAGGGTTGGAGATTTTGTAATTAAGCAAGGTGATGATGGAAATGAATTATATGTAATAGATGAAGGTCGTCTTGAATGTTATAAAAGATTTGCAGGGTTGTAGGAAGAGAAGTTACTGAAGACATACATTCCTGGTGAATCATTTGGAGAATTAGCTTTATTGTATAATGCTCCAAGAGCTGCTACTATTAAGGCAATCGAAAATGTTACAACATTTGCTTTAGATAGAGAAACTTTTAATAATATTGTGAAATTTTCAGCTATAAAAAAAAGAGAATAAATGGAAGAAATCTTAAGTAAAATTGAGTTACTTTAATCTATGGATAATTATGAAAGAGTTTAATTATGTGATGTATTAAGGGAAGAAAAGCATTAGGCTGGGAAAACTATTATTACAGAGGTTCAATCAATTCTAAATATATTAGGGAGAAATTGGTGATCGTATCTATTTAATTATTGAAGGAGAACTTGAAGCTTATTCAAATAAATTAAATGAAAAAGTATATGATTATAAACCTGGAGATTATTTTGGAGAACTAGCCTTATTAAAAAATAGTCCAAGATAAGCAACCGTTATTGCAAAAGTAATATTGTCCAATACTTTTAGACAAATGTTACCTTACTATATTGTGATTTCAATTCTTTCAAAAGATTAATGGGCCCATTAGAACAAGTTCTATAGAGAAATATGGAGAGATATGAACATTATTTATAATAATGATTAAGAATTCATATAAAATAATTATTTCCCTATTTTAATATAAAATCTAGTAGAAAATATAATTAAAAAATTAGTAATATCAGATGCAATTCTTTTATATAGATCTTAATATTCTTTGATTTCTATTGTACAAAAGCTTATAAGATCTATCCCATGGTGTTTCCCAATCTAAGTCTGATATTACATTATATAACTGTCTTTAATTTATTTTTGTTCTCCTTAATGTTGATTATTGATTCTAAGAAGATAGAGTATTTTAATCATTTTCTGGAGTTTTAGATAAATTAAGCATTCTTATCCTTTTTGTCTATGATTCTGAAGATTTTTTCAAATCTAATTTATTTTAATCAATAGTCATCAGTAGTTTTCTTCTCATTATTTATACAGGTTTTAATTGAGGTTCCTTATTTTTGACTTGATATCTATAATACTCTAATAACCATTTAATCATTAGAATTATGAATGATTAATTTTTATGCATTTCATTTTCCAAAATCAATTAGATTTTTTATGCTTTATCTTAAAATTAATTTTCTTGAAAAAATTCCATATAAAGTCTTGCAATAAAATCATATACTTGCATTGGAAGTAAAGGTTGAATAGGTTTATTCATTAATTGTGCTGATTGTTCATAAAAATTCAATCTGATTAAATTAAATCATAATTTCTCTTACTTTTCATCAATATGAACTCTTTAGAAACTATATAAAACTTAGAGTAATTAATTCTCCTAATTTATACGTTCTTTATCAATTTTTGGGTCATATGGCTAATTTACATATAGCTGTTATTGTCTCAATTTTATCAAATTAATTAACTATAACATAAAATTAATATGTAGTATTTTATTATAATATTTCATTACATTTACAATCTCCTTAAAATCTTTTAATGAAGATGATTAGATAAATATTTACTTTACTAAACTAAACTAAAAGCAACAATGTATAAAATAACTTTATAAACAAATTATTAAGTTTAATGTTAACAAAAACTTCAGTTATTTTTATAATTTTTATAATTCTAGTTAATAATAAATCAGATATAGATCGCTTATGTTATAATTATTATAATAAATTAATACAATCATGTTTGAAAAATACTCTTTTATTTTGATTTAATATAAATAAAGATAAATTTTGAGGTTTAATAATAGAATAATCAAAAAAATGAATAGTTAAGATTCAATATTGATCATTTTGCAATATTAATAAATAAATTATACGACTACCTTTATCCTCTTCATAAGAAATAGTGAAAAAATCTTTTAGGCTATATCATTATTTCTCTTAAGTTTCTCAAAATATATAAAAAAAATAAAAAATAAACAATTAACAATTAAAAAATATAAATAATTTCACTTTTAATAAAATATTAAAAAAGCGATATGTAATCATAACATAAATAATGGGATATATTATAAGTTATTCTTATTTTCATTAATGCTTGGAATAAGAACTCATTATCAATTCTATTTTGCATTTTTAATAGAATTTAATTATATGTTTATGGTCAGAAAATCATAATTTAATTCATCAATTAATTATGATAAGGAAATATCAGTAAAAGTAATTTATTAGAAATTATATAAGGTCTGTTTAGGTTTCAATTAATAATTAATTTAATAAAGATTTATTAATTCAATGAAAAGTTCTCAAACTAATTAAAACCTGGCATAATTGCGTGATTACTATAGCAAAATACCAGTATTAAGTACAAGAGCAAACAAATAAGAAGTTAAATCTTAAATGCCTCAAAAAGTAAGCCAATAATATTCAAACCATTTAGATGGAAAATAAAGATAATCTTTAAAAGTGAAAAATCTACTTATGATTAATGACGATTAAGTAAATTAATTCATTATTTATAAGAAACTGTTTCATAATGTTTAAGAGAGCATATAATCTTATAGAAGCCCAAAAAACTGGCTAAAATATGAATAAGAGAGCCTGGATTAAGGAAATAAGGGATAATAAAGAATGCTGTCTCCAAATGAATATAACAATATGATTGAATATTTGTAGAGAAAAAATGAAAAATTAGTTCATGAAAATAAATAAAAGGAGTAACTCATTAATAAATTATTGGGGGGATGTAATAGATCTAAAAGGATAAAGAAAAACCAATTACCTAAATCCTTATAGTTATTAAAATAAATTCCAAAATCAGCTGATGCTAAAAATAAGATGGAAACAGAAATTCGTTTGCCTTTAATTAAGACACCAGAGCCATCATTAGTTAATTTAAGAATGGAATTTAAAAATGAAAGAAATGAGCTGTTCAATATATATAACATGAGTTTTGGAAAATAAATTAATTTAAATGAAGAAAAAAATGAATAGTTAGAATTGATATCAAATTACAATAAATAAGGCAATCTGAGAGAAAAAATATATTCATAACCTAATCAACCTTTGAAAAAGAATCATTTTTAAAAGTTTCTTTTGAAATTACCTTAGGAGTTTCATTTAGATATGGATAATCAAAAAAGGTAACTTTGATAATTTCAATTTTTTAATATTTATATATAAAATGATTATATATTATATATTACTTCATTATTCATCTTAATTATCATTTACATCTATTTTACCCAATTAAAGTTCATTCTAATCGTTTTATTAATTTTATAGATTATTACTCTAATCAAATTAATCATTTTATTGTTGAGGCTCTTACAATTATAATGCCCCATCTTCATCTTATTATGGGGCTTATATTTTAATTTCTTCTTATTACTAAGGCTTATTTACAATATTTTCTTGTTGTTAAATTCTATTTGATTGTAGACTGTTAGATTATTTTTGATTATTAGTCGAAAGTGTTTAAGGTTTCTATTAAACTTTTGCAGGTGCTCTTTTGTCATATGCATTTTCTAAATTATCATTATCTTCCACTTTTGCTGTTGTAATTAAATTATTAGCTTTTGGAGCTTAATCTTAATTTCTTTTAACTTAAACTGTATCTTATGTTTTTTTTACTTAAGCTTATTATTTTGGTTATTTTTCTTTTTTATAACCATATTCTTATTTTCTATCTGATTTTGGTTAAACTTGGATAGGTTTATCATCTCCATGATGTCCTTCATATAATTTAATTATTTCTTCTAAATTATCTGCCTATTCTCTAAATAATCCTTCTTCTAATCCTTGCCCTACAAACCAATGGACAAATGCTTTTTTTGTATAAAGTGAATTAAATCGTTTTTTAAGCGATTGAAAATTCTTTAACACACCAGTAGAATGAGCCAACATACAAGCAGCTTTGTTATATTTTGCAAATGGATAATTTGTTAATGTATAAGGTTGAACATTTGAAACACTAGTTTAATAGGCTATTTAAGATCCTTCTGCAAAAGTTATCGATTCTGATTATTTAATTTATTTCATCACATAATTTAATTCTGGTAAAGGACAATCTCCTTTGAAAAATAATGATGCAGCAAGATATTTATGTGTTAGCCTATTGAAACTAAGAAGTGGTCCTCTATCATCAAATAAGGATTCAGTTATATCTTAGAGATTAGGTTTTTTTAAATGTTATTAATCAGCTTAGATAAATGGAGAATAGGAAGTCCATAGAAATTATTATTTTGGTGTTGTTATTAGGTTATTTCTCATATCATTAAAATCAACAAATTTAGACCCTCTAAATCTAATTGATTAACTTATTGATGAAATTGATTAAGCAATCATATAATTAACATGACTATAATTAGGAGTTTCAAAATCTAATTAATTCTGACATACTCTATACATTGCAGCATTATCATAAAGAATATTGAAATCAGACATTTCTGCAAGTGTTGGTAAAGTGAGTAATGTATTATATGGTTCAACAATAGGTTAAGTAAATTATTAATTTGGCTTATCTGATGGAATTATTGATACTGTCAACTTAGTTGTTTTAGCAGTTTCTTCATTCAGCATTTATAATAATTTGCAAGTGAAACCGCTTCCAAATCCTCCAGCTAATGAATGATATATTATAATTGCTGAAGCAGCATCTGCAGATTCTAACATTTTTCGAATAATTTCTTCAGCAGTTCGAGTAGAGCGATCTTATTAATCGTAACTTGCAATTTTCTTAGATGGCCATATTGATGATGAATTATCTTTAAATAATTTTATTAGGTTTTGATTGAAGACTTTCTTAAGTGGTCCTTTATTGATTTAATTGATAGTGAGTGGGTCTTCATCAAAGAATGCAGCCCTTGGTACATTTGTTTTAGTTTATGACTCTGAAAATAAAACCTAGAGATTCTAAGAGCTTGTAGCAGAACCATCAGGTTGAATTCCATGTTCTAAACAAAGTAATTCCCAGGCAGTATTTCCCATTTGGACACCAGCCTATCCAACATGAAATGAAAGAATCTCTCTCATTTTGTAATAAAATATAATATATGTGATTTGTTTAATATTTTGATTTTTATATATATATTGATTTTTCATGCTTCTCCTTCTTCACCTTCTCCTTCAGCAGTTTCAATACCAACTTCTTCATAATCCTTTTCTAAGGCAGCAAGATCTTCTCTGGCTTCAGAGAATTCTCCTTCTTCCATACCTTCACCGACGTACCAGTGGACGAAGGCTCTCTTGGCATACATAAGATCGAATTTATGATCAAGTCTGGAGAAAACTTCAGCAATAGCAGTTGAGTTGGAGATCATACAAACAGCTCTCATAACCTTAGCCAAATCACCTCCTGGGACGACTGTTGGTGGTTGATAGTTGATTCCGACCTTGAATCCTGTTGGGCACCAATCGACGAATTAGATTGTTCTCTTTGTCTTGATTGTTGCAATAGCAGCATTGACATCCTTGGGGACGACATCACCTCTGTAAAGCATGGAGCAAGCCATGTATTTACCATGTCTTGGATCACACTTAGCCATCATGTTGGCTGGTTCAAAGGNCTTAATATCGCTTAATTTTAAATTATCGCATCATTAAAATTATGATTTTAAGTAATCCATAAGATGTTCTTATTAAAAATTAATGAATATTCCTTATCTTGAAATAATTTATAAATTATTATTAATAATCATTAATTAAAATGAGAATCTTAATTAGTTATCTAATTGAGATTTAAAGATATGAATTCTAAATTTTAATATGATAATATTGATATCATAACTATAGACGATTGTAAATATTGAAATGAAACTTTGAATTAGATAAACTTGTTAATTTGTTCTTAATTTATATAATAAAAAGGGAGCAAAGTAGATCCAAAATAATTGAAGTTTCATAAGATAATACATATATCTGAAATATATATAAATAAGCTTAGTATAATTTAAATATCTCAGTTTAAATAAAATGAACTAATTTAATTTAATATATCACTTTAAACTCTAACTTATTACTTTAGAATCCTATATTTAATATAGAATAAAAAACATCTGAATTTAAAAAATGTATTTTATATAAATTTTATTCATTTAAAATTATGGGATTCCAATTAGATAATCTATTATTGAGATCAAATTAAATTAATATTTGGATTGATTCATAAGAGTGTAAATTTAATAAAATATTTTAGGAATGTTTGATTATTTGATTTATATATATATTGATTTTTCATGCTTCTCCTTCTTCACCTTCTCCTTCAGCAGTTTCAATACCAACTTCTTCATAATCCTTTTCTAAGGCAGCAAGATCTTCTCTGGCTTCAGAGAATTCTCCTTCTTCCATACCTTCACCGACGTACCAGTGGACGAAGGCTCTCTTGGCATACATAAGATCGAATTTATGATCAAGTCTGGAGAAAACTTCAGCAATAGCAGTTGAGTTGGAGATCATACAAACAGCTCTCATAACCTTAGCCAAATCACCTCCTGGGACGACTGTTGGTGGTTGATAGTTGATTCCGACCTTGAATCCTGTTGGGCACCAATCGACGAATTAGATTGTTCTCTTTGTCTTGATTGTTGCAATAGCAGCATTGACATCCTTGGGGACGACATCACCTCTGTAAAGCATGGAGCAAGCCATGTATTTACCATGTCTTGGATCACACTTAGCCATCATGTTGGCTGGTTCAAAGGCTGAGTTTGTGATTTCAGCAACTGATAATTATTCGTGATAAGCTTTTTCAGCTGAGATGATTGGAGCATATGAGCAAAGCATAAAGTGGATTCTTGGATATGGCACCAAATTGGTTTAGAATTCAGTGATATCGACATTCAAGGCACCATCAAATCTCAATGAAGCTGTCAATGATGAAATGACTTAAGCAATCAATCTGTTCAAGTTTGTGTATGTTGGTCTTTCAATATCCAAATTTCTTCTGCAAATATCATAAATGGCTTCATTATCCAACATGACACAGACATCAGTGTGTTCCAACAATGAGTGGGTTGACAAGATGGAGTTGTATGGTTCAACGACGGCTGTTGAAACTTATGGTGATGGATAGATGGTGAAACCCAATTTAGATTTCTTACCATAATCGACTGACAATCTTTCCAATAAAAGTGATCCCAATCCTGATCCTGTTCCTCCTCCGACTGAGTGGAAGACCAAGAAACCTTAGAGACCTGTGCAGTTATCAGCTAACTTTCTGATTCTGTCTAAGCACAAATCGACGATTTCCTTTCCGATTGTATAGTGACCTCTGGCGAAGTTGTTGGCAGCATCTTCTTTTCCTGAAATCAATTATTCTGGGTGGAATAATTATCTGTATGTTCCTGTTCTGACTTCATCAATAACTGTTGGTTCCAAATCCAAAAAGACAGCTCTTGGGACGTGCTTTCCTGCACCTGTTTCTGAGAAAAAGGTGTTGAAGGCATCATCTCCTCCTCCGATTGTCTTGTCTGATGGCATTTGACCATCTGGTTGGATTCCGTGTTCAAGACAGAATAATTCCCAACAGGCATTACCAACTTAAATACCTCCTTGTCCGACGTGAATAGATATGACTTCTCTCATTTTTAAAGTGCTATGTGATGAAAACTCTCTAAAAAAATTATTTGAATTTCAGCAGTTACTTCCCATTTGAATATCCAAAATATCCTTTCACCGGGGTCCATTAAATTTGAATAATTATTCATTTTTTATAAAATCCAATATAGAAAATTTATTTATAAAAAATAAATATATGCTTCAAATTCTAATTCTAACATTTATTTCTTTGACTCATCAATAAACTACCTAATTTAATTTTTCCAAGTTTGATGATCCACTCAAAATCAAATAAATCTATTATTTAACTCGATTTCTAGATTTAGAAAATTCATTAAATTTGACAACATAATAAGCACAAGATAATGCCAATTTTGCTTTAGAATTGTGGGTCAATACAGAAAATGTGCTTAATTAGACTACAAATAAAATAAGCAACCATTCAATTTTAAACATCATTGATAATGAATAATTTCAAAGTATTATTCCATAAGATCAAGAAGGATTGCAAGAAACAGAGTAATATATTGAATAGTGGCAAAACTAAACAGATGTATAGCATATTCTATCAATTAATAGGATAATAAAAGTATAATCTTATAGTATGTCATTGAAAACATTGATGAAATGATATCATAAGATGATCCTGAAAACTATAACAAAACTAGTTTGATTGAATAAATCTCTAATCAAACATTTATCCTAGATGAAAATCAAAAAAATATAAATACTACTAAATATATTTCTCCATTGACTTGGTAACATGCAAATGTTAGTTAGGAAGAAATGATATTGGCAAATTTTTTTTATGAAACAAAAAAATAAAATCTAACAGTTTAAGAAGAATTTAATAAATTATCTGCTTAAGAAGCTGCAGCTTTAATAAGTGCTTTTGAAAAATTCTTTATTGATTCAAGTAAAACTTCAAATAAAAATACAACTACAAACACTATTAATTCAAAAGGAGAACAACCTACTGAAAAACCTGATGAACTCCCTTTCCCTAAATCTGATAATAATTAAGATGATCCCATTTATATGTATATGGTGTTTGCTTTAATGTTCTTCATGTTAATTGCTATATTGTTTCTTTTAAGAAGGTATTTGATTCAATAGAAACTTATTTCATTCTAAATGAATGAAGAATCAAATGTTTAAGGATTCTAGGCTTGATTATTTGAATTTTGTATAATTTTTAACTCAAATTTATATATTTAATTTAGAATGGATAAGAATGTCTCTACAAAACTTAAAAATTTTGAAACAGTGAATTGGTTGAAAAATAGATTTAAGAATTAGGTCAGAGATAAATATATTTTAAATGATAAAGAACTTAAGGAACAAATAATGATGAAAGCTGTTTTCAAATCTATTGATAGAGATAAATCAAGTTTAATTTTATTCTTTCAATTTATTTTTAGAATTCTTAGATAGGTAAGAACTCTATGATATGTTCAAACGATATGGCATTAACATCACCAAGACTAAACTCAAAGAGTTTTTTAAAAGAATCGATTAAGATGAAGATGGTAAGCACATCATTTATCTCAGATAAACTCAATTGGACTGACTTCAAATAAGCCTTACAAAACTAAGAAGCACTTTAAAGTAAGTTTTAGACATTAAATAAATAGTGTTTGCTGAACTAATGAGAAAAATAAAGGAGTCTACAGAAAAAAAAGGAAAAAAAGATGAATTAAGTTTTATACCTTTGAGTTTTCCTAATATGATATAATACATGAATTATTGTGTATTAAGAGAAGAACTTATACAAAAGATTAATTCTAATTAATTGAATACTTAATAGAAAGTTAAATAATGCAAAAATCTGTTATCTTTAGAGGACATATGTTATAATAAGGTTGTTGAATTAAAAGATGATGATAATGAAGAATTAGAAGAAGCTGCTTTTATTAAATCAGCTAAAAAATCTAATGATTATCAACAACTTGCTATTTTAAAAAGATTATAAGAAAAAGAATAAATTGAATAACGACAAGTAATTTTAAATTATAATGATTTAGAGTCGCATAAGAAAATTAAGTACATCATAGTATTACAAATCTGAATCTGACTAAACTAATCGATCTATGGGAAAAAAGAGTAAACAACTTAGTACTGATAAAAATTAATATGCTCAACCTGAATTCAAATTATTTGATTAATTAGTTTCTGAAAATCAACATGAACTTCCACCTATTTAAAATGATAATTAATAAAAAGTTTAAATTCCCATGTTGATGTCAGAAAGAATCTATGAAAGTGATAATCCTTACAAATACAATTATAAAGTTAAAAAGTATAAAAATGATTCTTCTGCTACAGAAATTCCAAAAGGATAACATTTTACTACATAGCATTTAATAGTATATAATAAATTAAATCAATTTAATAGAATCTTAGAACCCCTATGAAGTTGTCATATAGAAAGTAATGTCATTCTCCAAAGAGGATTAGAATAATATCTTAAACAGAATTATAAAGACTAGTTAATAAAAGCTGATTAATGAAATTCGAAATTCTATTTGATATTTTATTTATAATAAAACTTATTTAGATCTTTATCTTTTAATTTATATTTGTCTTAGATCTTAATTGAAATCCTAGAATTATGGATTAGCTTTCATCTATATGTTAAATATTTCTATTAATCACGATATTTTAATAAAGTAACTAATATAAATAATAAATTGCTAAATTTAAGTATTAATAATTGAATATGATTTTTCAATCATTTTAATCTCAATTAATTATACAATAAATTTTTCTAAAAATAGATTGGAGTATTACTTCTTTAATTAATAGTTAATAAAATGTTTATTAATATTAAAAAGTACTTTTGTATATAAATTTGTAAACTTATGTTTAAAGTATAAATAAATTGTTTTTGATTGAATAATGTATCTATTTAAAATTGAATATTTTTATTATTTGATTTTATATATATTTTAATTGATTATTGCAATTTTGAACTAACTATTTATTATAAAATGAATTGTATATTTTTAATTCATTATTGATATTCTTGATGAAATAATATTTAATTAATCTAATGATATTATGATCTAATTAAAAAATAGATTAGATAATTCTCAATAAGGATTAATACTAATTTTTTAGTTTAGCTTTTAGTATGAGTATTTAAATTTCTAAACAACTAAAACTTAATATGATCACTTAAATTATATTAGTCATTTTCAAAGATTTATATATATAATAATGACGATTTAATAATTCATCAAAATATATTGATCTCAATATAATTAATAAAAACTTTCTTAAAATTTTAGTATTAATAATAGCAAATATAAGAGTTTATATGAAATGAGAGATTTGAAATGTAAATGTTGTAAATGAAATAAATGGAGAAAGGAGTAAAAATTAATATATAAAATATTAATATATTTTAAATCTTTAATTTAAAATGGTTAAGATGAATGTTCTCAATGATTGCCTTCGTTCAATTGTGAATGCTGAAAGGTATTATAAATTATTAAATTTGAAAAGACAAGGAAGAAAATAAGTGTTAATTAGACCAACATCAAAATTAGTTGTGAAATTTTTGCAAGTGATGTAAAGACATGGATATATTGGAGAGTTTGAAATTGTCGATGATCACAGAAGTGGAAAGATTGTTGTCGAATTATTGGGTATACATTTTTTTTTTACTTTAAGGACGCATCAATAAATGTGGAGTCATCTCACCTCGTTATGATGTGACCTTAGGCGAATTTGAGAGATGGGCAAATAACATTTTACCAGCAAGATAATTTGGATGCGTTGTGTTAACTACTAATGTTGGCATTCTTACTCATGAAGAGGCTAGATAAAGACATATCGGAGGTAAAATCCTTGGTTTCTTCTATTGATTTTATTACAATGTACATTCATAAACATACAATATAAATAATTAAATGAGTAGTGCTGTTACAAGGGCAGGTTAAAAGGTATTAGATTTAACTTTTAAGGTAGTGGAAAGAATTTTGGGGTTAATAAATAACTAAGAATACCTAATTAGAGGAGAAAAAGAGTGAAGCTTATGAATTAAACAATTATTTTTAAATGGCTGAAAGAACATTAGTTACAATCAGCTAATGTCATTCATGTATAATAAAAATGTATATGAAGAATTATAAATACAATACAATCAATGTGCAATGATAGTGACTAAAATATATGAACATGAATTAGGATCTAATAAACTAATTGCAAATAATCTTGTAAAGATGTTCTAAAAGATATCTGAATTACATGGTGAAAAGGTGACACCCATTTATTAGTTGAAACTTGAAATAAAGCCGTGGTTTGACACTATGGAATAGTTAAAGATCTTATTGGAAAGATATTAGGAAGATAGATTGATATATGATCATTATAAGTTAAAAATGAAAGAGTTGTAAAATAGTAAGGATTCAGATAAGACCAATAGAGTATCAATTATTAATTAATATAGAATGAAAAAAAATTAGAGAAAGCAACTACAGCTTACTAAAATATTTGTATTGATATGATTGGGAAAATGGATAACATAATCTCAAACAAAATAAGGATGATGAATGTTCTATTATCCTCAATTATTAGCATAGAACATGATGTTTCTACCTAAGAAAGCAAATTATATCATGAATGTTTAGATTTTGACAAAGAATTTTCAAATGGTAATCAAACTAAATCAGTTTAACCAGAAAATTAAGAATAGGAAAATAACTTTATTAACAAAACTAGAAAATTATTAAATTTATAACCTGCTTTAGATAGTAAATAAAATGAAAAATAACACCAAATCAAACAACCATAATTTGGGGAAACGCCTACACCAAATCCGGATAATGATCCATTTGAAGATTTTAATAGAGTTTCAGCTTAATTTGCTGTAGAATTAAAAGATGATTCTGAATCACCAGCATTATGTAAGGATTCTAGAGCTTCTAAGTAAAACTAATAATAAACGAGATCATAAATTTAATAATAATAAGAATAATTTTACTAGACAATTAAACACTAAAGAAAGTAGTTAGAACAATCAGATATTAAGCAATCAAATTAAACTGATCTAAATCAAGGATTCTCAAATCCATTTGCAACACCATAACAACAATAACAATAATAATAATAATAATAATAATAATAATAATAATAATAATAATAATAATAATAATAATAATAATAATAATAATAATAATAATAATAATAATAATAATAATAATAATAATAATAATAATAATAATAATAATAATAATAATAATAATAATAATAATAATAATAATAATAATAATAATAATAATAATAATAATAATAATAATAATAATAATAATAATAATAATAATAATAATAATAATAATAATAATAATAATAATAATAATAATAATAATAATAATAATAATAATAATAATAATAATAATAATAATAATAATAATAATAATAATAATAATAATAATAATAATAATAATAATAATAATAATAATAATAATAATAATAATAATAATAATAATAATAATAATAATAATAATAATAATAATAATAATAATAATAATAATAATAATAATAATAATAATAATAATAATAATAATAATAATAATAATAATAATAATAATAATAATAATAATAATAATAATAATAATAATAATAATAATAATAATAATAATAATAATAATAATAATAATAATAATAATAATAATAATAATAATAATAATAATAATAATAATAATAATAATAATAACAATAACAATAATAATAATAACAATAATAATAATAACAATAATAACAATAATAAGATTTTAGACTTAGTTAATCTATGGTTATTTAATCCAATACAGGTTGGAATCCTTTTAATGAAGGTTAAAATAATCAACAATCTTTTAAAAAAGGTATTAGAAATCCATTTGATGATGAAGTTGATGATACCTATGTTCAATAATAATAAATTCAAAATCCATAAATACAAATTCATTCATAAATCCTATCATCTAGATCTAATAATCCATTTGCAAATGAAACTAATTAATAAGTTCCTCCAAGAATGTTTTAAACTTATTAACCAAGCAATCCATTTGCTGATCATAGTAATGAGTATTAAAAGTAGCCAAATTAAAATACATCAAAGAATCCTTTCATTTGAATATTAAATATTTAATATTTTATATACTAAATTAGTTATTAATCATTTTATTTATCCTCCATTTGAACCAGTTAGTCTGGTCGTACTTCCTTTGACTTTCTTTTTGAACAATTTATCATCTTCATCCTACTTATCATCATCCAAACCTTAGGCATAGACCATTTAATCCATATCTGCCATTTCCATAATATCATTGACCTTTTCTTTAAAATATTCGTTCTAATAATATAAAGTGTTGGATAGGGATGGATCAGTATAATTTTCCCAATAAGCCTTATCCTTTTTCTCCAAATAACTATCATTTCTAACTTTATAGACTAAGTCATTTCCTTCAATTTGCATCAATGAAAAAGGGAAGACGCTCTTGGAATTGACAGGTTACTATTGATTTTATATCTTGTAAATTGGAAAGGAATCAGAAAGGACCTAATCAAATGTTAATTAATATTTTCTAGCCTCTAAATACAAAGTTGCCAAGAACCTAGCAACACTTTCCATTTTTTCATCAGGTGGTTCTTAAGGAATCACAGGTATAATTGGAGGAATGATAGGTGGTTAAGGAACAGGTGGAGGTTATACAATAGGTTTTTCTTCATATTTTTGTTTTTCTATAATCAAATCTTCAATTTGTTTTTCATATCTAACAATTTAATCTTCCTTTTTTAATTTTTCCCTTCTTTAGATTTCATTCTGCTCCTTCCACTACAATATTTCTTTTGTAATATAATCAAACATCTCTTCCGATTTTTCAAGAATATTGATATTGCATTTTTCTGAGCAATCCCTGACAAAGCAATCTTTGGGCCATAATTTAATTTCTGAATTATTATCTTTTTCCCTTTTAGATTAATCAAAGAATTCTTTAATGAATTTACAAAAAGTAAATCTCCTATCAATTTCCATAGCTTTTTCTCTTTAAAGACTTTGATCAATTAAATTGGAAACCATCAATAGATCTTTTTTTAACATAACAATTTTCTATCCTAAATTTTCCATTTCAATAACTCCTCTTGAATTCTAAGGATTGCCTCTTCTCAATTTCATTGTTCTATCCATAGGTTATGTACGAGGACGAAAGGCTAGATGAGGATTATTATCTTCATAATAGGGATGCATAAGATATCTAGTTAAAGGGCGAGAAAAATGCTATCTCTATTTTTTAAAGTAGGCATATAATTATTCCTAAGTAGATTACATTTATATATTAATGGTCTTTGGTAAGGGAAGTTTTAGTTTGAGGAATTCTAAAAAGTCAATTTCTACATCTTTCCCGCTCTTTTAGTCAAGAAGTGATAAATATTACTCAAAATCTTCAATATGTACAGGGTTGCTTAGTTTTTCATTAATTGTTGAGAGGAAATGAATATCCTCTTCGGTTAATTCATAAGCTGTGCCATCTGGATAGACAGGTGCCTTATAAGAGATGTAATCCTCACGGCATTTAGCAGGAAGTTGTGATTTTAATGTGGGCTCTTCAAATTATTTGGGTCTAAATAATAATGAGTATAATATAAAAATAAATATGGCGGGGGTCGAGAAGCAAGTTGTTACAAACCACAATAAAGTGGGTTGAAAATGTTCCACTTGCTCCTTATAAGTAATTGATTGATTATATGCAATTTACTTTTCTTTTAAGAGTTGATCAGGTGTTATGATTTATTCCGTGTTTTTTATGTCTGCTTCTTGTCCTTCTGCATTAGTGAATGCTTCTAGACTGTTAGAGATCAGGACTGGTTTTGTTGGATCGATCTGTCTTGGTCTTGATTTCATTTTCTTGGGTGCCCAATCGATTAATAATTAAAGAAACTTGAATATATAGGAAGATACTATCCCAAGGAAAACCAAAAACATTACAAATCAAACTAAAAACACACGAAACAACTTCAAAAACAAATGTCCCCTCCTCTTTTCTACCCATCATAAAATTCCTTATTAGTATACCCAGACTTTATCAATCAGGCCTTCATTTCCAAAACTACATCTTAGAATCCTTTAGAAGTTCATTCTGATATTTTCAACACCATACAAAACATACAGAGACTCTCATTATTATAATTATTAATCAACTTAATTGAAATTGGTGAAAAATTTAGTGATTTTTCAAGTTCAATTCTACTTAAGATCAACTAAAACATCTATATATCAATTTCTAATCAGCTCTAAATAATTTTCTAAAGGTACTCTATCCTTTTAATTCTCAATTGAACTTAAATAACATTCAATCCTCTAGAATTATTTCTTTAACTCTTTTTTCATTTTGGAATAAGGAATAAAATATTGAAACCTCAATATATTAGAGATTTCATATTTTGTGTTTAAATGTTATGATATATTGAACTTAAAGTTACTTTTGACTTTAAAATTGCATTTCAATTTATCTAAATAACAAATCAATTTACTCTATTTTCATTTAGATGTATTCTTAAATGAGAACACTTTGATATTGGATGAATTGTGAAATATATCAGTTTTAGCCAAGTTAATCCAATCTATTAACAACTCATTTACTTCAAAAAATTTATATACATATTGTGGAAATTTAAAAAATGATCTAACCCCGTATATGTTATCTTACATTTTCCATCTAAAAATTTATGAAGAGTTAAAAAGAATAGTATAATCTTCATTTTACTACAATTTAATATTATTACTACTAAAAAATGATAAAAGATAATAATTAGAATTACATCAAGTTTCATCATTATTATTACTTAATATCATTTATATAAAATAATAATATTATTTAATAAGAGAAATATGAGATATTGAACAAAAATTTAGTAATGAGAAAAAATGAATACTTAATTGATATATTATTTGGGTTTAAATATAATAATATAATAATTATTTATATTATTTCACTCTCATTCTGCTAATAAAGGTTATTCTAAATCTGAGGTGACATCATTGTTGTTATTATTTTTACCTAAATTTTTGATATCTAGTTTTTCATCTTCCTAAAACAATTCCGGATGAGCAACTTTAAGTTAGGATTCAATCAAGGCTATAGTTGCTCTGTCATTTGAAGTATATATGATTTACTCTAAATAAGTCTCTTCTAGAATAAACTATTTAAATGAATGCATCAAATTTGATATAATTACCTTTATTTATATAGAATTATTTATTATACTTATCTTGGATACCCGAAATATCGAACACCTACTTCATTAATAACCACTTATTTCAATGAGCACTCTTTAACCTATTTTGCCAATTAATTAAAAGCCATCTATACTAAGTTATTTTCCTTAAATTAACCACCTCTCCACATTGGAATACATACAAGAAATATTTTTTTTTCTTTATTTTAAATTTAATAACAATTCCCATATTCGAATGCTCCTTGGTTAGCTTATAAACATTCTTATGCAGCCTCAATTATTTAATTTGAAAATAAGGGTGAAAGACCTTTTGTACTAACAGCAAAAATATTGCTATCAATTTTGGAAGAATCCCCAGGTGAATAAACAACTTTAACTTTTGTTTTACTATTAATTATTTCTACTCTGTTTGGATTCCAATTATCTGGTAACTCACTTTGTTTTCTATCTTTAACACTTTCTTCATCCTTACAACATTAACAACCCATGTATTTATAAATTTAATTATATCATATATTTTCAAAATCAATTTTTATTGGAAATATCTCTTCAGGTAATACAGAATGGATATATTTATTAGTTATTCCTACTCTTTTTGTTTAGTTTCTTTAGATAGGTTTAATTTATTATTCTGGTTATTCAAGAGAAGCTTTATATTAAGAATTAGCTTCTTTAATTGCTTACAATTTCATTCTATTATTTGTAGCTTAGATTTCTTTAATGTGATTAGATTTTTCTTTAAATTATTGGACATGTTACTAAGATATTTATTATTATTTCTTTTAATATAGTCGAATTTAATGTCTATCTCCTTATCTGCTTATAAGATTCTAACCAATATTGAATTCTTGATAAAAAGACCTTTCCTGTTGTATCTATAATTTGGCTGATTTTTTTTCTAAATTTTACTTTTTTATTGATTATCTCTATTGATTTTCTCTATCTTCCCAATATTGCAATTATTTTGATATATCTGGTTAGTTATTTTATCTTCCTACACTATAACTTAAGTTAAAATTTTATTATTGTAAGAATGATGGCAATTCTACTTATAATACTTATTTTTTATTCATAACAGATTTTGTTCTCAGATGTTATCGTGTAGAATTTGTAAGTAATTTCAATCTTTATTACTATTTTTCTACATTGTTGGGTTCTTATTCAAAACTATCCTATTAAAATATATATGTTTATAGTGCAGTTTTAGGTTTATCAGTTTAAGTAATTGTCCTAACATTAGTTGATGCAGTAGGACAATTTTGTTTGATTTAAGGATATGAAAATTAATTAAATTGTTTTTTAATAGAACTGAAAAAAAGATAAGTTGAGATTTGTTCACATTCTGGCAATTTTGATATGTTTTTTTTCTTTTTATTTTTTTAATCAATTCCATTTTTATAAAATCTTACTTCAACTTCATTGGTTGTTTTATCAGATAAAAATTTTGATAACCATAATGATGGTTTATATGGAATTTCACAATTTTCTACAAAATCAGTTTACTATTAAATTAGATATGTCTTAATAAGTAATTCATCCTGTTATCTTACAATTTAAGTTTGTTCTAATAACTCATTTTCTTAATACAATTATACAAAGCATTAGTATTTAAAAGAATAAGTATATAGAGCCAATAAAAATAGTCTCAATTTTAATTATTCATTTTAAGGGAATGTAATTTTTAGCCATTTTTAATTTAATAAATTCTTTATTTCACTTTAAGTCTCAAAATGTAATAAATGATATACATCACAATTTTAAATAATTGAAAATTCTTATTAATCTTCATCATCATATTGAATAATTTATTTTCTTAACCAAATAGGTATAATATTTTTCTTAGGAAACTATTCAAAAGATATATGGAATTTATAGTTAATCAAACTAACTTTTGATTTTTATTCAAGAAATTGCAACTTTGATACACATTATCTTAATTGTATATAAATTGAGTAATTTAAATATAACACATTTTGAGTGAATTGTTTAAGTCGATATCCAATAACCTTAAAAAAATTATTTCTATGATGCATTTTCAAATCTTTAAACCATTTTTATAAAATTAATAGGGATCTTTCCTTTACTAAAATATTAATTATAGTTTGCATAGTTTTGCCATTCTTTTTAACATCTTGATAGGCTCTAAATTATCTTTATATCTTTAATGCTGCCACAGCTTCTTTCAATTATTTTTCAAATATTGTTATAAACACTTATGAAGGATGATCCTTATTGTGCAAAATTATACATTTAATTATCAATGAGATATTTTCTTTGCTTAAATTTATAACATATAATTATTTGTATTCTCGTTATTAAAATTTGTTGATTAATTTTAAACAATTTTCATATTTAACTTTATCCTACTTTGGTAATTTGTACATAATAAAATAAGGTTTTCTGGCAGGCATCAATTCATCATACTTTTGCAAGTAAGAATAAGGATGTACATCTTGAGTAAATTTAGTCACTGATGTCCATTTCTTTATTATACTTAATTTTAGTTATTACAAGCAGCAACTTATTTTACATAAAGAAGCAGGATAAGTTAGCATATTCTTAAAATAAATAGGATTGTTTTATAAATTGAATTAACTAGGTAGTCTATAAGTGAAAACTTCTGAATCATAAATCTTATTAGGTTTCTAAAAATCTTCATGTAAAAGAGGAGCCTAATCAATAATCCCTCTGATTTCTGGTTTATTAATGAGTTTATGTAAAATTTATTTGAATATATGTAATTATTCCTTATAGAAATAGAGTCTATATATATTTCCAATAGATTCAAGTTTAAGTTTTTATCCATGATAAAAGGATTTCAAAGATTTATAGATAATTCTAGCACTCTTTAATTCTTTAATTGCCTTTCCTTTTCTTTGTCTATAATTTTAAACCATCACTTTAACTTTCTCAAATTGAGTACTATATTAATTTGTTAATAATTGATTAAGGTCTTTTTTGTTCTTAGTAAATTTTATCCAATGTTTAACTGTTTGTTTTACAAATGCTCTAAATATAAATAACAATTTACTGTATTTTCATCTGTTTCTAAACAATTTTTTTAAAATTTCTTCTTATTAAATAACTTTTAATGAAACTTTAGATAGTCAAAATGGCAGAGCATCTTTGCCAAATCTTTCTGATCACCTCTAATTCTTGCCAAACCAATAAGACTATTTTTTATTGATCCTTTAATTCCTTTGGAGTGCTTATAATCGGCCAAGGTAGACGACTCTTTTCTGTGGATTATTTTAATCTCAATTCTTTATATTTCTCTTCATCAGTAATTGCATTGAAATCTAGTGCCCAAAGGGATTTCATATATGAAATAACTTGTCTTCTGAGAGAACATTATGCTGATACAGGATTTAAAAATAGAGTGAGATAGTTCAAACTGTTGCATCCTGTGATTGGTTCTACAGAAAGTTAAGAAATTTGATTCTGATGTAAGTATAGGATTCTTAAATTTGTTAATTTTTTGAGATTTGGAATAAATGTAAGATTGCAATTTGACAAATCCAATTTAAGTAGATTAGTACATTTTTATACTTAATCTAATTGATTCTTATTTAGAGAGGTTCCAGTTAGCAATAAAACTTTAACATCAGCTGGGACTTGGATGTAAAAAAAATCTGTCATTTAAAATATATATTAATAATCAATTATGGATAATATTTTATAAAATAAAAAATAATATGGACACACAACAGGATCAATAATTAAAAAAGAATCAACTTAAATTCCCTGTTTCTAAAGTGAAAAAAATTGTATAAGAAAATTAAGATGTTGGCAAAATCAACAATGTAGTTCCTTATGTATTAAGTATTACTTGAATGTTATTGAAAGCGAAATCACTTGAATTGTTTTTATCTGACATTCTCTCAAAATGTAAAGAGACTTTAAAAGACAGAAAATTAAATAAAGCTACTCCTGGTTTATTGTAAAAAAGTTATTGAATAAAAGAAAGATAGTTTTACAGGAGTCTCAATATGATTTCATGAAAGATTATGCTTAAAAGTTGCCTGATTTGGAGGAAAACAAAAAGAAGAAGAAGGGTTTATAATAGGATGAATAGAGTGATGAAGTAGGAAAGAAGCGTAAGGGGAATGATGAGTTTGAGAAGGTGGAGAAGAAAGTAGGTGGACGAAAATCGAAAAGAGTTCGAAGATAATAATCGGATGATGATTATGATGAAGATGATTGAATTTAAATTTATTTAATGGGGGAGAAAAGAATCGACAAATATCTCTTCAATCCTAAAGATCTTATCGGAGAAGGTTCATATGCTCAAGTGTTCAGAGGACGAGAGGAGAAGACAGGAGTCAAAGTGGCCATTAAAGTATTGAACAAATCAGTCATCAATGCGTATAAATATTTGACAAATGTTAAGCGATGATTATTTAAGAGAAGGTTTGATATCAGAAATCAAAGTGATGTAGAAATTAAAGAGTCCAAATATTGTACAACTAATGGATGTGATGGAAACTAATAACAATTATTATATAATTCAAGAATATTGTGATAGTGGAGATTTGGATAAAATGATAGAAAAGTATCAATACACAATAATCTAGTTATGTATCATAAAAAAAGACTATGCCTGAAAAGGATGCTGTCAAATTTATGATTGATATTTTAAATGGATTTATTTAGCTAATTAAAAATGGAATCATTCACAGAGATCTCAAACCTGCCAATATCCTTATAGATAAAGGAGTATTCTTATTAAAATCATTTAGACATTCAAATTAGCAGATTTTGGATTTGCAAAATGTGTTGACAATTTTAAAAAGGATATGTTGGCATCATTAGTAGGAACACCACTATATATGTCTCCTTAAATTTTGGATAACAAAAAATATACTTCAAAGACAGATATTTGGAGTATAGCATTTATTTTTTATGAAGCATTGTTTGGCAAAAGTATTTCATTTACTAATTATATTTTTTAGCTCCTTGGACTGCTAGATCACCATAAGAATTGCTTAAAAATATTAGAAATTAACCTCTCCAATTCAAAGGACCATAAATTTCAAAAGAAGCTCAAGAATTCTTAATTGGATGTTTATAAGTTGAAGAAAAAGATAGATTTTCATGGGATGATATCTACAGACATCCACTCTTTAAAGGACATTTTACAGATTTTATAAAAAATGTTAGTATTCTTGAAGATAAAGCAACATATCTCATTAATGATATAAGATTAATGATTATTAAAGAATAATTAGATATAGGGGAGTTGTTTGCTGAATTAGATATGACTAAAGATAAAGCATTAAATGTAAATGAACTTGGAAAATTCTTAACAAGAGTTGATAAAAATTTAACAAGAGAAGAAATTGAATATATATTTAATAAATTTGATGATGATGGAAATAATTTAATTGAATTTAATGAATTTAAAAAATGGTTAGAAGAAAATGATGTAACTATAAATTAATACATAAATATAGTGTAGAATGACTGCTTCAGAAGTCAGCAGAACTAAGAAGAAAGTTAGTATTCTTTTGA
Organism: Paramecium pentaurelia; assembly: GCA_905183005.1. NCBI lineage: Eukaryota > Ciliophora > Oligohymenophorea > Peniculida > Parameciidae > Paramecium > Paramecium pentaurelia. Next base: position 102,427 of record CAJJDO010000113.1, on the reverse strand, counting down.
AACCTTAATAAGATATATAGGCTGGATCACTTGATGATAGAGCTAGAATTGTTATTGAAAAATTGAAAACATCAATTATCAAATATAATATCAACCTTTTAGATTTATTTAATAAGGTAATTGTATTTTTTTTTGATTTTAAGTATGATAAATCAGCAAATCATGAACTAGATGTTATAGAACTGGGCAAATTATTAAAACGTATAGATTCTTCTGTGACAGATGAAGAATGCAAATCCATTTTTAGTTTTTTTGATCATAATAAAGATGGATCAGTTTCATTTAATGAATTCGAATTTGTTTTGAAAGAATGCTTAGTTAAATAAAAGTTAAAACAACAGCAATGATTTATCTATCTATCATAAAATATTAAAATTAAGTAATTATAGTATCAACCATTCGATTTAATTTTAATACTTGTGATGTTTATATTATTCAACTTTAGTTAATAATTCATTTAATAATAACCTGGTTTTCTTATTATAATTTCTCTAATTTCTAAATAAGTAGCTATTTGAACCAATCCCCAAATTATTATTACTATTATGAAGCTAGGGAATCTATGTATTTAACATCATCGAAATTTTATAATCTCAAATAAAACTATTAATAATATTGATTTTAATACTTTTGAGAAATCAAAGTAAGTAAATTGGAGAACTTATACTCTTTCTATTCCATAAACTTAGAGTAATTACCATAATTTTGAACATATCACATCAACAATAACTCCTTATTCATCTAATTATACAACATGCAAAAAGTTATCAACATTTAAGATAAAACTAAATAGAAATTAAAATTACTATGTTTCCATATTATAAAAATGTCCTGTTTCACTATATTAACAAGCTATTTTAGTACAATTAGGTTTATCCCCTATTTAATATATTGGTACTGCAAGTTTTGTCAGCTCAGGATATTACTCATTAATATTAGGTAGATTCTCAAAAATTTGATGCTAAGACAATATAATACAATATTCTAGTTTCTATATTTTAGCCAATGAACTGTATGGATCAAAGAGTATGGCATACTTTTCTTAATGAACATTGATTTATTAGTCAATAATGAATTCTCTTTTGATTGGTAAGAATTTCCTAGAATAAAATTATTTTGTACTTTTTAAAAATATCGATTAACTAATCTAAAAATAATTAAGATGTTTTGATATTTAAAATAAGTTCTGCCAATATCTATTGATATAATTATAAAATATAATTTTAAGGATCCAATGATTATTTAAATGCATAGATGATATCTAGTGATAAAATAGAAACAATCAATTACTAATCTTATTCTAATGCAAATTTAAGGATCTAAAAGTATACAATAATAATTACATTTTAGTAATAGGATTATATATTTTATGGATTGGCTAATTCCTTCATAAAAAGTAGTACATAAATTAGTACTTCCTTATTTGAACAATGTTAATAAATGCTATTTAAGACTTAACTTTCCTACATTAAAATCTCACTTTCAATTATTTATTATAAAATTATGCAATCCACTTATTTCAATTATTATAAACTCATTTTAATTTCTAAATTCTCATGTTTCAGATCTGATAAATCAATAGGTTATAAAGTTTAATAGATTTAAAGACATAACTTTTTGATAAAATTTTAGTCATTATCATATGCATTTGAATATCCCCAAAGATCTTCATTTATAATAATTTTTGATTTGTCTTAGGATAGAAAAACATAATATATATATTAGATGATTTTAGCATTTGTTCTAAAGTATAATAAAAATAATAAGAATGCTTAAAGAGCAACAGCAATATGAAAATGTTACTATATGAATTATCATAATAATTTACATAACCAAATTTGATAACTTAACTTAATTGAATTATAGGTCTCTATATAGCATAATCTAATATTAATTATTCTAAATATTAATTATTTGTAAAGAGATCGTGAATATATTATAATTGTTCTTTTAATTCTTCAGATAGTGTTGTTAATTGTTCTTATTATTATCCTTCAAATCTCCACTTAATTTTTTCAACAATCACATTAATCTATTTGATAGTGAGCAAAACTTAATTTCCCAAGTTGAAATAATATTATAGAAATGGGAAGCTATTGGTATAAGCTATAATGTTTTGATTTTTGACTAAAAAAGATATAACAGAATATTACTATTAAGAATATGAAGAACTATTGATCTACTTTTATTTCTCACCATCAATTCAGGATGATTATAGAATCTGATAGCATTCCATAAAAGAGGAAACTATGGATATTTGAGATTAATAAAAAACATTGTAGTAATGTCATCTAATTTCACTGCCAACAAATTTAAAAAGCTAATATATGTTTCTACAATCTCAATATTAGGTTAATATTATTCAAACGAATGTTTCCATAAAACCATATTTGAAATGCTAGAATGGGATAAAATGTAATTCTTATTTGTTATTTCCTTTACATTGATCAATAATGAACTTACCTATTCAAAAATCTATAAATATTAATTGATTTTGTCTTACTTCTTAGATTAATTAATGATGACATAATCTTCGTTATAAGATGTCATATAATCTATTGAGAATATCAATTTCCATAAATTATTCAAATAATTACTTATGTAATTCATTATCTCCTTTAATAGCATATAGGATGATTTATTTAATGACAGGGATGATTTTGGTAGGATTGGTTGGTTCATTTTGGTATTTAATTAAATCACTAACCAAAATAAGAAAATGTTCTTGATCTGACTGATTTTGAGTGATAGGCTCTTATTATTCTGTTGTAGATGTTTTAAGATAATTAAGAAATTTTTTCATTATTAATTATTAATCATGATTATATAATTATTGAAAAAAAAAATATTAATAATACAGAATATATAAATCATATGAGTGAGAGTTTCATATGTGCACAGTAGGATCGAATATTCTTGGTTATGTGAATATATGTGTTTTTTATTTGGAATTATTTATATTATCACTTAATAAAAATAATTAACGAAATGAGTCAATCAACAGCAAAAAACTTAAGGGATTTGTTGATTAAACAACAACTTAATAGTAAAATCAAATTTAAAGGGGAACCAGTCAATAAAATACAACCAACTAGAAAATAATCTGGAAATTGGGATAAAAAAGCTGATATATCTCAATGCTCTTGTAATTAAAAGAATTGTACTGTGTGTATGAAGAAAAGAGTAGTGATTAATGCTTCACCTCTTTTAAAAGTTAAGGTAGCAACTAAAAATTAAGCTTGTGATCAAGATAGTAGAAGAGAAATTAAAGTAACAAGTTCAGTTTCTGCTCATTAATCTCCTAACCGCGAGAAATAGTATTAAATGCAATAAATGTTCTTACAAAAGTAATTACAAAGTCACTTACAATAATTATAAGAATCTCGTCCATAGTCTAAATAAGCTCCTAAAGAACAAAGTAAAAAGCCATAATTTTATCATAATATGGAAAATTTTTTAAATAACTATTATCAAAAGGGAAATTTAAGTAATTCATAGTTGTATGAGAACAGTTATAATGTTAAGTCAAAAGTCATTCCAAAAAGAATTGAATCAAAAAGTCATGTTCTTAGCAACACTTAAACATCTTTTAAATTAAAACTAAATCAACAAGGTCCTAAATTTTCAGCTGTATCTTATTCATTAATAAATTAGATTATCAATTCTGGATTAGTTGAATCAGCTCCAAATTCTCCAAATAATCATGAAAATTCTACAAAGAGCAAAATTACTCCAAATGATTCTATCTCGAAAAGTAAAATCAATTAAAATGATTCGAAATCTAGTGAAATCAGAAGAAAATCTACAGGAGAAATCTCTGAAAAAACTCAAGTTCTCGGCTTAAAAATAGATGAATAGGTTGGTAGATTACATTTTAAATTTCTATATGTTATTGGAAAAGGAGGTTTTGGAAGAGTTTGGAGAGTAGAAATGAAAAAGAATAAAAAATTATTTGCTTTAAAAGAAATGTCAAAAGCTAAAGTAATATAAAAAAGAAGTGTAAATTCAGTGTTGAATGAAAAATATCTTTTAGAACACTTGCATCATCCCTTTTTAGTTAATATGTGGTATGCATTTTAAGATAGAGAAAATCTATTTTTAATCATAGATCTATTAACTGGAGGAGATCTCAGATTTCATTTAGGTAAAATGAGAAGATTTAATGAAGCATAAACAAGTATATAAAAATACAAATATTATTAGAATTTTTCGTTGCTTGTATTTTATTGGCTCTAACCTATCTTCATTAAAATGGAATTATACATAGAGATCTTAAACCTGAAAATTTAGTATTGGATGAAGATGGTTATATGAGATTAACAGATTTAGGGATAGCTAGAATGAATAAAGGAAATAATGCTGGAGATACTTCAGGAACACCTGGTTATATGGCTCCAGAAGTCATGTGTAGGATGGATCACTCTGTTGTAGCTGATTATTATGCATTGGGTGTTATTACATATGAATTAATGTTGGGAAGAAGACCATATAATGGAAGAACCCGATAAGATATCAGAGAATAAATTCTAGCCAAATAAGTTTAAGTTAAAAATGAGGAATTACCTTTAGGATGGAGTGAAAATTCTCTTGATTTTGTGAATTAGGTAAAATCTTTATATTAATGTTTAGTTAATTCTAAGAAAACCTGAGAGGAGATTAGGTAGCAATGGAATTGAAGAAATCTTACATCATCCTTGGTTAAAAGGTTATCCATGGGATGATTTACTAAAGAAGAAGGTTTAAGCACTTTATATACCTGGGGTATTAGTTCTTTTTATCTAAAGGCTGTTGATGACAATTTCGATTTTTAAAATTAGATTTCTGAAGAAACACAATTAAATGATGAATAATTATTAGAAAATTAAACTCTTTTAAGAAGAGATACGGTTCAATGTATAATAAATGAATAAATAAATTAGCGTTATTTGAAGGATATCATTATGACATAGAACTAAAGAATATTTAACATCAATAGACATAAAAGAATCATTCACAAAGAAAATCATAACCTGTTTCTCCTGAAAAAAAAGTATGATGTCAACAATATATTATTATTGATATTAATTTTGAACAATCTGTAATAGTTCTTTTATATAATTAAAATTAATGAAAATGAAACTTAAATAAATCAGAAAATTTAATAATTGAAATTCTTTAATATGGGACAAAATGATATTAAAATACATTAATATTGATCTTAATAATAAATTATATAAAGAAATTTAAAAGAATTGAAGACATATTTATGATTGATGATTTTTACTAATATTTTTAAATAATAATAATGAATTATAAATCTAAATAATTATAATAAAATATATAAGATTAATTCATTTTGCTTTATTTTAATTTTTATTTGAACTATCTTTCATTCCTTAGATCATTTTTACACTCCAAAAACCTCCTCCAAATATTGCAACAAACAAAACCAAAAAGAATGCATAATGAAAATAATTTGGTTTTGTTAGTAAAGTAGATTCAGCTTAATTTGTTTTATATGCATCTTACCAATCTTTTTCAACCTATTATGTTTGCTTATATTATTATTTAATTTAATTTTATTTGTTTAATTCACTTAAGTCCTTCTCCATTTTTTTAATAATTCTCAATAATGTTTCTTCTTCTTTAGTTAATTAAAATTCTATTCCAATATATTATTTATAATCAAAATCCTTTACAACATCCTTATAACTTAAAGTTAAATAATTCTTCAACATTTTAATTAAAAAATTACTTCATTATTGATATCAATCAAAGATTCACATTATAAAATCATAGACATTTATATTTTATGAAAGATCAATGTTTTATTAGCATTTTCTACACTTTTAATAATTTTGCCCATATTATCTTTTTCATTATTAATATCCTTAATAGTTTTCATCCAACAAGCACCAATTTTTTTAGAGAGTCTAAATAAACTTAATAAGTTACTCTTCTTCTTCTATGTCTTATCCAAGTGTTAGAACAAATAATAAAAACGCTAATTAAATCATAAACGTGTATAAATTAATTATAAATATTATAAATGAGTTAAAAAGCTAATTAAATTGTAAAATTCTTGAACTCTTTATAATTAATAGAAATGAATATATTGATATTAAATAAATTGATTAGAATTGATAATATAAATTATCAGCATTAATGATTTATAAATTAATTGGAATTTCAGGTTATCTTATTTATCTAATCTACTTTACAAAGTTTTTGGAATTGATTTGGCCAAATGAAATACAAAATAGTAATATATTAATGTAATTTAGAAAAACTATTTTTTATTGTCGTAATGGTAGTCGTTCAAAATGTAATTCAAGTTGTTGTTTGTGCATATTATTAGATATTTTATTCAATGAATCATCCATTCTTTGAATAATTTAAACTAGTATAGGTATATTAATAATTAAATAAGAAACCTTGGCCTTGGGAGAAAAATAAAGAAGAATGGAAAATAATGAAAATAAAAACTTTGAAATCAATTATATTAAATTAATCTCTTGCTGCTTTACTTGTTTCAGTGATACCTCCATTTCAATGTAGAATGGATACTAATAGTTTTCCAAGTTACTATGAAATTATGAAACATGTCATTATATGTCATCTTAGTGAAGATTTTATATTTTATTGGAGTCATAGAATTTTACATTTACCAGGATTGTATCCAAAGATACATAAAATACATCATTAATATAATGTTTCAAGTAAGTTTTTAACTATAATTAGTTGCTATTGCAACTGAATATGCACATCCAATTGAATTTATTTCAAGTAATATTATACCAATATTTTCTGGTCCTTATTTATTAGGTGATCAAATTCATTGCATAACAATTTTAATTTATGTTGGATTGCATTTATCAAAAGCTATACATCAACATTGTGGATATGTTTTCCCTTGGGAACTATATAATTATTTGCCATTTGCCACAAATTCAATACATCATGGATTACATCATAGTGAAAACAATGGTAATTATGGATCCCAATTTATTCTGTTTGATAAATTATTTGGCACTTGTATTGAATATAAGGTAAAGTGAAATCAATCAATGATAATTTGTTAACATTTGATTTAATTATTAATATATATATATATATTACAGTTAATGAATAAGTCAAGGGATTGGAATATTGTAGATGATGAATTAAATCGAAAATTAAAATAGTTATAAGAAATAAGAACATAATTAGATGACTAATCAACTGAATAGCTATTGTAAAATAAGGATTAGAATTAGGGTATTAATAATCTAATTCAAATTTAGAGTATAATAGCGATGTTAATTATTATAAGGAGTTTTGGAGATATTATATTCTAAATGAAATGGCTATAAAAAAAGTCAATGAACTTCATTCTTAAAATTAAAAATTGCATGAATTAATAGGAGATATTGATGTAAACCTAAGTGATATTATTAAGAAATTATAATAAGAATTACATATTGCTTTAAGTTATCGTCATAAAAAGAAAAATAGAAGGACATCTTAAGAGATTGAGAAGAGTTTTGTTTGTCCTTATGAAAAATGCAATAAATAGTATGGGAGTGATGTTTCTTTGAATTTACATATTAAATTAAAACATGATGGAGGTAATAAAACTGATAGAGAAAAGTTTGCTGTAAATACATTTCCTATTCTTTCATTAGAAGATGATTATTGAAGCTCAGTAAAATGGAGAAACCATTACAGATTTGAATATTAATATTAAATTTCCTCCTGGTTATTTAGATGTAATATTAAATATCATATTATAGTAATATAAGAATCAATTTTTGAACACTTAATAAAATTAGTTAAATTAAGAAAGATAGTCAATCGAATAAGATTGAAATTAAATTAAATTATATTTATTCTTGTTTTTAAATTAGAATTTTATCCTTTTATTTTTTACAATAATTATTAAGTCTCCTTTATATTATATATATATATATATAATAATTACTAAATATCAATATTTTATTTAATTGAAATAATAATATATATTAATTATTATTATATATTAAATTTATGTTTCCATTGATTATTCTTATTTAGATTACACTTCAATAATAATTAACACATTAAATTTTGAGACCTTAAAAAATAAATTAAGAATTGATTTCTGATAGAATGGATTGCAAATATAATCAATCAATAATTAGTGATATTTGTAATAATTGCAAAGCTAAACATGCTTATATATTAGATGAATAGAATTGGTTAATTTTTGGTGTATATCATGAATTTGGGTACAAATTAATTATTAAAGAAGTAAAGAATATAAAGAATTGATTGAATCAATCTAAAAATATTATTAAAAAGGAATCATTTATGCAACTTTTAATTAAGAATTTATATGTTTATCCATTTAAGATGCAAATGTAAATTTAGAAGAATTTCTAAACAATATGTACTATTATCAATTACCAAAATCATTTTATCCATTAGATAAACGTACCTTTATTATTTTATTAGGTCTGTAAATTGCATAAAAAGTGAAATAGATGTGAGATACAATTAAACTAACAATAATTTTACAATTACTAATTTTGTATTTAATGGTTATTCTAAGACTGATCGATATCTATTACAATTATCTAATTATAATGTAACCATAAATAATCATAATGTATATTTAATATTAATTATAGGTTACCTTAAATAAATCAGGTATACTTTTAGATAATTCTTAAACAAACTAAATCTAATTATATTAAAATGTAGTTGGTTCAAAATATTAAAATGAAGTATTAAAACTACACTTTTAATAATTTGAATAAGGTATCTAAGGTTTTATACATGAAAATTTTGCACCCTATTATTAAGATGTTATTAATATTTAAAAAATGAAAAATCTTAAAAGTGAATTAACAGTAAAAATTTCAAAAGAAAAAAATGCTAATAAAAAAAAATATAATTTATACTTAAGTTTTGATTGAGAATATATTTAAATAGTTTATTCATATTAAATAATTAAATATCCAAATATTTATTGAATAGATTATCAATATATCAGAATTATTTAAGTACATAATCATTAAATTAATAAATAACATAATTATTCTTATTTATTTTAATAATATAATTATTTATATAAAGTAATAGATTATAATCCAATTTATAGGATTCATTATTATTATTAATTATCAACATTTTTCTTTTTTAACAAATCTGCATTTTCATCTTCATCTGCATCAAGATCATCAAGCATTGGTTTTTGTATATCAATTTCACCTTCTTAATTTTCTTATTCTTCATCATCACTTTCTTCTTTCTTTTTAATTTCATCTAAATTTTGACAATATGAATATCCAAGTATTAAACGAACACAAACAATCTTACATATTTAATTTCATATTTTACTCTATTTGGATAATTAAAAATCTTTCCTGCAAGATTAAAAATAATTTTATTGTCTCTTCTCATAAAAAAAGGTTCCATATTTTCAACTATAACTGATCTAATTTTTTCAGACTATTAATAATATTATATTTATACTTCAGTATAATTAAATCTCATTGGAAGTAAACATAAATGTGTATTTAAAGGTAACATTGCTTTTACTTCTTTTTTCCATTGTTCAATAATCTCATCATAATTTCTACTTTTATATATATGATTCCATTTAGCAACCATTTCATCATCATGTTTTTATTAAACTACTTTTATTGTTCTAAATGTAGTTTTATATTCTAATATTTTCAAATATTATTCCATTTTTTTATTTATTCCATCTAAATCATGTTTCCATTTAGTAAAAAGTGAACTTTTCCCTCTTGCTTTCTCTACTCCTTATTTTACTTCCATAAATATATCCTCTAATAATCTTTTAATTCTATTCTTTTTTATTGGTTCTTTGAGTATTTAAGCTGAATAAAATGCACCTACTTTTTAATTCCAAGTTTTTTATATGAATTCTTCATTCTTCTATTTCATTTAATCTTCAAGTTCGTCTTCATCAATTTATATATTAGTATCATCATCATCATCTTCTTCTTCTTCACTTTCTTCCTTTTCCTCTGTATTTGGAATAGTCTCTTTAATAAACGGATACCATAATCTTTTATCATGCAAATGATAGAAAATCTCTTAAGGTTTCTAATTAGCCATATTACCAAATCTATATTTAAAAAATATAATTACATATTTTTGTTATTAAAAATAATCTCAATAGTTTCATATGGCAATTATCCATGATCAACTACTCTAATAAAATAAATATTAAATATACTCTTTTCCATTTTTATCAAAGAAACGATCAATTTTTGAAAATTTAGCAATAGGATTGGCTCTTAAGATTTCATCCTCAGCTTCTTACTTTTTAGCAATAGCAGTTTATTTAGCTGTCTCTCTATATACAAACAATGGATTAGTAAATGTCTTTTTTTATCCAATTGATCCTGCTCCTTTAATTGTAGATTTCTTGGGATCCTCATCTTCTTATTCACTAGATCTTTCCTTTGATTATTTAATTTCACCCATTTATCTTGGATTTTTTAATTTTATATTTCCATTTAATTTTTCTAACTATATTGTTTCTATAACTTATTCATCTTAATCAGCCCTACCATCATCTTCAGGTTAAAATGTAGCATTATTTCTGGCTTTCCTTCTCTTTTCTTCTGCTTCTTTTTATTATTACATTAAAATATCATTTTATTTTTATTTTTTCAATGCTTCCTCTTATTATTTCTTTTCTATTTCTTTTTTCTTTTATTCAAGCAATTACTTTCTCTTTGATATTGGTTTCTTTTTATCCTTACCTAAATTACCTAAAGCACCTAATCCAAATCCACCATCCTTTTTAGTTATTGGTTTTTCAGCATATAAAAACTTTCTTAATGCAGCTCTTTTATCTTTTCTAATTCTTCCATCTAAATGCATATGAAAATCTTCTTAAACATCCCAAAAAGTTATACCAGATAAATCATGTGAAAATACCATAAGCCATGCATGAAATTAAGAATTATGTTTAAGTGTACCTAAACAAACAAAAACTCTATGTTCAAATGGAATATATTTATGAGAATCCTTATCATGTTATCTTTTTTTATCTTCTCTCTCAAATCCCATAAATAAACAAGCTCCTAAGATTGCATGATCATGGATAAAACCTTTTCGTATTTTCAATAAGAAATCAGGTGATCTCCAAACATCACTTCTTGAAAAAGAATCTTATATAAATGGTATATTTCTAACAAAATGACACATTTCATGTAAATTTTTCATTCTAATATCTTTAGGATTAGCAAATAATTCATTTGTTGCTTCTTCACTTTAAAATTTAATATAAAATTTCTCTAAATATTTACAAACCAAATGATAATAATTAAATTAATCTCTAACAAAAATATTCTTAAAAAAAATATTATAAGCAGTCTTTTCCAAACCAAATTATGAAAAATTACCTCTTACATATTTATCCCATGATTAATATTCCTCATTATCTTCATGATCCTTTTTAACTTATAATTAATCTGAAATCTAATATGGATAAATATCATCAGGAACTTCACAAAATTCCTCTAAATTTAATTCTTCAGGTAAATCAGGAGCAAAAAATGCCTGAAAAGTTATTTAAATATGACTAACATTAAACAAACCACTCTCAAATTTCTTAGTAAATGTAGCTTCACGTGTATCAAATTAATATCTTCTATTATCATCAGTCAATAAAGTCTTTTTAAATTTGCTTGCTTTCTAAATTTCAGATAAAAATACTCTACAATAACCTAAAGATTCATCACTTAAAATATCTTATCCATCTAACCATAATTATATTGTAATATCTGGTCTTGATTTCAATTCCTCACGTAATGCATCTATAAGTAAATCTTGATCTGTTTTTTAATTAATTATATCTTCAAAAGTCTTCTCTCTTCTTAATATAGGTATTCTGAAATATAATTCTTCATTATAAGATGGATTTGGATCATTCTTAATCATTCTTGTTGTTTTAGCTTGATCTCTCCAAGCAACAGTTAAATAAGTATTAATGACTCCTCTATCATCTGGACTTAATACACTATTCAGTCTATTAATTGTAACTACAAGATAATATTATTCTGGAATATAAGTATTGAGTTCTCCATTTTATGAATATCTTGGTACCTTATTAAGATTTACTCTTCCTTCAATAATTGCTATATATGCTTCATCTCTTAAAGCATCTTCATCATCTCCTAAATCTTCATCATCATCTTCATCATTTCCATCCCACTTTTTCTTTTATTTATTTTTCTTCTTTGGTTTCTTTGTTATTTTCACTCTTGGTGGAGGTACTTTAAGTTTTAATCTAAATTAAACTTTTAAATAATTTGTATCTTGTATTCCTCTTAATGAAACTAATTTCTCAGCTTTATTAAAATAAGCATCAAATAATAATGTTACTTTCATCATTTATTATGTCAAATCTTCCATTGTTCCTCTAAAATGCATATATCCTTTAAGATTTCTAAAGTTTGGATTCTTTGTCTTCTTAATTTATTCAGATTCAACTTAAGGTTATATTAATTCATCAGTCATTAAAGTCAATTGTATTTTAGGATCATGTTCTTTCCCTTAATCTGCTATAATATTTGATCCTTTCCAAGCTTCAAATGTTAATTTGTAATCCCAAACTTCTTAAAATAAGACATTATAATAAATTCTAGCAAATTATCTTCTCTCTCCAAATGCCTTCTTTATATCATCTTATCTCTTTATATTACCAGATGCAATATTAAGTAAAGACACTTAAATTTTACCCAAAAATAAATTTAGTCTAAATCTTCTATATTCCCATACTTCTATAACGAAATAACGTTCTTTAAGCATTTAATATGAGAGATGCATTTCTGTTTCAAACATTACCTTAATAACCTTGACTTCACTTCTTTTTAGATCTTTACAAATTTCAGATTTAAAAAAGACTTCACCACTTGATACATCTGCATACTTATTAGCCGTTTTGCCAATTTAACCTATTCTGAAATTCAAGAAAACTGATAATTATTCCTTTTATAAATTTTCTAATCTTATTTCATTTATAAAAACCTTCCATCTTCTAACTTTATTATCTTCTCTCTCTATTAGTTCTTTCTAAAATCAATACAAAATGCTACATTGATTTCTAATTTGGTTTCATCTGGTACTAAATAATAAGGCTTTCCTATTTCATTCTCAACCAATTATTCTGGTCTTAAATTCTCTAATTGTTTATCATATTTATCTGCTGCTTTCTTATCTTAAGCATTTTTTCTCTTTTCTTTTTCTTTAGTACTTCTCTCCTCATCAATTTTTATTTTGATACTTTTGTCATCTCTTGCTGATTTATCTTTATCTTTAGAATCACTATCAATTTCTTCTTTATCTTTAATCAATTTCTCTTCTTCTTTTAATTTCCTAGCTTTTTCTTCCTCTAATCTTAATTATTCTTATCGTTTTATGTCTTCTTTTTTCTTCTCTTTTTCTAATACCCTAAAATAATCATCTTATCTCATTGTATTATTATTTATATATAAAAATATTCTAAACTCAGCTATTTTTAAAAAGCAATTAAAATAATAATAATCTTTATATAAATTTATTTCATCTCAATATAATGAATAAGAAAATGAAACATTCGGGATCTATTACATCTAGAATACATGAATCAAGTTTGATGGACTCAATTTTAGATTCAACCACAGCAAGATAACCTCATTCCTTATGTGAAGATTCAATAGCCTTCATATTAATGGCCTAAAGTGCCAATGACCATATAAGAATTATAAGAGTATAATCATATAATTTAAATAGAGGAAATTATTCAATCTACTAAAGAAACAAGAAATAGACTTCGTTAAGGCATCCAAGATTTAAGGTTGAGTCTAAATAATCTTGAACATACATAATAAAGAGACATACTTAATACTGAATATGAAATGACAGTCAATGTTAATAAATTGAAAACTGTAATATTTATTAATATAACTACAAGAATCTATTTTAACTTATATAAGATTAGAGAGAATAAAACAATTAATTTGATTAATAGATAGTCTCCTTACAATAAGATTGTGATGACATTGAATATCAAAGTAACAAATTGGATTAGAAATTATAATACATGTGTAGTAAAACAGGACAATATTAATATGTTGATTATGATAACTATATTCAATGACTTTATATAATTATAAAATACAGTGAATATAAAATTCTAATAAATTTATAAATGGTGTTTAGAATTGGTGATAAACATATAATAGATAATCAATAAAAATTGTTGAATTCTAAGTAAATATGATTCATATATTTAAATGATATAATTCATAAAGATATCAAACAGATAAAATAGTTAAGGATTTTCAATAATTTTCTATTTATAAAAATAGGATAAATCTGTAGAATAATATTGATTTTAGATATAAAGAATATATATTTTTATAAAGCTAAGTAATTTAGCTGATATTTTGTATTAAATACTCAAAAGATTGAATAAAAATAGTTGAAAATTTTATTTTCATATACTAACCTTATAAAAAATTAAATTCTGTTTCTATCAAGAACTAGACAAAAACAATAATTAATTGGTAACTTATTGACCCATAAAAATCTACTATTGAAATAGAGTATTGGATGTATTTTACTAAATTAACTACCCTTGTTGTATTGGACTGTAAATCACAGCTACAGGAGTTTAATATAACTAATATTGAGGATCTAAAGATAAATTTAAATAGATTACAAGAGAAATTTCCAAGTAACATAGGACATGGAATTTAAATATATGGATTAATTTGAATAGGCAATTAAGACTACATCTCTTGAATATCATTATTTATTTAGTTATAATTTTCCTTATTTTGTTGATTATCTCTAAATTGTTTTTCTTCTATCTATTTTTAGACTTAATCAATTTTAGATTGTTAATCTTTATTATTAATGGGGATCTTTTAAGGAATTGAATAATATGGATTCTTTATCTTCAAATATTTTTATCTCAAATATGAGTAAAAACGATTTTTTATCATATTTTCCTAAATTATTAGAATTATATAATTACAGGTCTACCGATCAAAAGGTCTTAGATTTTAGTCCACTTTGATCCTATTTCTTGATAAGCTTTGAGTATGATATGATCTTCTTCTTCAGTAAATGGTTCAAACTTTATTTATGGATTAAGTTTATTAATAAACCTTTCACGAATTTATTTACTCGTTTTTTCAGGAAGGAATTTAGCTATTTTACCCCAATTTCTTCTATATTTTGAGACTAATTACAAAATAAGTTGATCTTCTTCTTTAGTGAATGGTTTTCTTTTTTTTAACTAGAATTAATAAATGAATTTTACATCTTATGGCTTAATTCTTTTCCATCTCTAAGCACATTATGAAGGATTTCGATTACACATTGATGCTGCAATTTGAACCCAATTAGGTCCATACAATTTTAAGGATTTCTCCAATTAATGATCTTCTTGAGTACTCCAAGGCTTTCTGATTTTCTTATTTTCATAAATCTTATTTCTTTTCCTTATACTTTTTTGTTTTATAGATATAGTATCTGTTACATCCAAAACTAGTTTATTTGATTAGCTTTCTTGTTTCTATATATTCTTAAGATATATCTTTCTTCCTTTTCTTTATAGAGATTAATTTGGTCTTATTATCTCATGTTCATCAATACTTTCTTATGAGAAGAGAGATTATACATCTTCAGACACTTCCATTTCTAGATAATAATAATAAATAAGAGAACTGTTGTTAATTTAAACTAAAATATTAATGATGTTATGTCGTTGAGTATTATAGTATTATAAATAAAAAAGGAACAAATCAAAATATGATGCTTATATTCCTTTCTTGAATTATTAAATAATTATCATATTGTTGTCAGATTTCATAGCAATAACAACCATATTGTTATTTCTTATTATATTTTTAATATTACAAAAACAATCAATTTCTTTCTTCATATTAATATATTCTGATATATTTTAAGATTCTATTATGAGTTTTATTGTGAATGTTGAGAGTTGTATAACAATTAATAAAAATAATGAAAAATGTAAATTAGAATAATAATTAGGATTATACTTTATATTAATATAATTCATTCATTTATATGAATATCATTCAGCTGATAACATCAATAAGTCTTAGACTACATTATCAAATAGAGGATGAGTCAATTCTGATAATTTGGCTTCAATTTCTTTAAGAGTTAATTCTTCGTAATACTTTTTACTTCTACAAATCATCAAACCACTAAGTTCTACATAAGCTGGTTTCATTCCATGTTCATGAATGAAATCAAATTAGTTTCTCTATCTTAGTGTAATAATATAATACTCTTGGAAATATGTATGCTAATTATGGACTAACAAACATGATATTATGGGGTATTTCAAGTGCCAATAATGTATCAATTGCTAATGATAACAATTCTATGATGTTTTCTCCATTCACTACTAAGGTTCTTATTGGATAATTTTCAACTTCTCCAAGAGTTGAATTTTTTATAGTGGCTAAAGGTTTAATGGGAAATTCTTCAATTGGGAATCTATTATTATCAAAAAGTTGATCCACATAAATAATATGTAAATGTAAATGATTGATAGAACAATTAGCTAATTTACTATGTAAATATATTAGAAATTTTAAGTACCTATTATATCCTATTCTTAGATGTGGAGATTATGATATTTTAAAGAGTATGAAAACACTTTCAGCTATAAATCCGCTTAGAAGTTATTGAAATTTGGAATTCAAAAATGGAACAACAATTGAATGATATGAACATATTGGAGCTGTATTAACGAGTATTGGATTGTCATTATTTTCATTTATATTATTTTCGTCATCGACAATTTCTCCTGTAGAAAAATCTACTCGAAACAGGATTTCTCCTTATTCCACATTAAGAAAGTTAATGTCATTCTCATTGAATTCTCCAATCAATTCTGTTTCAGGATCTCTAATTTGTGTAGGCACTTTATTTTCAATCTCTAATTGAATAAAGAAAGATTACTAATTGTAAATTAAAATAAGCTTTGAATGGTTAGATAGATTTTGTATGAATGAATTTTAAAGTGGATCGAAATAGAGCTCTTTATTTTTCATATTTATCACTCCATTTTTATTTTAATATATCCTCTAAAGAAGGCTTTTGGATCATATTATAATATCAAATTTATTGTATATAATACACAAAAATAATCATTAGATAAATTTGCTAATAAATTATTCAAAATCAGCATCTTAAATGGAACATTATTAATGATAAATGATTTTCTAAGTTTCTGTTAAAAAAATGATGGTCGTCAAATGAATAAATAAATCCCTAGAAAGAAATGGAAAGAAGTTGAAGATGAATTATTATTAAAAGCCATTAAAAAATATGGAAATTAATGGAGTAAAATATAAGAAGAAGTTCCAACCAAAGATTCTAAATAATGTTAAGCTAGATGGAAGATCCTTAAAAATGTAATATTGTGATATTTAATTAATTTAGAAAGAAGAAATTTTAGATAGATTGGATGCTATGGGTGATTATTCAGATATGGATAATCCTAATCATAAATAAAAAAAGGCCAATAAAAAACATAGAGATATACCTCGTAAATATAATCCACATTTTCATTACAATGAAGAATCTTCTAGTGAATCAATGCATCTATAATAATTCCAATAAGCTTTGATTAAATAGCCATATTAATTGTCATTACTTTAATAACAATAAAAAAGAGAGTAAATTCAGAAGTAGGCCTAAACTTAATATTAGAATGTTTGGAATGCTATGGATGACAAAATGTTATGGGCAGCCTTTAAAATATACAAAGGAGTTTGGAATCAAATCACATCTAGATTTCAAGAAAAAAATCCTTAAAGTTGTATGGAGAGATATTAATATGTTAGTTTTTTATCTAATTATTATAGTTACTACAACAAAAGAAAATGAAATTGTAAGAAGATGGATCATCTGTAGATATTATTTCATCTTTGGCTGAAGATAGTTCCATATTGGGTTCAGAATAATTTGATATTTCTATAAGTGAATGTGGAGATTCTACTGATTAGTAATAACAAACTGAGTATAAGACTAATTCTATTGGAATTTATACTGTTTAATAATGTCATACAAATATTGAAAGAATTCTTAAATCATTTTCCAATCACAATTTAGATACATTACCTGGTATACGTGAGTCAATAGTTAAACTCATAATAACAGATTGATTTATTATTTATTGTTATATTTTATATTTATATCTCATCTGAAATACATTAAACTTCTGGCCTTTAATCCTTCAACTTCTGAAACATCCTCTTCTTATTTAACCCAATAATCAATAAATAATTATTTTTAAGCAGCATTATTAACATCAACTTTTATGAATTCATGATAATCATAAGCAACATGATCTTTCTAAATTTTATATTAATACAATAAATACCCATTCTTTTGGAACTTCATTTCCTCTCCAAAGCCATGCTCCTCTTAATTAGAGATTGGGTTCATCACCATAAACTCCATGAATAGCAAATGCATATTTTCTGAAATTTTGATCTAATCTTTAGTTTATGAATCCCTTCATTAAATTATTAGTGAGAATTAATTACTTACCTTCATTTTCTGATTTATTATATTTGATTAACCATAAAGACCATCCATTCAAATCAATAGTGGCAAATAGAGTATCTATATTCTTTTAAATATCTTTTTCTGCAAAGAAGATTCTCTTATAATCATCAATATTGAAGGTTGAAGGTGGTAATAAATCAAGAGGATTTGCTTCTTTCTTTTTTGGTGCATCATCTTCTTCTTCTTATTTAGGTTATTATTTAGGTTATTCTTTCTATTTTGGTTATTCTTTTTATTTAGGTTATTCTTTTTATTCTTTTTATTTAGGTTATTCTTTTTATTTTGGTTATTCTTATTTATTCTCTTTCTTTTCCTTTTTATCTTTATCCTCAGTTACATCACTCTATTAAAAGGCAGTCTTTGGGAATCTTGATCTACCAAATTCCTTTGATATTTATTAATATAATTACTTCTCTCCATTAAGGTAATGAATCAATTTCGTTCAACCATTTTAATAAGTGTTGATATTTATTTCTCTATGATTCTCCAAACAAAAGTGTGAATGCAAATGTAATAACTTATGCTAAAGCAATATCAGCAATTGTCAATGAATCTCCAGATATATATTTAGATTTGCTTAATTGATTATCCACAATAGTTAATGTATGACTAATTTAATTTAAAGATGTCTTATATTATGTAGACATTATTGGAATATGTCCTAGAACTTATAGAGCAGATGTCACAACATCTGTTTCTAATTCATTTATTGTTACATCTAACCATTAATCAACTAAACCTTATTAATAGAGTGTTTTTCTATGTTTAATTATTAAAATACCCATATAATCCTTATGAATGTCTTGCAATATATCTAAGAATAGCATTGCTTTCAAAAATATTGCCTTCTTATGTTTCTAAGACTGGCACTTTTCCAAATGGAAATTTGTTTTATAAATCTTAGAAATTCTTCTAAAGTATTTATGTATCAATCAATTCCAATTGGAGATTAGCCAATTTAGCTGCTACTAATATTTTATGTGTTCTTCCTTAACCAGATGGTGAATGTAATTTTATAGACATGAATTAAAGATTTAATTTAATTTTACTTTTTTTAAACATCACACTCATTGTTATTTTTTATTAAAATACAATCAATTCTTCCCCCAAAATTTACCAAACACTCCTCTATATGTTGATTTCAATGCTTTTTGCTAATCAAACTTAACATTTATTTTTACATCATGTTAATAATAATAATGAATTATTGCCAATATCATTGCAAAAACTAAAACATCTCCTTTTGGAATATTTATCATCCAACCCTTCCTCTTTAATAGATTAAGGATTGTTTCAAAAAAACGAGGCACAATACTCAACATTATTTCTTAAACTCTTTTAACTCTATAAACAATCTTACCTTGTTTTTGATTCTAATAATAAAGAGAAAGCCCCTATAAAACCTCCTGTTAATGGAATCCATGGGTCAACAGTATTTCGAAATCTTACTTGTTTGCACCAATTGTATCTCATTGATTAAACCATTAAAGTTAAAAACAACACACTCTTAATATATGATAACAACGATCTTGCTGTTGTACTAATTGGACTTAATTTTTAGAAATACAATCATACTTTTTTAAAAAAGCTTTTCTTTTATATATTAGGAATGGTAACAAATGAACAGGAAGATAGACTTTAGCGTTCTTAGTAAATAAGAGCGGAAGCCTCTTTATAATAAGTAATATACATATGAAGCAGTTGGGATTCACAAGTATATCCTGGATGGAAAAACTCACATTTATATGGTTATCCTCATTCTAAAAACAAGTTTATCTTACCTTAGATGTAATTAAGTTGTTCCTCTACAGGAAAAGAGTAAATATCATTCATATTTGAATACAATTAATTTAATCATGATGATTAATTTTTTGATTAAAGAGTTGATAATACATCATTAAAGTGATTTATTTTTTGCAAATAATCTCAAAAAATTAGACATTTATATAAAAATTCTTATTTTAGTATAAATTCTTACATTTTTTATAATAATATCATTAATTATGTTTAGTTCAAATCATTAAGTACCACAACAAGTGTCAGATTGTTTTTTAATTTGTATACTTTGTTCAAAATTTGATTGTATTATTGGTTAATATGAACTTTTATGTTCAGAATTTGGATAATCTTAATGATTTGAAGACTTTTCATCTTCAATACATTACTATTTGTACTCATAAATTTCTAGTTTGAATTTGAATAATAACTTCTAATTAATTGTTCAAATGATTCCTTAACATTGGTTCCTTCCTTTGCTGATGTCTCATAATAAATCATGTTGTATTTTGAACATATTTATTTCACTTCATTAACAGCTACACATCTATTTGAGAAGTTCTCTTGAATCAAATCCAATTTGTTACCAACTAACATAATAACTATACTGTCCTCTGTGTATTAAATAATCTCTATTAAAAATTAGAGCAATACTTCTTGACGCCAATTTAGTACATTATCAAAGGAATTCTTATCACTTAAATCATAAAACAATAATGCTCCTTCTGATTTTCGATAATGTGCTGTAGTAATGGCTTTATATTTTTCAGCCCCAGCTGTATCCCAAATTACCGATTTCACTATTTTCCCCTCTTCTGGTAATAAAATTGATTATGCTGCATATTCTACACCAATTGTTGGTTGAGATTGTTTTTTGATAACATTTTTGGTTAATCTAAATTTGATTTGATTTATTACCTAATCAAATAGCTTGTTTTACCAACACTTGAATCTCCTACCAAGATTACTATCTTCTAAAATGTATTAATTACTTTTGTATAATTCATCATATGGTTTGATAGGTTCATCCATTTATAATAATATTTTATAAGAAATTATAAAATTGAGTAAGTCTCTCATTCTATAGATTAATCAATTTAATAAACTAAATTTATCCATCATTTCTATGAATTCATTATAGTCGATTTCTCCATCTCCATTCTTATCTGCCTCTCTTATCATATCATCCCAATACTTTTCATCAATTATATTATCACTTTCTAAAAATAAATAAAAAATAGCATATTACTTCCTAATACAGTTTATAATTCATGTTTATCAATCTTCCCACTTCCATCTAAATCCAACATCTTGAAGGCTTAATACAATTTCTCTTCTTTCATGTATAGAGACTTCTCCATAGTGGCAGCCAAGAATTCTGAAAATACTTGAATCAATACCTGTATAATTGATTGTTCCATTTCCATCAGTATCAATACTCTTTATGATATTTCCTAAGTCTTTTGCTTATGTATCACTCATTCCTGTTAACCCTTCTCTTAATTCCTCAATAGTTAAAACTCCATCTCCATTCTTATCCAATTATTTGAATAACCTTAATCTTAGATATAAATTAATACTTTCCTAGATCTGTGATTTCCTATTCATTCAATTAAGAAGCAATAAATGTCAACGCTACTTTCTTCAGTTTGTTACTACCGGTAAAATTTTTCAGTTGACCAAAATTTAATTTCAATTCTAGAATGAAAATTTAGGAATTGTACATTTAGTTTATTTACTGCCATCTTTCATCCATTTGTGTTATATAACCTATGATGCTTTATATCTCTTTTCAGGAGTAGTAATCATATGAGAGATTAAATCTTTTGCTGATTCACTTACAGCTTTCATCTCTGGGATTTAAAGTGTATATTCTCCTTTTTGAACTGCATCTAAAATTTCAGGATCGCTATCCCCATAGAATGGTGGTACTCCAGATAAGAGTATATATAGAATGACACCTGCACTCCAAATATCACAAGATTCATCATAACTTCCTTTTAATACTTCTGGAGAAATATAATATGGGGTTCCAGCTTTAGTTTTCATAGTAACTTTTTAATTTCCTGTTTATTTGGCTGAGATTGGATCTTCAAATAAAGTGCTTAATCCAAAATCAATAACTTTAATTGGAGAATCTTCTGCTTTAGTTAAGAATAAAAAGTTTTCAGGTTTTAAATCTCTATGACAAATTCCGTTAGAGTGACAATAATTCAATGCCTCAGTAATTAATATATACTATATACTTGCATAATTTAAAGAAAGATTTCATGTGCTTCTGCTTCACTAAAACATCCTTTATCCATAATTCGATCAAAAAGTTCTCCACCATCACAAAGTCTTTAATAATTTTATGATATCGATACTCCATAACAAGATAAACGTTTCTTTAATCTTCAAAGGTTTCATATAATTTGATGATATTTGGATGATCTAATTGTCTAAGTATATCAATTTCTTTTTTGAATCGATCAGGGTTCTTAACTTTGCTTTTAGGAATGACTTTGACAGCCCTTTGATTTTTAGTGCCTTTGAGGTTGGCTTTGACAACACTTCCATAAGTACCAGATCCAATCACTTTTTTTAGATTGAT
The DNA here is from genome assembly GCA_905183005.1 of Paramecium pentaurelia. Taxonomy (NCBI): domain Eukaryota; phylum Ciliophora; class Oligohymenophorea; order Peniculida; family Parameciidae; genus Paramecium; species Paramecium pentaurelia. The sequence goes on along the minus strand of CAJJDO010000113.1, from coordinate 79,473 downwards.
ATCATAATATTATTCAATTTTGCCCTCTTGACTCATAATGAACCATTGTTTCTTCAAAAATACATCTTGATTCATACTTCTTTTTTTTAATTTTTTATTATATTGATTTTAAGCTAAAATGCCTAAATATATATCTATTTTTATATCATTCTTCATTTTTAGGATCATCATGTTTTTTATAATATTCATTGACTTGATGATCTTGTTTATTTTCTAATTCTAATGGACCAATGTCATCAATGAAAGCTTCTTCATTTTAGATAATTTATGCAACTAATTTTATAGAATAATAAATACCTTATTCTGGTTTAGTTTAAGGATCAGAAATAATTTCTTCAATTTATTCATCAATCAATTCTTACTCCTCTGAACTTTTTTTATGTCTAATAACTAAATAAATAAAAATACTTTGATTAAAAATATTCTATTTTTGGTTCTTCTTATTAAATTTATTACTACATTTCTTCTAATTATTATAATCGTCCTTCTTCATTACAATCATAAAATTTCTCTTATTCTTATTCTTAATCTTAATCCTATTCTTAATCTAATTCTAAATCCTAATCTTTATCATAATCATCATTTTCATTTTCTTTATTATTATCATCTTCAGGAATATCTTCTTCTTCTACTTCTATATCTTCTTCTTTATCATCATTTCCTTTTTGAGGTTAAAATGTTGTTGAATCCTAGACACATTAAAACATTTATCTTGGTTTTGGATCAACATCACATAATAATTATTTTTCTACTGAATTAATTTTAAAAAGTGTATCATTAACATATTGATCCCAAATTTCATTAGTAAAATGATTGTCTACTAATAAATTAGATATTTTTGTTAATATTCCTTAATATCCTGGTGTAATATTGTTTTAAAGAGATCCAACTTTTTTTTTTTCATTTTTATTGTATTTAATTATGGTTGATGCTAAGAATTCTTAGATTGATTTGAACATCTAAGGAAGTTTCTAAAATATAATATTAACTATTTTATCAAACCAAATTAAAGCTTAATTATTGAATTCATGTGATAATATTAAATTTGTAATTACTTAAAATGATTGATTATTTATGAGTTCATTCAATATCTCTTCTTTTTCACTAAGTAATAATAAATAAAATATTTATAGTAATATAAGTTTGTTAGAAGAGAAAGGAGTTATTATTTAACCATAAGTAGTTTGATGAGGTATAGCATATAAATTAACAGTTGTAAATGCATTTGGGAGATGTTTAGCTACATCCATAAAGTAAAGAAAGTAATCTGTTTTACCTGAATTATTAATATATTACAATAGATTGGATACTAATTCATATGCTGCAGTTCTCTAACTTTAATACTAAAATCATTAGTATATTATATATACACAGATAGTGAGAAAGAAATAGGGATTCAATAATATTTTGATTAACTCTTCCTAATCTGGATTGATTTAACTCTTTAAGAGATTATTGATAATTAACAAACAATTATCGAAAACCTAATTATTTAATTAGAATAAATACTTCAGTTTCATAATAACGATTTAAGGAGATCTTCATAACTCTTTATAAAATAGATTTCTGTTTTTCAAGTAATTGATTTTCATCATTAGGATCTGGAATAATCACTTTTTCAATTATTTCAGCTATATGTAGAATGTCAATATGTTTAAGTAAATTTGAGATATCTCTTTCATTTAAATATTATAACACCTAATGTTATATATATATATATATTACTTTGAAATGTTTCTTCTTTAATAAAGTGAGGATGACTTTAGAGAAATAACCTGCTTATGTTATGTTGAGGATATCCTCATTTAGAAGTGAAAATAATCTATTTAAATAATTAAGATTTTGTTCTTCAAAAAGGAAATCTTAAAAGAAATCATTCTCCTTACTCAAAATCTCACTTGCTAAAAAAGGATATCTAGTTTGTTCTTGAAATAGACTTATACTTATATTATTATCTCGAATGGTTAGCCTCATCTCCAAAATCGGTAATATACTCGATGAGGGTCTCCAGATGCTCAGGGTGATCTTTGACGCTATGAATCATGCCCATGATTACTAATTAAGCAATTTGTATTGTTATTAGGGCATCAATAGATCTTACAATAGCAACGATTCATCCAATATTAATTTGATGTCCTTCTTTTCTTCAATGAATTCATCCATTCGCGAATTCATAAAGTTAAACATTCTGAAAATCATGATTAAATTAAATTAATATTTTTAATATAAAATTAATCTCTCACAATTCTCCTAACAACAACAATACATCTAATGAAACAAAACATTCTAAAGCCTCATAATTAACAAATCCCAAATTTGTAAATAATCTATTTATAATATATTTATTATACTTAGCAGTCTCTTTATTTCTAGATTCAGATCGTTACCAAAATTCTCTACTATCAGACCCTGGGAACATAGGTCTATCCTTTTAACTTTGATGTTTGAATATTGCTATCCTTTTCTCATACAACTCATCAGGTGATAATGGTACTGCCATTGTTACTTTATCTAATTCCCATTCTTACCAAGCACCTCTATATAAAAGAGTATTCAAATTAGGTAATTATTCTTTTACTTATGGTAAAACTGCCAAAATTGATTCCAAACATACTCTATGAGTTCCATGAGGATCAGTTAAATCTCCAGCAGCATAAATTTAATCAGGTTGAATCTTCAATATTATATCTTTCACTATTTTCTTATCTTCATCACCAAGTGGTTTCTTTGTTGATTTACCTGTCTCATAAAATGGTAAATCTAAAAAATGAATATTTTGTTCTTCAACTCCTGTACATAATGCAGCACTTCTTGCTTCAGTTCTTCTAATAACTGTTTTTATATATGCCAAATCTGGACCATCTACTTCTCCAAGTTTCTTTTCTTTAATCTATTTCTTCACTTTTTCATAAAATTCTTCTCCATTTCCACCTATCATTTTTTAAGTCTCCTTCAAAACATCTGCAAATCTCAAAGCATCAAAATCAAACACTGCCAAATTACCACTCACCATATATACTACATGAACTTCATGACCTTAATTTGTTAATTTCTTCATTGTTCCACCCATACATATTACATCATCATCTGGATGTGGTGAAAATATTATTATTTTCTATTTACTAATTGCCTTCTTTTAAGTAAAATATGATTCTGGCAATTTATCAGGTCTTCCTCCTGCTGGCCATCCAGTTATTCTAAATTTTATATTCATTTATATACATCTAAGACAACTCTCTAAATACTGTCAAATTCACTATCCCACAATTTCCTTATCCAATCTATGTAATTAATTCCAATAATCCATTATCTTCATAATCCTCTTATTATAATCTCAATATTGGCTTTCCTACTTTCTAACTCAACCATATCACACCCTTCTTTGCTGTACTCAAATCATACTTTATTTATAATTCACCCTTTAATCCTTAAGCTTCCAATAACCAAGGTGCTTAAAATCTTGTTAATCCTTATGCTGATGCTCTTTCCAATACAAACAATGTATTTTTATGATTCTATAAAAATGTTGCAGGATATTATGATGAAATTGCACCTTCAATAACAGTTGATGCTATTTTTTATTTTCCTTCTGTAAATGCAGCTATTATAATCTTTTTTGCTTATAAAATAGTTCCTATTCCCATTGTTATTGCATATTTAGGAACATTTTCAATTCCATAAAATGATGATGAAGCATCTGCTCTTGTTTTTCTATCCAAAGTAATCAATCTAGTTTTGCTATTTATTGAAGATCCTGGTTCATTAAATCCAATATGTCCTAAAATTTATTATCAAATTATTTACCAGTACTACCAATACCTAAAAGTTAAAAGTCCAATCCACCTTTTTCTAATATCAAATTTTCATAGTATTAACAAAAGTCTTCAATCTACTCTTTTATTAAGGTTCCATCTGGAATATGAATATTCTCTTTCTTAATATCAACATGATTAAATAGATTTTCATGCATGAAATGATAATATGAATGAAGAGATTCCTAATAATTAAAAATACAACAAGTACCTTAGGAATTGGAAAATATTCATCTAAATTGAATGTTATCACATTCTAAAATGATAATCCTTCTTCCTTATGTAATCTAATTAGCTCCTTATAAACTTATATTGGAGTTGATCCAGTAGCTAAACCCAAAACACAAGGTAGCTACTAAGCCTATTTCTACTTGATAATTTGACCTATTTCTCCAGCAATCCACACAGAAGCACATCTTGAGTTATTGAATACCTTCACTGGGATTTTTTCCTAATATTAAGTGTTTATATAGTACGTAAGGATTTGTGGTGTTATTCATAAGAAATTAAAAATTTTAATTTATTATTTCTCATATAAATTCTTTAATAATCTGAGATTTGTTACTCATATTTAAATTGAATTTATATTTCAATCATTATTGTATTAACTATATATTTTATTTAATAAAAATTCATATTCTCTTTTTTACATAATCACTTATATTAAGACAAAGAGGAATTACTTAGATTTTATACAAAAAAATAATTAAAAAAGATTTATATTATTTTTTTTATTATTGAATTTCAACTTTCTATTTTTCAAAATTGAAAAACATTAGAATTAAGATGATATTTATGTTTATAAGAAAAGAATTATCATTATAAATGAGCAAATATTTTTCAAAATTCTTAGTCCCAATCGACAATGACAGTGCAAATCATATCAGGACTTGTATCTCTTTTAATCATATCTAGGAAAGGTATTTCCTCATATTTAGATTATTAGAGTTTAGGAATATGTGGAGGTTTAATTTCCATCATCTCTAAGTCTTCCTTGAAAATTATAAGGATGAATAATTTACCCATTAAAATCCATCAAACCATGAATGAACTTTGAGAGCATCAAAAGATCCCCCTAATCTTAATTCTGGAGTTCTATTCATCAATTAATCCATCAATTTAATAGCTTTAAAATCTTTCAAAAATTAAGGATACTCTACTCTCCCATTTAGAATAGCTTCTTAAATTATATATCTAAATATATAATGAATAAATACGGGTCATCATCTTCATTACCAGCAAAGGGAACTTCTCCACACATTAATTCAAAAAAACAGATTCCCAAAGACCACAAATCAGTAGAGAAGGTGTAACCTTTACCTTTCAAAATTTCAGGAGACATATAATGAGGTGTTCCAACAATAGTATATGTCTTAGAAGCTCTAGATTTTAAGACTTTGGCAGTACCCATATCTATAAGTTTTAAATAACCATTTTCCATGACAATAAAATTTTCAGGCTTAACATCTCTATATATGATATGATATGAATGAAGTTTCTCTAAAATATTAATCATCTAAGCAATATAGAATTGAGTTTCATAAGAATTTAAAAGACCTAGATCTCTTATAACATGAAATAATTCTTTTCCTTTGACATATTCTGTTAATAAATAAATATAATTTTAATCTTTAAATGATCTATGAAAACAGACTAAACTTGGATGATTCAATAAATCCAAAGCTTATTTCTCATTCTTTATATGTCTTTCAGTATTATTTGCAATTATATTAACTTTTGGGACACATTTCATAACATGTAAATTTTATTATGGGATATCTTTAACCAAATAAGCATTTCCAAAAGTGCCTTCTCCTAAAAGTTATAATCCAATAAAATCTTCTAAAGTAAGCAGAGAATAATTGCTTTTTTATCTTTTTTCCAATAAACTTGAAGATCCAGCTCTGTCTTTATTTTTTTTAACAACAGTTTCTAATTCTCCTCCAATACATTCAAAGAACTATTTAAAAGGAAGTTCTGATAAGGTTGTTTTACGAGTTGTTACAATATCTGAACTAATTTTTCTTTTAGATTCTTCAACTTGAAGGAATGTATCACCAAATAATTGACCATTATTATAAAGTTGTCCATCAAATTCTAATTAACCATCAAGAATAATAATTAATTTATCAATCATTTAATTTTTCGAGAATAAATATTCTTTACTTTCATATGTCTTAATTTTAAAATTAGATACTATTTTTTATATTTACATTTTAGTAAGATCTCTTAATTAAGGATGTTTTTCAAATGCCCATTTCTGCATATTTGTATAAATGATTAACTATGCAACTAAATAAATACAATTATTGTACCTGAATCTTCTCACCCAATATAGTAGTAATATCTTCTCTACTTAATGATAATAAATTCACATCTTCATCATTAGCTTTTACAGTTGCTCCTCTTACACAATTACCAAATAAAGCCTATTCTCCAAAAGAATCTCCTTAATTCATGTATCTTAAAAATTATCCCTATTTTGTAACTGAAACAATTCCTTTTTATATAATATAGAATGAATTTGCCATATCTCCTTCATTAACAATTATTTCACCTTATTTAAATTTCAATGTAATTAAAACATTTGCTATACTATCTCTCTATTCCTCAGTCATAAAATCTAAAACACTAAATAATCAACACAATACCAAAAAATTTAACTTAATCCAAGAATTTTCTATTTGTTTCATAGGCTTTTTATTAAATATCTTCAACTGCCTTTCTAAATTTCTTTCTTTCCAATACCCAAAATCCACAATCTCCTATTGCTTATACTGATGCAGATCGTGGTGCATGATACATTAAAGCCAATTCACCAAAAAATGCTGGTGTTTTTAATACTCTTTTAACTTCTTCATTTATGATAATTTTACAATCTCCTCTTTCTTATTTAATAATGATGAAAATCTACCAATTATAAAAAATAATGTTGCTTTATCACCTTATTTAAAAATGTAATCTGCATTTTTAGCTGTAACATAATACATTTCATCAATTAGTTTAGCTCTACTTTTAATACTTTTCTTTACTTATCATCATTATCAAGTTAAGCAAACATAAAGTGGTTACCAAAGGCATTCAAAATCATTTAAAAATCAAAAGGTGATTTTTCTTTTGCCTATTTAACCACATTCTCATGTATTTACTCTTCTATTACTTCTATTTTAGCTTAACGTTTCTTATCCCCTCTTCTTGGCTTTATGATAGAGTTTCATAACCATACTTCAGCAGGTAAACTACTCATTGAGTAATTTCCCTTTTAAGTTTATACTGTAGGCATGGGATCAATGTTGATTTCAGGTTGAGGTTATGGAACTTTACTTATACAAACTCCCATTTTATAAATAATTATTAAATACGCATTCTAATTTTAAATAAAATATTATTTTCATATTTAAAGAAAGATATTCAATCATCTATTAATATTGTATGTATATAAATATTAAAGATTCTCATATATCACTCCAAACATAAAATATCTATATATCATCAATTATAATAATTATTTTATAAAGCATTTCATTAATTTTAACTTATATTATAAAATATTGAAAAGATTCTTAGTTTCTTATCAATCAACATCCTAAAATACATATATCACTCTAATTAACTTAATATTTATCAATTAATTAAATTTCTACACTATCAACACTTTCTAATAATTCAAACTAAATTGAATTAACAATACGCTTTTATTAAATTTTTTCAATCTCTAATCTTAACCTAAACAATTGATATCCTTATTTATATTCATCATCATTTTCTTAATCAATTCTGGAGTTTTATATTGTTTTTCACTTTCTTGAATATTTTGGAAGCAATTATAAAAATATTTTACTACAATTAATTGAGTCCTTAATTTATTATTTAATTAATAAATAATCATAATAAAATTTGTTCCAAAAAGTTTGAGACTCCTAAAATTTTAAGCACTTTCCTAAAGTTAATTAATTATAAATTACATTATCTATCAATCCAATTCTGAAACTTATTTATTTTCTACTTTTCTATTTTTTACGTATTTTTATTTGATTAATTATGAAATTTATTCTTTAATATCTGAATCAGTGGAACTCTATTATATCGATCAAGTTATTATTATAATTATAATCTCAATTTTATATTAGATGTTTAACATATACTGGTAAGGATTAAATTTTAAATGATAATCGCATAGATATTATTCTATTAAAATTTCAAAATATAATTTTTACCTTTCTTCTCTAATTCTCATATGTCATGATTAAGTTGTTTTAATATTTTGATAAAATAACAAGTGTTTCAGTTAAAATAATTAAAAACTCATCATTTGTAAACTAAAAAATGAATAAATATCTCTAAATGATAAAAAAATTTATATGAAATATTCCATATGGTTTTAGTAAAGGCTAAAATTAATATAATTAAAGTTCAATTGATTACTTAGAATGTATAATTGAAGTAAAGAAAAAAAGGTTAAAATTAATAAATGTAAATTAGTAAGAAATATAATTTTGATGGTATTATAGAAATGAATTTGATTATGACAAATATTTAATTTTATAAAAATTATACAGAATTATCTTAATTTATATTATGTTTCAGACACTATTAAGAACAATAAGGAGTTTAAAAATGAGAAATTAAATTATATTAGCTAACATAATATTTCTAATTATTGTCATTTCATTACCAATATCAGCATTTTATGCTTAATCAAAAATATTTTCATATATCTCAACTCACTCAACTGAACTATTACAAGTAAAGTAAGATAAAACTCAACTTATATCTATTGGAAAGATGTTAATGAGAAGAGTGGCTTTATAACATATATAAGGTATATATAAATATATTGTAAATATTAAGTGATAAACAATTTGGCTTCTATTTCAAATTCTTACAATTATTTTGAATACAATAACATTACTATAGAATTAGAATCTCCTTTAGCTCCATGTGTTCCAATTTCATATTTAATAGGAGATAACTATTTCATCAATTATGAATCTTATTGCTATTAAGCAAATGGAATAAATGATTCAATTACTTTACCAAAAAATGACACTAGAATTCAATCAATTCATTCCACAATAACTTTATTAAGTGGATACTCAATGATTTTTGGATTAGATATAGTAAGATTAAAACAATATTTTCATATTGGTGCTAATTCTAACATTTAATATTTGGCAACATATCCTGTAAGTTATCTAACTAAATCTTATAATGTACTAAAACGACCTTGGTAATAGTTAAATATCATTTAGGTATTAGAATCATGTTTAAGCTTTTGCTCAGAATCCAGATCTGAATATTACTTACACTCCTCCATTTAATCATTTTCTCTCTTAAACTTTAGAAGTTTCTATTTGTTATTCAATTAAATCATAAGCTAAGGAGCTCATTGCAGTTGCTAAAACCCAGATAAGATTTGACTCATACATGATTCCATAGATACCCTATAATTTATTATTATTAGATAAAACTGGTGTTATCTTATATAGTAATATAGATCAATAATTTAATGATTCATAGTCAATCTATGTATATGATTAGAGTATAACAGGTTTTAATAAAACTGATTGGTTAATAATATAGGAAAATTCTTTAAGAAACAATTAAACTCCACAAGTATTCTATCATAAGTTATCAAATCTATCTGTGTATCTTATTACTTTTTAACTTCCTAATCAAGAATATACTCTCATCATGTATTTTATAATATATAATTTTGAGATACTCAAATATTACTACTACAATAGAGATTTAAGAGAGATTAGATGAAAAAAATTAAGAATTAAATGTAATCTTTATGAAGATGATATTATTTCAATTCTCTTTTTCAATTTTTCTTATGTTCCTTGAGTTTATTGTAATAGTACAAATTTTCGCACCAATTTATAGACTTACAATGGAAATTAGACAACATACATTACGTGTAGGGAATAACATTAATAGAGAAATATTTAAGTTGATTAATACTCAACCAGTAGGTAATCAATTTTAAACACTTAAACATAAAATGCTAAATATAGAAAATTTAATTAATGGTAATTAAAATAATAAGAGTTAAATTTGTAAAATTTATGAATAAATTAAATACAATAAGAAAGAAAAGCCTTTCAGAATTAAATAATTAAGAAATGCAACACAAGATTTAAAAGATTCTTAGTACTAGCTTAAATAAAAAATAAAGAATATAATAAAACTTCTATTCATTAATGATGAAACTATAAATAATTGATTTGAATAAAAAACTTGTAAATTTTAATAAAAGTGATTAATTACTATTAAATGATGTTTCATTATAATCAAGATTCAAATTTTCTTTTTTGATATGGTCTTCTTTATTTAAATGCCACTCTTCTGTCTTATTCTGCTTTTTTTACAGAATTTTCATTTTCTAAATTAGTCTTAATGAATGATTCAACTGTTCCTTTCCTAATATTAAGATTTTATGCTGGCAATATCACAAATTTTTCTTAAGTCTTTAAATATAAAGGAAAGTGAGCAGTCTGATAAGGCATATCATAATCTTTTAAGTTGCTTCTTGCAGCATTAATTGTCTAAATTTATGTTTAAATTATTACATTTTAGAATTCTTTAAATTGATCTTTAAGTTATTTCCTTTATATCATAATTTTTTCATTAATTTTTGATGCCTCCTCCATACATTATTTAACAATTTCTTCATCTTCAGCTGTTCTCTAATTAAAGAATTATCTTTAATGAAGGGATTATCTATTAGAAATAGATTCTTGATGTGATATGTTATCTGATTTATTATCATCAGGATCCCTTAAATAATCAGATTCTTAAAAAGGAGGTTGACTTGATTTTTAACTGATGTATTCACTAGTGTAACCATCAACTATTTCAACATCTTAAACATCACTTTCTTCATCATTTTGACTAGACATAAGTAAATTATAAAAATTTCTATTTTATACTGTATATATAATTAAATAAATTAGATTATATAAATACATAGAAATAATAATATAATAATAATAAGTATTCATTATTTACCTTGTAATTAATTGATTAATCCTTAAATTTTATTATCTTTAATTTGTAAAAGTTATTCAAGTTTTTTAACTTTCAATTATAAAATTTCAACAGTTTCTTTTAACTCTGTAATTGCTTAATTCTTTTCAGCTAAAATCAATCTCAAATCTTGATTTTGTAGGGGATCCTCTTACACCTACTATTTTTGTTGCTATTAATATTACTATTGTTTTTATTATTCAATTGCTTTTTTCTCCAATTCTTTCTATTGTTCCAAATATTTTTCAATCTTAATTTATAAAAACTTTAACACTCTTTCAACAGCTTCAGGTGAACAAGCAATAACACTATCAATATCATTTTTAGATAATTGAAATCCAAGTTTCTTAAATACCTAAATATTATATTAAAAGTATACTTTCAAATTGAGAGTACTCCAATTATATTATTTTTATTAAATACTATGAGCTTGAGGATAATTATGTTTCTCAACTAATTTTGGCAGGTAATGATATACAACTTCTGCTACCATAGCTCCATCTGCAAAATCTCTTTGAATATTCTTTTTAGCTCTTGAGAGTGGTATTTTGTCTAACTGGAAATTAATATTCATTATTTACCCAAGCGTAAATATTTTATAATTCTAATTCAGAGAGTGGAGGTAAATCCATTAAGAAAGTACAACTTAAATATAAAATAATTTAAATAATCTCATAATAACATTACTTTTAAATTAATAATTGTATTCTCATTTTATCAATAATATATATATGATAAAGATCAAAAATGATGTTCTAATCTTTGGATAAAATAATTTGCAATTTTATAATTTTATTTTATAGCCATAATAAATGTTATTATTATCTTAGCGCCAATCAACCTAATTAGAAGAATTAGAAAATATGAAGGCATCTATATTAGGTTAATAGTCTTCTCGTTCAAGAAATCTTTCAAATGAAAGACCATAAACCTATTAGAGATAATTACAATTTTCTATAGACAATATAAGGTATAAAAACAATATTCAATCATATTCTGTTGAAAAACAAGTAAAAAGTAATGATTATTCTATTAGTTGAATTTAAGTACATAGAATTAAAAGGTTGAAAATTTAATTGCAACTTGGACTCATCAAAAAAATTCTTAATCTTTACATTCAAGTCCCAATGTAGTTATACCTAATAAGTTTATTACTGATCCCCGTTTGCCAGTTTAATTAGATAATCAAAATAAAGAATCCATCAAACCCCATATCATTATAGAGGAGGATGTATTGTTTACAGAAGAAACAGAGAATTAACCTTTTATTTAAAACAATAAAACTAAACAAATTAAGTCTCCTATCCATTTGATTGCTCCTACAAAGAGTTATAAAGAGTAATGTATTAAATTGTTAATGAAGAAAACCAAGAAATGACTAAATATAATAAGGGAAAGAAATTATATAATTAAAATTATCAAAGACCATAGACTACAAAAACAAATCCTAGTAATTAAACTAAATCATCACCTCTTGTGTTTAAAGAGTAGTCATTGTAGAATCCAATGAGAATATCGTAAATTGATCAAGCAAAATTGAATAATCAATAGAATGGATCAAATAGTTAAAATTGCAATAAAAATAAATAATATTCTTAAAAAATAGTCAAAAAGAATGGTATAATTATCCCTGATGAATCTCAATAAGATAATTAATTCATTCCAGAATTAGAAAGATTAAAAGAGTAGATTTTATCAACATACTTAAAATAAAATCGTGCTCTTATTGGATCTTAAAATTAAATTGTTAAGTATATCAGTGTAATAAAATTAGAAATTTTGATGAAATTCTATCAATATTAAAGCAGGATTTCCCCAAATGAAAATATATCTATATATAAAGTATTAAATATGAAGAATTATCATTTAAAAGTTTTGAGTTGATTTAAGAACCCATAATTAGGTTCTGCTCTTGGATGTCTTTCTTTTACAAAATTTAATGCTTTTTCTGAATCAATTGATAATTTTCTCATAATATAAGCTATAATAATGCTAACAGATCTGCTTTAACCACCATAACAATGAACTAAAATATTTTTGTTTTNTAAACCTATTAGAGATAATTACAATTTTCTATAGACAATATAAGGTATAAAAACAATATTCAATCATATTCTGTTGAAAAACAAGTAAAAAGTAATGATTATTCTATTAGTTGAATTTAAGTACATAGAATTAAAAGGTTGAAAATTTAATTGCAACTTGGACTCATCAAAAAAATTCTTAATCTTTACATTCAAGTCCCAATGTAGTTATACCTAATAAGTTTATTACTGATCCCCGTTTGCCAGTTTAATTAGATAATCAAAATAAAGAATCCATCAAACCCCATATCATTATAGAGGAGGATGTATTGTTTACAGAAGAAACAGAGAATTAACCTTTTATTTAAAACAATAAAACTAAACAAATTAAGTCTCCTATCCATTTGATTGCTCCTACAAAGAGTTATAAAGAGTAATGTATTAAATTGTTAATGAAGAAAACCAAGAAATGACTAAATATAATAAGGGAAAGAAATTATATAATTAAAATTATCAAAGACCATAGACTACAAAAACAAATCCTAGTAATTAAACTAAATCATCACCTCTTGTGTTTAAAGAGTAGTCATTGTAGAATCCAATGAGAATATCGTAAATTGATCAAGCAAAATTGAATAATCAATAGAATGGATCAAATAGTTAAAATTGCAATAAAAATAAATAATATTCTTAAAAAATAGTCAAAAAGAATGGTATAATTATCCCTGATGAATCTCAATAAGATAATTAATTCATTCCAGAATTAGAAAGATTAAAAGAGTAGATTTTATCAACATACTTAAAATAAAATCGTGCTCTTATTGGATCTTAAAATTAAATTGTTAAGTATATCAGTGTAATAAAATTAGAAATTTTGATGAAATTCTATCAATATTAAAGCAGGATTTCCCCAAATGAAAATATATCTATATATAAAGTATTAAATATGAAGAATTATCATTTAAAAGTTTTGAGTTGATTTAAGAACCCATAATTAGGTTCTGCTCTTGGATGTCTTTCTTTTACAAAATTTAATGCTTTTTCTGAATCAATTGATAATTTTCTCATAATATAAGCTATAATAATGCTAACAGATCTGCTTTAACCACCATAACAATGAACTAAAATATTTTTGTTTTATGCAATAACTTAATCTATATATTATATGCATTCCTCAAAATATTATGATATATCATTTTCTGGTTTATCTTCAATAAGGATGCATTTATATTAAAATTTTAATGGAAAGTATTTTTACAATTATCCAATAATAAGTATATTTGAAATCTTCTTCTTTTTAAGCCAATATAAGTCTTTGGCATAAACAATTGAGGATAAATAAACATGAGGTACTATTTCTGACATCCAGGAATTAAATGGAAAATAATATTATAGATATTTATAAAATAATTAATTATCAATAAAATACTATGCAAACTGCATCAATATTTAATGGAATATATGTAGTATAAAAAAAGATATCTTCTGGATCATTTGGAGTAGTACTCTTAGGACATGATAAGGAAAAAAATGTTGATGTGGCTATCAAAATAGAAAAAGAAGAGAATGAAGATGTACGTTCATTAGAGAGGGAAGTTTAAGTGTTAGAAAGATTGTAAGGAACTGATGGGATACCCAAATTATTATGGCATGGATAATAGGATGAATACAATGTAATCATTCTTTAGTTGTTGGGAAAGGATCTGTCTTATTATATGAAAACAAAGAAGAAGTTTTCTTTTAAAACAACCATATAATTGGGCATACAGATTGTTCATGTTTTAGAGAGGATACATAATAAAGGTGTTGTACATAGAGATTTGAAACCTGAAAATATTTTATTTGGAATTGAGGATGAATCATCTAAAATATATGTAGTCGATTTTGGGATCAGCAAAATATTTAGAGATGCCTAAGGAAATATATTGTAATTACTTTTATGTAATTAGATTAGACCTTTTAGAGATAATGCATCGTTTATAGGTACTACAAGGTATGCATCAATTGCTGCACATAAGGGTTATGAGTTAAGTAGAAAGGATGATATCGAATCATTAATATATGTGTTATTGTATTTCATGAAAGGGTAAAGGAATCTTGAATTATCAGAAGTCTAGGCAGCTTCCATGGCAAAATATGCAGAATGTCAGTGATGAAGAAAGAACTGTCAAAGTCGGTGAAATGAAAATGAATATAGACCCAAGAGAATTATGCAAAGATGTACCTATTGAATTTGCTAAAATTCTAGAGTAAGTTGATTATATTAAATTCTATAGATATTTGAAATAATTACAATATAATAGTGAACCTAATTATTGTTTTGTGTATCATTAATTTGAAAAGGCTGCTGAGAATTAAGGAATTCAATTAGATAATATATATGATTGGGATTAATAGTAATAAATGAAGATCTCTTAAAATAATGAGAATTTTGATAATTTTTAAAGATCAACTACTTAATAATAATTGTAGCCTCCCTAATCTACAGAAATGAAGAAATCTGTTGAGAAATAAGGATCCAATTTAATTAGATAGTAATTATAATTCTTTATCTGATAGATTAAGTAACAATCAATTTTTAATACCACCTTCATAATTGAAGAGACAAGATTCTTAATAGCCAAGTGTGGTTTCTGGAAGTGTGATGTTGAGTACTTATAACTCAATAAGGCCAAAATACTAACCTTCACAAATAGCTTTTGATATTAAAGTGTGTGGTGATGACAGTTGTCCATAAGATATTGCTTAAAATATGAAATAGACTGCTGAAACAGGCAATTAAAATGGTAGATAAAATTCTTGTGCAGAGACAGTTGGTTGGAAAGATTCAGTTTTTGAAGAAAATTTTGAAGAAATTCCACTCTCTAAAAAGTATAGTATGCTAAAATAGAAAGGAGTTGCAATGTATATAATTTTATTTTATATGTATAGTTAAAAAAAGAGAAAAACTAGTTAAAGTCCTAATCAATAAAGGAAAAAGAATTGAATTAAATTATATTTAGATATTAATTAATTATGATATCAAATATATATATATATATATATATATGTAAATATTTTCAGCAACAAATACTTCTCTGTTTCTTCTTAGGAATTTCTGTAATCTTTTCATTTTATCCTATTTTTCCAATTTTAATTCCATGATTTGGATCATTAGGATCAATTTTATTAGATTTTATATTCTCATATATATTCTTTGTCAAATATTCAAATATAAATTCCACATTTTCTCCAGTTTTGGCTGATGTCTCTTAGAATTCACATCCTAATTAAATTGATAATTGTCTTCCTTCATCATAACTAACTTTTCGATCTTTTAAATCACATTTGTTTCCTACCAACAAAAATTCAATTCTGTTATTAGTGTCTTATTTCACATCTTTAACCCATGATTAAATTCTATCAAATGTTATTCTCCTTGTGATATCATAAACTAAAAAACAACCAATTGATCTAAACATATTTATAGCCTTTAAATACCCTCTGTAATATGCTCTAGTTATAGAGCGAAAAGATTCTTAGCCTGCCTGAATATTATTATATTATACCGTATCCCAAAGTTATAACTTGATTAGTTTATTATCATAGATTATTTCTTTAGATCCATATTCAACTCCAATTGTAGCATCATACCCTACTTGGAATCTTCCTTCTGTGTATTATAATAATAAACAACTTTTTCCAACAGCTAACTTATTATACATACAACTACTTGATTCTCCTACAATAATGAACTTGAATAAATAATGATAATTATTCATTTTTATAATATCACTCAATTTCTAATCTTCTATAAAGCAGATAATAACCCATATGCCAATCTCCACCTCCTCTCAAATCTAAAATATGTTCAATTTTTCTCTCTGAAGTCTTTTCATCATCATACTATATCCAATTATCACCTGAATGATGAACCCATGCCATATAATGTCCAGAATCAGCCTCTCTTCCAGTATGAGCTATTAATTAAATAATTAATTACTTAAAACTCCAATTAATTCATAATTTCCTGTAACTAATCCAAATCCATGTTTTCTATACAACTAATCATCATGATTCTTAATTTCTTCTTATTATTTTTTAGCCTTAAATTATTTATAAATTTCTCTAGTATCATCTGGTACCATCTTTCCAGATGCTTCTAAATCTTTTTTGAATTATTCTAACTCATCTGTCTCTTTAGCAGCCATTTCCAAAAGTTTCTTTTTTTCATAATCTCTTCCTGTTTGTAATTATTCTTATAATTCAGGAGCACAAAAATCAAATAAATCTAAAATCTTTGGGAATGCAACATTTCTCAATATTTTAGCTTTCACTCCTTCCTTTCCTTAAACTCCTAATTTCCAATAAAATCTAACCATTTAACATAATAAATAACTTGGCTTTAATATAAATTATAAAGTCTTACTAATTTACTAATTCTTTGTGTTTTCTTATAAATATGAGTTTGTTGATCTGTCTCAGAAATCTTCTCCATTTATTCTTCCAAACTCACTGTAATACCTTCAACTAAAGTATTTACTGGTTTGCTTTGATTATCAATTATACACATTAACTTCTTACCCTTCTCTACACTAACCTTCTTTGGTTCATCTGGAATATCTTAATTCTCGATTGTTGCTTTCAATTCTATTTCAAATAAATCTGAAATTAAGTTTTTTTATAATCCCTCTTCATTCTCATAGTTAGTCAAAGGTTAAATAGTTTATAAAATATTTTAAAAGCATTCATCTGCATCTTATTATTTAAATGTCATATGATTATCCCTTTAAGCAAATTCTGGATACAACTAAAAGAAGATCTATACTTTATTAGAAAATGTATTACAGTCATAAAATTCAAAGGCTTAAATGGTTCACCTTTGAGTTCAAGTTTTTAGAAGACATCATTTAATGCATTAAATAACTTGACACTAAGTCCTTATCCTTACTTTGCATTATTCTTTACATATTCATTCAACTCATTGACTCTTCTCAAAATTTAAATTGAGGCATTCATATAACATGTATTTCCTTAATTGACTAATCCTATTGGTAGAACAATCTAATAAGATAGAGATTGTATATATACTCCTGCTCTCTATTTCAATAAAACAGCCTTCTATTCTGGTGTGAGATCTTCTTCAAATATTTTCTTGCCTTATTTCAAATTTAAAAGATGTTCTTCTCTTGCACCCATAACCATAATTTATTATCCCTAAGATATAAATGCCATTTTACATTCTTGAGATTCAATTTTGAAAGATTTTAGTCTTATTTTAAAAGAGATCCTTTAATCATAATCTTCTATTTCTCAATTGGGACCTTGAGTAATTCTTGGAGAGTCTCCTAGAACTTAAGTACGGTTCCATTGAGATCAATAGGTACGTTTTTGTGAATTTCTGTAGTATACTTGATTTCTAGATGAATTATCTTATGTTCTTCCTCTATTTGATCCATATTTGATTAAATATTATTTTTTAAATAAATTTGTTATTAAAATGAATCCAAATACACCTTTCAATGAACGCTTCCATAAGATTCAAGAGAAATTGAATTCTATTCCATTATAACATGATCAATCAAAGGCTCATAGAATTGATACAATATGTGGAAGAATAACAGCAGTAGAGGAGAGAACTCAAGACACAATTACATCTTATAATAGAAAGCTTGTAAGTTTATGAAATATAAATCATTTTAGCACTCATTAAAGGATGAGATAGTTCGTTTGTAGAAATAAATTGAGGAGGAAAATAATGCATTTGAAACTCAATTTGAACAAAGAGTAAGAGAAATAGCAGCATTTGAAAGTCGCATAACTACTAAATTAGAATAGGAAATAGCATTAAGAAGAGATGGTAATCTAAAATTATAAGGATATTTGGATGAGAAGGTATTGAATAAATAATAATAATTTATTAGGTTGTTTACTTGAAATCTGATATTTAAACTGAAGGAAAGATCAGATAAGAATAGATAGAGAACATTACTACATCTTTAGAGAATGATCTACCAAAATTATATGAAATGGTGAAAACAGAAGGATAAGATAGAGAAGACAATGATAATGGAACTTTGAGAAGAGCAGGTGATGAAATACGTCGTCTTAATGAAGGTTTAGGAAATTAAAAGAAATTGAGGTATTTATTTGATTAGAGCATATTGTTAGAGAGGAATCGGAAACAGCAATATTTGAGATGCTTAAGGATCTAGTATCAAGAGTAAAGAGTGAAATTGAAGAAGAGAAGAAACTTAGAGAAGAATCTCAAGAATCATTATTAGGTTTACTAGAAGATGCAGCAAATAAAATTTACAGAGCAGCAAAAGATTGATTATTCAATAAAATATATAAATATATTCAAATAAATTTTATTTTTTCTTATTTATTTTAATTTCTATTTCTATAATTTTTTATTATATTCTTAAATTATCTAGCTATTTCTCTAATATTATTATGTTTCAAAAAATATTCAAAATTCTTTACCTTATCAAATCCTTCGAAAATCTCCAAATATTAACCCATCTTCTTACCTTGATCTTCTTCCAAATTCTTATTCAAATATAAATATTCCATTGAATTATCATTTACTTTTATAAATGGAGTAATGATTATTTTAGTTTATCTTCTCTATTAATCTCTTATATATTCTCCTGTTTTCTTATCTGAATCCTAATTACTCTTATTACTCAACACAGTATTTTAATGATTTTATTATCTAGTATTCAATTACATCTATTAAAGATTTTGATTGGAGAAATTATTTTAAGAAATACTTTATCTTTCAGCTCTTTATATCTTACTGATAACTTCTAAAATCTTATCTCTCTAATTATTAAACATAATTAATATACAATCTCTTCATCCTTCAATGCATCTGTACATGCTTAAAAAGTTAATTTACGTTTTTTATATTATTTTGATAATCTTGAATTTCTATCTAAGGCCAATATTGTACTATTAAGCAATTCCTTATCAACTTCTGGTTAATTTTCTATAATTTCATCATTAGCACTATCAGCAAAACTAGCTCCTTTTTATTGATATCAAATCTTGATTACCTCTACTGTCAAATAAATACCGCTAATCATCTAGTTCTTATGAAAACATTTAAGTTTTGCACATATATAAATAGATACTATTCCTTATATCAAGAGATTCCTTTCTTGTAGATATCTTTCTCTCTATTTTCCTTTTGTATTTCACTCTATCAGATGGAATATTCCTTCTATAATTTAGTAAAACTTTGACTCTATTTGGATAACCACATACCATTCTAATATATATTAATCTACTTACGGACATTCTTTAATTATATGAGTTGATTTATTGCAAGCTCGACATGTAACATCAACTAATTCTTATTTGTTCATAAATGAGATTTATTGTACTAATTCACAATACTTAAACTAATAATAATACTATCGAGAATTCTACATAATCATTTTAATGTTATTTGAGAATATCTAAAAATTGAGATCTGTCTATTCTTAAGACATAAGAAAATTGATTTGATTTACATGACATTTAGTAAGCTTAAGATTAAAAGAATTCCAATACACCAAAAGGTATACCTTCTTATTTAACAGTTTCTAAAACTTTAACAGTTTATTATTTGTTATTCAAAGTAATATAAAATGAAAGACTTCCATTTGATAAAATATATAAATAATCACTTGGATCATATTACTATTTTTACAAATAAATAAATAAATTACTTAATATATTGTAGATTCTGGTAAGAATTTCTCTTCTACCATTGTTTTAGATAGAGATATCAAAAATTATTCACTAAAATTCTAAGTAAGGAAATTAATTTTAGAAATCAATTTCATATTAGTATCAATCTTCATTTCTTCTGCCAATTATTTTGGTATCAAATCACTAAATTTATACACTTCTCTATCATTATCTTCCATTTAATCACTCCATAAATATTCAAAATATTTTCTAATCTTTTCTGCTAAATGTTTATTAATTCCTTTTAAACGTATAAATTTCTTTAAATTATTCATATCAGTTCTCACTTAAAAACTTCTTCTATTCCATTCTGCATATATAGTATTTATATTCCCTATTGAATATCCAAATACACCTACTGCTGATAATGCCATACCAACAGCAAATACTCTCTCTCTTAAATTTTATGGAGTAATATCACCATATCCTATTGTTGTCATTGTTATTATGCTCCAATAAAATGAATGTAAATATTAATTAAACCAATATTCATCTTCTATATTCTATACTTTAATCCATGAATTTCCACTTGGATCACCTGTTGATCCTACTAAAAACCAAAGACAAGCTGAAAAATGAGCAGCTGCCAATATTGTATAAACTAATTTAATTAAATCAAAGATAACAATCTAAATTGCTGTTAATTCTAATCTATCAAATAAAGTTCTAGAGAACTTTTTAATTTGAAACACTTTTAATATAATAACCAAATCCAAATATTCTAAATCAAATCTTAAACTTACAAAATATGGAATTATTACAAAGATATCAAACAAAAATGCTAATTTTAAATTGTCAATTTTACATGATCTAAAATAGTTCTTAGCTATCAAGTATCTATTCTCTATCACTGCTCCTTTATTATAATAACATGTATTGAATTTCAATAATATTTCAAGCATAAATGAATAAGATGGTAAAACATCAAATATAATTTATCTTGCTTATTAAAGTTCATCATTTGTACTATCATCAAATTTAAATGCTATCTTTGCTGATACATATAAAACATTGATATTCAATATTGTCAATATATAAATATTCCACCAAATAGAAGCCAATGATTCTGGTCTCAAAATCAGTTTCTAATTCCCAAAATATATTTTTAATAGTTTAGTTTTTCTTATTGGAACTAAAATGCTCTGACTCAAAAAATAAATCATTTTCTAAAATCCTGTTGGTTTCTAGAATTTATCACTATTTATACTTCATATTTAAAGAAATTCCGTAATTGATAAAATTCAAAATCTGCTGAAACATCCCCAATTATATCAAATACATTTTTCTTAATTAATTTAAAGCTTGTTGCGAAATTTGATTTTGTTATAAAACTAATAAATCGCAATGTTATCATAAGAATCTCTAAAGCCTTTGTTTTCCAAATTTTATTACTGAAACCAATATTTTCCATAGAGTTTTAGCTTTCTGATTATATTGGACTGTCTTCCTTATAATTAAGCATGGGTTTATTGGTTTGAAAACTAACTGCTCTCATTCTTTATTATCGATTACTTGTTGTGCTCAATCTAATTTAGTTAGGGAAATACTTATTTTTGGAATCAATCATAATACTTGCAAGATCACCTTATCTATGTGTCCTTGAGTTCTAATTCTCATATAAATTTATTTCTTAATCTTATTCAGTCACTTTTAATAGAGATCTAACAGAATGACCATAATTCTCAAGGTCCAATTTATCTTCTTGTAATGATAAAATCAATGATTACAAATTTCAGTATTGAGATGATTAATTTTCATTAAAAAAGTTATTAAATTAATACTATGTTATAATAATTATATTCTCATCATAACAAATAATCTATAAAAATAAATTAGAATGTTTAAATTGATAAATATAATAAGAGAATAAGGTCTAATAATTATTTTAAAATAGGAACTTTATAAAAATGTATTTTAAATTAATTAATTATAATCTACATTTATAATAAAAGAACTTATGTCAAGGTTTTTCAAATTTGTATAAATTATAATGATATAATAATTTTAATATATTGAAATAATGATATAGGTATAATTAAAGATATAATAAAGAATTATATAATTAGATATAGATTAAATTTATAATCAATAATAAATTGAATATTAAATATAAGTTCTATAGAGTTATTAATTTTATAAATCAACTTCATATATAAGTAATCAATATATTTAAATTTTTAGTAAAAGATTTATTTTAAACAATCTAATATTTATATAAACTCAAAAAGAGAATGATGAAAGGATTAAGATTTTAATGATGAAATAGAATACTAATAATAATAATTTGATAATCTCCTGAGTAAATTAATATTTTTTTGATTATCAATGAATAACTTATTTATGCCCTCTCTATATAACTTTGAAATTCTGAATGTTATTTAGTGAGCAACCTTAAATTATATTATTATTATTATTGAAATACTACGTTATGGATGATCTAGAATCTATTGGATTAGTATAAATTATAAAATATTTATATAGAAATAAAACAAATTTTTTAAATATTATGTATTATTAAGATATTGAATTATAAATAGTGATAAGTTTATATATGTCAGATAAATTGTAATATTAATAAATAAATATTATCAATTCATTTTGGAACAATTCATAGGAATATATTATATATATAAAATTAATTTTGTAAAATGAATTCATTCTTAATTTATTATCTTATAAGTAAAATAATAGTAGGTTTGTTAGGAGAGGTAATTAAAGTAGGATCTAAAATTAATGATTAGTAACAATAAAATATTAAAGATGTATAATTTACATTTAATTAAATGGGTGTAACAGACATATGCTTGATGTATAGTTGAGTATAAGATAAAATGATTAAGATTATGGTCAAGAATCATTGAGTTTATAATAATTATATATATTTATGATTGCTGAAGTGTAGAGTAGTGAAGATCTATTAGTAATGTGTAGAATCTGTGAAAAATAGGTATGAATACTCTATTACATGTTTAGACAGATGCTTCATTGATTGAGAATCATTTAGTTAATTGTTAAGAAATCTTTGAAGCTAGAAAGCAATTGCATTAATTGGATGTATAAATACAAAAGTTGGCCGAGTTGGCACAAAATAGCTTTAGGACACTAAATACAAAATATCAAATTCATAAGTCTAAATAGGCTAGATATACAAACCATGAGAATCGAGGGATGAGAAGTAGTGCTCCATTGTAATTGAATCAACCAGAAGATTGTACAAGTGAGGAAACAGGTTCAAGAACAAACAAGGTAAGTGTAAACATGTATAATAATAGTGTACTGTGAAATCAAGGTTTGCAAATATAGGAACAAGCTTAGCAAATAATGAAGTTTCTGAAGATTAACCTGAATAGGAATGTGTGATTTAGATTGTTTAAGAAAATATTACAGGAGAGGATCTTGAACGAATAATGAAACAATAGATTAAGTTATCAAAGAAAATAGAATAATAGAAACAAGGAATTAAGTTTGCACATTCTCCTTCTCCAGAATTCAAATAAATTAGTTCTCCATTATCAAATGGAATGGGGAGTCCATTCTCTCTTGAGTACTTTATTATGAATATCAATTAGTGATAATACAGAAATTTTAAAAGATTTGAGATTACAGTTAAACTCTCTTTCGATAATTACTAAATATACTGAAGAAACTCTTAAAACTCATCATGGTACTTAATCAATTTAATTTGATCTTAAAATATAAGTGGAATTGTTCAACATTAAACATACACTATAAAAAGAAGTACAAGATCTTGTAAAAATGACTTTGAAATTAATTGAAGTAAAATTGAAAAATATTTTATAATTTTAGGAAAAGGTTTAATGTACATAAAAAATTTCAAGATTACAAAAATTGATATCTGAAGAAGAAAAGCTTGAAAATCTTACTTCTCCACTTCGTATTAAGAATAATAAAGTTGAAACTGGAAATCGTAGAACTTCTTTAGGTAATTCATTATAAGAACATTTTGAAATGTTAAAAAATAGTTCTAATGGATCTAAATGGTTAAATAAGTAAAATATTATATCTAAATTTGAAAATAATCAATAAGTTTAATCTAAAACTTTTACTGAAGGTGTAGGAAAAGATTGTATCTTTTAAAAATGTTTAAGTGAATCTGAAGATGAAGGAGAAAGTAGTAATTAATCAGATTCAGAAGATGTAACATCTAAAGAAGTCAAAAATAATATTACTAAGAAATCACTTGAAGAATCTTTTGAAATGGAAGATTTTGTAAAATAATCAAAAAGCAATATAATTTCATTTAAAGATTTAAATTAAAATAATGTAGTATTAGAAAAATGTGATTTTGATAATGAAAAAGAATAGAAAGTTAAAGGATATTATAGTGATGGAGATTTCAAAACAACTAAATTAGTTAAAAATAAATAATTGTAAAAAATATTAATTATTATATATTTTAGATTAAATGTAACACTATAGGATTTTGAATTTATATAGGTATTAGGTGTTGGAGCATTTGGTGCAGTATGGTTGGTGTGTAAAAAGAAGACTAAAGATTATTATGCAATGAAAGTTATAGATTGTAGAAATAAGAATATAAATGAAATTTAGAATTTAAGAGCAGAAAAAAATGTATTTGAAATTTTAGAAGGTGATTTTGTAGTAAAAGCCTATTATTCTTTTATTTAAGATAATTGTTTATTATTCTTATTAGAATATATGATGGGGGGTGATTTTAGTTAAGTACTTTATCAATATGGACGTATTTCAGAATCATTAGCTAAATTTTATTTAGCTGAATTATTATTAGCAATTGAATCATTACATAAAAAAGGAATTATTCATAGAGATTTAAAACCATAAAATATATTATTAGATGCATAAGGACATCTAAAATTAGCTGATTTTGGATTATCTGAAATTGCTTTAGTATAAAAAATTAAAGAAGGGAAAGATGGACTTAATTGTTCAATAGATCCTGAAGCATTACCTATGAATGTATCAAAAAGAAACATTAAAACAAAATGTAATATAGAATTTCATTTACAAAATACTACTAGTAAGACAAGTATTTAAGAACGTACACAATCAGGAAAAAGATAGAATAGAATTATTGGAACTCCTGATTATATTCCACCTGAAGTTATTTGTGGATTATCTATATCAAATTTTTCAATAGATTGGTGGGCTTTTGGTGTTATTGCATATGAATTTTTAGTAGGGATTCCACCATTTAATGATTCTAGTATTCCAAAAGTGTTTGAGAATATAATGAATAGATTTATAGAATGGCCAGAGATAGGTAATGAAGAAGATATGATGAGTTAAGAAGCCTATGAATTAATTAATTCATTATTAGAACCATAATATCATAAGAGACTTGGACATAGAGGTGCTGAAGAATTAAAATGTCATAAATTTTTTAATGGGATTGATTGGAATAACATTAGAAATTAAGAAGCTCCAATGATTCCAATAAGAGATTTAGATTAATTAGAAGATGAAGAGAGTAATATCACAAAGAAAAAGAATGAAGAAGTAAAAATGAAGGATAGATTACAGTCAGTATAAGTGTCACATGATGGAAATTTAGATGATGTAGCCAATCTTACCAGAGTTGATCTATTAGCTAAGATTAGTTAAAAGGATGCTGAGAATGTAATGAAAAAAAGATCAATTCGGAAGACTATTTAACAATTTCTATGATTAATATATACTCATGTTAAAGTACTTTCATGATTTATCTGATGAATATGCCAAAAGTACATACAACTCTTAAACTATGGCTGACTGCATCAAGGGTTTGTATGAGTATCTGAAGTAAGAGAAGAATGAAGATCAATTCGTCATCAACAATGGAGGATTAAAACTCATTAATCATTCTTAATGGCATTTTGAAAAGTAATATTCAATATGCTTAACATTCAATCCTTAAGGAGATGGAACACTCTTCTAATTTTCATCTTCTCATGTTGATGGTAAAAGAATAATAGCTAATGGAATTCATTGTTACATAATGGCTGGTGTAGTCTTCTATAAGAATGTTTACCAAAGATTCACTTTAGAAAAAGTTATTGTGGAAGATTACTCTTCAAATAATAAGTTGGGGGATATTATTATGAATGGATGGAACGAACTAATTATTTCACATGAATGTGGAAAACTATATTCCAGACCAAAGTTTATATATTCAATTAATCAGAAAAAAAATACACTTCAAATTGAGTATCCTAAAATTAGGAATCAAAATCTTGAGATTCTTTACTTTTAGAATATTAAATGTAAAGTAAAAGAGATTTCTATTTATAATGAAGTTGTGGATCTACATCTAAAATCTCCTTTTTATTAAATCTATCCATTATATGATCCTCATTAAACAAAACGAGTTAAAGATAGAATCTAAAATGTTATATATGAATTATAAGGAGATACTAAAATGACATCTTCATTATAAAAATATGATTTTGTAGAATATGGTGGTATTAAAATATTAATTCCACTTTTCAATTTAATTTAATATTATAATCATTCTTAAATAGATGATTTATTTGAAATCCTTCTTTATACTTTATTACAAGATAGTCAAATCAATAAAAATCAAATTTCTGAAATGAAACTATTTTAATAAATAGCCTAAATTATCAAAGTAGACATTCCTAATTTATCTTATATATTATAAATTAAATAATAAGTAGAAGATTAAGATATTTTAAATCAATTGTTACTTTTAATTATTGATGTGAATTTCATAAAGAGAGTCACTGATTAATAGTAATATTGCATTTTATTACAATAATTCTATATTAATGATCATTAATAATACTTAAAAGTTACTTCAATCTAATATCTGGCTTAATTATTAGTGAGTGTCAATTAGAAAAGCTAAATCTAAGATTAAATACTATAAATTATGATTTATTCCTGTTAATATAACTTTAATACATTAAAAGAATAATTCAAACTCTTTCTAAAAGTAGCTGAAGCTTCAACTATTGAACTCAAAATTAAAGCTATTTAAAGTGCAACCAGATTAGTATCTGATTTATTTAGAGATGATTAAGACAATTTTATTATTTTTAGAGATCATAATATTAAAAATAAGATCCTAAATGACATCCTTCTTCTCTTGCAAACTGATAGTATGGATTGCTTAATAGCTACTATAACATTATTAGGATAAATACTTTATGGAACTAATGATCTATTAAGTTAAGGAATGATATCATATATCTCAAAAGCAATTTGTGTAACCAATAACTTTGATAATCTATTAAATACATTGACTTAATTACTTAAGATTAATTGTTTATGTGTTGAAATACTTTAACATTTATACTCTTAAACCAAATAATAGAATATCCTAGAATATTATCTTAATTATGTCAAGAAAATTAGTATTGAATAATAACAACTCATACTTTAATAATATTCAATATGGTTTTTAGATTAATTGAAGTTTGAAATAAATTAGAAGATCTTAGAGATTTTTATTTATCTTCTTAAATAGAATCCTCAATTTATATTGCAAATTTTAATTCATTTTCAAATAAGAAAGGATGTTTCAGCTCTCATTACAGTTGTGACTGAAGTAATAGAATAATTTAATGAAGAATAAATATATTAAGTCTAATAGATATTGCTATAAATTTATTTTTCAGTTCAATAATTTAAAAACTTTGAAGTGTTTTTAACTAAATTAATTAAGTAAATTATATATTTAGAAAATGAGCAAGAATTATTTAAATTAGTTGGGCAAAAAGAATTACCATTTGCTATATAAAAGATTATTAATTTAAGTTGTCCTATTGATAAATTGAAATAATGGTTATTCTATTTTACTAAACTTTTTGAATAAATTTAATATCTAAATACAGAAGAAAGTGAAAGTTTTATGAATTAAATTATTGATTTACTTAAAGCTATTCAATTATAAACTGAAGATATATAAATAAAAGATAATATTGAATATTTTTTAACTCAAAATGTGTTAATTCTTTAATCACTAAAAGAACAATAAGTATAAATATTTGATTCTATTAAATTTTAAGAAGATTTTTAAGCTTTTTAAGAATCCTTATTACTTAAATGGACTCTAGAATAATAATAGACTAAAATGACATAATCAGAATAATTATCTAAATTAACAGATGAAATTAATTAAGCTGCAGCATAAATGTAAGTATCTGTTTATAAATTAATGAATAAGACTAGAAAGATTAGATAAAGATGGTGTAAGTTATGGCATAATTTACGTATAACTATATATAGACCAAAAGATTGCAAATTTCAAATAGATGAATATATTGATCATGATTACAAATTTAATGAGAATCCCTATTACATCAATAAAATTGAGAAATATATTAATAAATATTATTCTCGTCCAATTTTAAAAATAAAGTTTAAAAAGAATACTGAATTTGAGAATGATGCATAAGTGCCTTTGGAAAACAAATAATAATACAAATGTTTTTGGTTAAAGAGTTTATACTTAAAACAAGGAGGAGTAACAATAGGAGATGAGAAGATAATATTCTCCTATTACTCCTATACTTAATAAGCAAATCATATAACTTTGCTACCTCACACAATACCAAATCATAAGCCATTTAAGAAATCATGGAAAAGAAATTAAATTAGGTGGCTTCATGAAAGAATATATATCAGAAATAGAAATGCTATTGAAATTATATTTAAAGATGGTGAATCATTGTACTTGATATTTTAGGATTAAGGTTTGAAAGAAGAGATAATTGATAAATTGAAAATATAACCAAAATAATGTGATTTTAATAAAGTTAGTAATTTCAAGTATTTAATGTATTTGAATTTTTTATCTTGTCGATCATATATAGATTTAACAAGATATCCAGTGTTTCCATGGGTTTTGAAAGGAAATGCTTCAGATTTTGATGATAATGATATTGAATCAATAAAAAATGAAATTAATTATAGAGATCTATCTTTACCAATAGGAGCATGTGGAAGTGAAATAAGATTAGATTAATTTATTAAAAGATATGAAAATGAATAATTTTATTATGGAACACATTATTCAAGTTAAGCATTAGTATCTTAATATTTGATTAGATTGAGTCCATTTACAGAAGCAGCTATATCAATATAAGATGGTAAATTTGACATACCAGATCGACTTTTTAGATCTATTATGAAATCATGGATAGATTGTAATAATGAGATGGCTGATGTGAGAGAATTAACACCTGAATTTTTTTATTTACCTGAATCATTTTTAAATATAAATGGATATAATTTAGGTAAGTTGTAAAGTAATTAAATTGTAAACAATGTACAATTACCATTCTATTCTAATAAGAATCCTTTTTATTATGTAACTTAAAATATGATAGCATTAGAGAGTGATTATGCAATTAAATTAAATGAATGGATAGATTTGATTTGGGGATATAAATAATAAGGTAATGCTGCAATAGAATCATTTAATGTATTTTATCCATTAACTTACTCAAATTTTGATGAAAACAGTATAGAAATTAATGAATTAGCAATGGAAACTTAAATTGCTCATTTTGGATAAACACCAGAATAGTTATTTTATAAACCTCATGCTCAAAAGAACTATACAATTGATAAAACTTAATGGTAGACAATAAAGAATAAAAAATCCTAAGTTAAATTGATCTATTTAATTTGTAATAAAAATAAAGTAGTAAGTATTTAAGAAGATTTTACATTATTATAATGGTAGATAGTTAAAAATTAATATTAATTTTAATTAGAAAAATAAGTTTAATTACCTAGAATAAATTTTGATGCTATGATCAAATATGTATTACCACCCATATTAGTATTGATTGAATAATCAATTATATTATTTGGTGGAAATAATAATGGAACTATTATTTATTATTGTTTAGATAATTTGAAATTGTAGGGAGTGATAGAATTGGAAAGTGAAATAATAAATAATCATTGTACAGTAACTGTATTTGAATCAAATAAATAATAGAATATTGTAATAGTAGGAACTAATAAGGGTTTTGTATATTATTATAATAAAGTTCTTTAAAATAAATAGGATATTAAATAAGAAGAAGTGCTTTAAAGTAAAAATATTATTTATGATACAACTTAATAAATAAATTCAATAAGTATTTCAGAATAGCTAACTATCTTTTGTGTTGGAACATAAGATGGTACAATATTCTTATATAATTTGTATAATCGCACTCTTTATAGATTTATTAATCATCCAAAAAGATTGCCTATTTTTTATTTAAAATTAAGTTATTCTCCATTACCTTGTATTTTATTTAGTTCCCATGATGAAAGGATTGTAGCTTATTCAATAAATGGATTCTTGTTACAATCCTTATAAGTTAAAGGAAATATTGAATACATTGAAATCAAGAAATCTACTATAAATACTTTAGTAATGAAATTTATTATAAATTTATAGATTGTAATTACAGACATTAATGTTTTTGAATATAGATTACCATTTTTAGATAGACTATCAATAATATCAGCCCAAATCTGTACAAGATTCGTTTAAGCAACAAAACAAATTTCAATATTTGGTTGTAAATCTGGTGATCTGCGTATAATTTGAGTATTTGTTTATATAATATTTCATATACAAAATTATATAATGTTGCATTCTCCATTAATTGAAGATTATGATGATAAATAATAAGTCTTGGTAAAACACAGCAAAACTAAAACTATATGGATTATAGTACGCTATATCATATCTGATATTGCAAAAAAACCAAGATCTTTTAAGATAGGATTGTTTACAATCTATTTAGTAGTAACATTCTTGGCTTTACTTGAAAGTGCAGTTCAACTCTCTCCCTTAATATTTATTCAATTAGCAGAGACACAATCAGGAGATAGTGATTTACTATTTACTCCTATGTCTTCATATAATAAATCAATTACATACGAATCGTCTTCTACATTTATTAACACTACAGAAATTAATTAGTATTTCAATGAAACTGAAGGAATATTTGGATCATCACCAAGATGGTTATTGACAGGTAATCTAATAAATAATAATACTAATGTGGAGAAGATAAATCAGAAATTAAGAACTTTTGTAATCATACTCAATTAAACTTAAGAAATTAGTATAGGATTAGGTCGTAGATCAACTTAAAATTACTTAACTGCAAATTAAGTTTAAGTATCAGCATCTACTCTAAGAGGTTTGAATGCTAGCATAGGTGATGTATTATAGGTAAATATTGATGTGGATGAATTGATATCATTATTGGATGGAAACACATAAAATGGAAGTGAAGACTTTTTTTATTAATTAATCAATACAACTATTAATAAACCTTTAAGGAATATATTTGGAGATGATTTTGAAAATGTTATTATTTAAAGAGAAGAAATTTAATAAAGAGCAGAAGAAATTGTTGTATTTGCAGATTTATTAGAATCTAATCCAGAATTGAAAAATTCATCTAAAGAATTTTTAGAAGAATATATTCAAAATTCAGATATTCCTGTAGAAGAATAGAAATTATTATTATAAATTATTGATATAGAATATTCAAGAAATCTAAGTGAAGATGCTAGAACTTTAGAAAGATTTGCTTATAAATTAAATGAAAGTGTTACTGTTTATGAAATTGAAATGGCTATATCTAGTCTAGTAGCATAAAGTGCTAATTTTACATTTGATGTTATTGTCTAAGAAAAGATTGAATCACCTAAAGGAAAATGGTAAGATGGATTTAATGCATTATTAATGGATCAATAAAATGCAACAAATATCTTGGTAGAAGGTCTACTCAAAAAATTTGAAGAAGTTGTAATTGATAATAGATTAAATAATGATTCCACTATTGGAGCTGTTGCAGAATTGATACCAATAGATTATGTAAAATCTCTAGTTTGGAATCAATCATAAAACATTTATTTGTCTGATTACTCATTATCTTAAAATCTAGTATTTAAAGATAGATTAAAAGTGTATAAGAACAAAAATACTATTACATCAAATATAATTGATATTACAAATTAGTTTTTTAAAACTACTGGATTTAATTATCCAGTTTAAGCATCTTCAACTTTAGCAGCTGCTGTTTCGAATTATTTTGTTTTAAAAAATTTCATAGATAATCTTATAGCAGCAGCAACTATGATTTTATTAATGTTATCTATTCTTTTAATTTATTCTTTAATGATAGGTGATGTTGATGAAAAGACTTATGAATTTGGAATGTTAAGAGCATTAGGATTTAGAAAATCATGGTTAATTGGATTATTATTATTATAAGCATTAACATTTGCAAGTTAGTAATTATTATATCATATCTATAGTACCAGGTTTATTATTAGCATTAATTACATGTTATATTCTAAATTCATTAGTATCTATGCTAATATTTTAGACTACTGATATGGTTTCTAATTATGTAATTGCAAATTAAGCATTATATTTAGCTGTGGGAATAGGAATATTTATACCAATTATTAGCAATATATTTCCAATTTAAAGAGCCTTATCTAAAACTTTACGTGATTCTTTAGATTTATATCATAGAACAATTCAAGAAGTCATGGTGAATGTTGTTAAACTTGAAAAAATGGGTATATCTTTGACTTAGACATTTTGTTCATTACTTTTAGTTGCTATAGGCTTTGTTAGTTATTATTTAATACCTATGGCATTCATTTTTAATAATGTGACTTTGGCTTTAAATATTATCAATGTCATCTTTATTATCATGATCATAGGATTTATGTTATTAGTTAACTTACTATAAGGACCATTAGAAAGAGGTATTTTGAATTGCATATTATGGATTTGTAAATTTGATAGAAATCTAAAATAGATAATTTTTAAGAATTTATCTGGTCATGCAAGTAGAAATTGGAAAACTACATTTATGTATTCACTTGCTCTTTCATTCATTTTATTTGCAGGAGCATCCCTAACACTTGATTCTAAAGTAATTGGTGATGCATTACAATCAGCATTAGGAGGAGATGTAACTGTTATGGTAATACCAACAGACAAAATTGGTTTGGATGAATATGAAATACGTTAACATTTAGAAAATGAAAAGATTAGAGATTCTACATTGATTCAAAGTTATACATTTAATGCAATTCTTTTAACTCATTTTCCATAATGTGTTGGAGTCTAATGGTTTACAACAATGGCTACATTTCCTTGGGCAAGAATAAGATTAGGAGGAGTAGAACCAAATTATTTAGAGACAATAATGTAAGAATATTATCTACCTGATGAATATGATGATCAAGTTTCATATCCAAAATTAAAGAGTGGTAAAAAAGATGGTGTATATGGACTATATGATAGGAGTGGAAATCTAGATATTGATAGTGAAGAGGATGTTAAAAAGATTATTTCTTAAATGTCTATAAGAGATAGTTATTACAAAGATCTCAATTTAACCAGACCAAATTCTAGAAGAGAAGAAGATAGAGAAATAAATGTAATTATACCATAAGGCTATAAATATGAAATTTCAATAGATGTTAATACTCCATCCTTGATTTGGTGGGGAAGTTATTATAGAATTAATGTTAGACATACTGCATCAAAAGTACCTGGTTTTGAATTTTCATCCTATAGATAAATTACTTAATATGGTTAAGGAATCATTTCAATGCCAGATTAATTATATATGGTTAATAGATATTTTAGAGGAGATATCCGGAATATATCTAGTATTTAATAACCAAAAGTAAGAGAATATTTAAGCAGTTTACCAAAAGGATTGACATATGGATTACCAAAAACAAGTTTAAGAGTTAAGTTTGCAAGATAAACTAGTTAAACAGAGAGAGTGGATTTTTGTAATCGATTAAGAAATTATTTTAGAAATGATTAAACATTACTATTTGATGTGAAAACTTTAAGAGAAGAAGCAGAAAATGCCTTCTTTTATATTTAAATACTTAATATAGTTGTTGCAATAATTGCCCTTACATTATCATTCTTTTTAATTCTTATATCATTCGTTGGAAATGTTAAAGATAATTCATGGGAATTTGGAGTTCTTCGAGCTATTGGATTAAATAAATAATAACTTACAAGAATCTATATTTATGAGGCGATCTCATTAATTACTGCATCTGGATTACTAGGTACTTTTATTGGAATCTCTTTGGCCATTTTACTCACCCTTCAAATTCTCATGTTTATAGAGCTACCTTTTGTTTTGATGTTCCCAACAGCTACATTTTTAATTACTTGTCTTGGAGGATTTGTTACAGCCATTGTTGCTAGTTATTTAGCAGTCTTAGATATGAAAGATAAAAGCATTTCAGTCATTTTAAAAGGTCTATTGTGATAATTTTTTAATATTTCTAACAAAATAATGATAAATATTATTACTTTGAATGGCTTAAACTATTGAAGATCAACCTTCTTTATCAGAGTTACAATAAATTCAACCTTAAAGACTAATCCAACTCTTTTTTAAATACATTTTATCAGATATTGCAAAAAGACCACGTTCTTTTAAGATTGGATTATTCTCAACATATATTGTTATTGCATTTCTAGGATTACTTTAATGTTTAAAAAGTCTAAGTCCTTTTGTATTTCTTCAATTGGCTGAAACCTCTGTTGGGGATACAGATCTATAGTTTTTACCAAAAAATATTGCAAATAAAGACGATTTCAAGCTAATCAACATAACTGAATTACGCCAAGTAATCTATTTATTTTATGTAGTACACTTCATAAATCAATGAATTTATAGATGTTTCTCCAAGATGGCTATTTATGTGTGATATTCACAATCCTAAAGCTTAACTTAATTTGACTTCTTTTTTTATGATTCTAGATTCATAACTTGAAAATAGTATAGGACTTGGTCGAAGATTAGATACTGATATTATCACTTCTAATTAAATTTATATATCCAACAGTCTCTAAAAAGGACTTAATGTTCAAATTGGAGAAACTATTCAAATTTAATTTAGTGTTATTGAATTTCTTAAACATTTAGGATTCAATAATACAGAAGGTGAATCTAAAAATAATTTAAGAGAATCTTTTAAAAAGTTTATAAATGATTTATTACAAATATCAAATGATGATATACTGTATAGGAAATTTGATGTACAAACAATGTTACAATATGCTAAAGAATATAAATATTATGTAAATGATTTAGAAGAATCTGATTGGAAGAAAAATTAAACTAAAAAAAAATTTATTTAATCTATTTATAATTAAAATCTAACAATTTAATAGAAGAAATTAGGTAAAAAAATAGTGGATTTCTTATTTGCAAGAAATATGACTTAAGATGCAAAACATATTTATCAATTCACTTTAAGATTATCATCATTTACAAAAGAAATCACTATTTTATAAATAGAAGATGGTTTGTTTGATATTGCAATTGAAATGGCTGAATTTTAATTAAATTTTTAAGTTTATAAAAGTGTTTAATCTCCAAAAGGGAAATGGACAGAAGCCTTAGGAATGATGGTATACATGGATTATAAAAATGCAAGTAATTTATTTTTAGATGCCATTCTTGATAGATTTGATACTGTAATTAAATAAAAGAGAAAATATGACAAAGGAATGGCAGGAGCTGTATCATAATTAATCCCTGTTACAGAAACCAGAAATTCTGTTATGTCTAAACTTAAACACTTTTAATTATAAGAGTATTCTATGATGGCTAATGTTGTATTCGACAATAAATATCCAAAATATGAAACTCCATAAAATGTCAAAACTGTAATTATTTCATCAACAAATTAATTTTACTCAATTGCTGGTTATGACTATCCTGTTTAAATTATGGCCCCATTAGGTTTTATAATTGAAATATATCATCTTTTAAAACATTTCATTGAGACCATTATTGAGGTAGCAACTATGATTTTATTAATGTTATCTATTCTTTTAATTTATTCTTTAATGATAGGTGATGTTGATGAAAAGACTTATGAATTTGGAATGTTAAGAGCATTAGGATTTAGAAAATCATGGTTAATTGGATTATTATTATTATAAGCATTAACATTTGCAAGTTAGTAATTATTATATCATATCTATAGTACCAGGTTTATTATTAGCATTAATTACATGTTATCTTTTAAATACTTTAATATCAATGTATATATTTGATATGTCTCTTTTGATTTCCTCATATAATATTCCAATTTATGCATTAATTCTATAGTTAATTATTGGAATATGTATGCCTATTATTAGCAATATTTTACCAATTAAATAAGCTTTATCAACAGCTCTCAGAGATTCTTTAAATTTATTTCATAAAGTTGTTAGTAACATTGTTGTAACAGTTATGAGACTTGAAAAAATAGGTATTAGTTTAAATTAAACAATTTATTCAATAATGTTAATATCAATAGGATTTATAAGTTATTATATTATTCCTATGAATATGATATACTAAAATTTTGGAGTTGCTATTTTTGTATTAAATATTGTATTTATAACAATGTTAGTAGGTGTAACAATGATTATCAATTTAATTCAAAAATTAATTGAAAAATTGATTCTCTATATGATATTATGTATAAAATCATCTGATTAAAATTTGAAACCTATTATATTAAATAATTTAAAATGTCATGAGAATAGAAATGCAAAAACAACCCTAATGTATTCACTTGGTTTATCATTGATTATATTTACAGGATCATCATTCGCAATCATGAGTTAAATGATGGAAAATTATATAAAAATAAATACAGCAGCAGATATTCGTATTTTTGATGTATCCAAAAAGTTTGGTTTAGATGAGTATAGATTAAAATAATAGCTTGAATGGGAATAACATAATGATCCTTCATTAATCAGAGATTATACATTTAGTGCATTACCATTAAATGAATTTCCTGGTCTACCACATCACTTTTATATCTCTCCATTATCTCATTTTCCAAGAAAAAGCATAAGATTATAACCAGTCCAATAAAATTTATTGAACACAATTGAAATCTAATATTATCAGCCAACTGAATATAACACTGAATTATAAGATGTTAGATATTTAGATAATGGTTTAAGAGATGGGATATATGATTTATATAATAGGGCCTTGAATTTTGATATACAATCAAATAAAGATATATCTGGAATAGTTTCTAATTCAAAATTTCATTAAATATTTGATGCAAAATACAAGAAATCTAAAGAGAAAGCAAAAAAAATAGATAGGGAAATCAATATCATAATACCAGAAGGGTATAGAAATGAAGGTAGTTTAAGTGTTAATACACCAGCATTGCTTACAATTAAAAATAAATAATACTTGATTGAAAAGAGATTGAAAATTATGCATATGGCAACAAAGATTCCAAATTTTGATTTTAGTGCTTATGCTACAATTGTATTTTATGGATAAGGATTGATTACTATGAAAGATGCAGAATTGCTATTAAAAGAAATTATGGAAGATAGAGCTGTAAAGAAAAGTAAAAATTATAAGAAGATAAAGGAGTTTATATAGTAATTACCTAAGAATTTAAGTTTTGGGTTGCCAAAGGAATAATTATTCATAAAATTTAAAAGGGAAACAACTAAAGAAGAAAGATTGGATTTTGGTAATAGATTGAGAAATTATTTCACAAATGATTAAATATATTTGATAGATTCTTAAGAGCTTATGAGAACTTTTGATGATGTGTTTACATACTTTGAGATATTTAATGCAGTTGTTGCAATTATTGCATTAACACTATCCTTTTTTTTACTCTTAATATCATTTATTAGTAATGTGAGAAATAATTGTTGGGAAATTGGCATTTTAAGAGCTATAGGTTTATAAGAAGTAAAATTAATATGAATTAATTAGATTTAAATATAAAAAGTATTTATTTATGAGGCTGTCTCTTTAATAGTATCTTCAGGATTTTTAGGTTCTTTAGTTGGATTCACAACAGCATCTACTTTTGCAATGTAAATAGCCACATTTTCAGAAAGTCATTTCAAATTAGCATTTCCATTATATACTTTTCTTTTTACTTTCTTTGGTGGGGTCTTAATTGCTGTAATTTCAAGTTATTTGGCTGTAAGACAATTGAAGAATAAAGAAATTGCTTCTATTTTGAAAAATTAGATTTGATAATATATTGTAGAATAATAATAATTTATTATATTGATATACATATAAATCTCAATCTTAGGAAAAGATTCTCTAATCAACTGCCAAACCAAACTCTCCATCAGATGTTCCAAATGCTAAAATTGTTCTGTCTGGAGATAAAGCAAACGAACTTATATCATTCATTGATTGTTAACAATCAGTCAGTTAAATCTCATTTCTTTTTTATAGAAAAGGAGTTGTTAACATCAAAATTTTCTTTTCCATACATAATGGTAAGACCTAATATTATGTAAATAAGACATACAATAATATCTGTTAGTTTTGAGTCTTTAACAACTTTGAGATGTCCTTAATTAACAACATATTATTTTAATTCAAGATGTGCCAAGAATTACCCATTTATGCTATATGAATAAATATTTTTGTTTTCATAAAATGCTATTCCATACAAAGGAGTACAATAACTACAAATTTTACTAATAGGTAACCCCTTAGGATGTCTATAGCTTCTTAAATATTTGCCTGACCATTAATTATACATGTGAATCCAACTATCACTAGAACATGTTAATACAACTTTCAAATCATTACAAATAAATATATCTGTAATTTATTAATCATGATGATGATGCTTACTAATAGGAATATATGTATTATTAAACACTTTATAAATTATAAGAGTTCCATCCTTACTACCAGTTGCTAATATTCTCATTTTATAATCAAATCTCATTACAGTTATAGTGTATTCTTATTCAAATCTCTATTCAGAAATGATACCATTATTATATATTAACATTCTACCATCCCAAATACCCCCAATCAATACTTATTTCCCTCTATTTAAAACAGGGAGTTCATCATAATTACAAGTCCAATCAAATAAATATTAATTTTCATCCAAAAATTTACAAAAATTGATAGATTATTCTTTCTAATTATTAAGATCAAATTTATTGTCTTTTAAATCTAATTTAATAGTAGCACATTCTCCATTACGACGAATCATCCAAACTTTGTTATCACTCAAAAAATGCATTCTAATAATTGATTTGCTTCTTTAATAGTTTTATGATTAAGTTTAGGGATTATTTTATTTTTATCTAAAAATTCTCTTTTCTATCTTTTCATCTACAACTCTATATATAATTTTTTATTTTCCTCTAGATATATGAGGTCTATCCCAAATTTAACTTGGACATTAACCAAAATGTATTGCTTATGATTCTAATGATATCTTTTATTTTTCATTTTTAATTGAATCCCAATCTATAGAATTTTCATATGTCAAATAATAAAATGTATTTAAAGCTTTTACTGCTTCCTCTCCTTTTTATTTATATCCAAAAATTAAATCAATCCAATTACAAATATGTTATGAAACATAATCACTTTCCAATTCCATTCTATGAGCACAAATAAATAAATATGGATTTTATTAACTCCAAATAGGTAAGTCTACATTATTTACTCTATGTCCAGTTTATTATAATCCATAATCATATTTTGATAAATTAAGAAACATTTCAGGTAAATAAAAGAATTCAGGTATCAATTCTCTGACATCACTTAATTCTTCAACTGCATTTCTATATGTTTCAACAAATGAAAAAAATAGACGATCTGCTAAATCAAATTTACCTGATTGCAATTCTTTAGCACCATCAGAAAAAGGTTTCAATCTAATAAGATAATGGAATATAATTGCTGGACTTGAATAATGACTCCCATAATGAAATTATGGAACCTTATTAAAATGATCTACCATATTGTATCTCTATTCAAAAACTTCAATTCTTTCTTTTGTACCCAAAGCTCCCATACATTTAGTTAGATCACGATATTTATGTAATTACTCACCATCATTCATTATCCATGGAAATACAGGATATTAAGTTAAATCCTTATTACTTCTTCCAGCAATTTTATTTACTTTCATTAAATATTCAAAAGTTGTAATCTTATAATTATACCATTTATTCATTGCCTTACTTTCTAAAATGACACTCACAGGATCTAATTTACCAGATAAAATTCTAGGTTTAAGATTAATAGTTCTATGTTTTTTTAAAGAAATCAATTTCTCTATGACTTTTTAATAATCTCCATTTGAAAAATTGAATACAAGTGTACTACCTTCCAATAATGTCAATTCTAAAGATGTCCATCTTCCAATATATCTTCGATATTAAATATCATATATTTATTCCAAATCCCATTATTTTACTAATTAAGAATCTTCTGGAACTCTAAATTTAATCAAACTTTAATGAGTTTCTTTTTGAGTAATAGATTCAAAATAAAAGATCAAATGAGTATCACTTATACGTAAAGAACCTATTCTAACTGTTAATGTCTTAATCCATTAGACTCTGTGAAGAATTACTTCATCTTATTCATGTTATTATGAATAAAATGGTAGGATAGTATCAAATATAATTTCATGTATTTTCCTTCTTTGTCTTTCTGGTTATTTCTTATCATAATCAACCAAATTCATTATTCTTGTATTCTATTATTATGATTGCATAACACTATCAATTTATGGATAATCATATAACTTTGGTTTGAGTAATGGTCTTGATTTTTATTTAGTTTCATATTTCCACATTTTCCATGTAAATCTAATTTATATTACTTTCTTTACATCTAATTTTATTTAATGTTTTCATAATGCATATCTATAGAATCAAATGGTTTATCGATTTATGCTTTAAATTCTGGATGAGCCCACCATTAATTAAAAACACGGACTCTATTAAATGACTTTTTAAACATGTATCTAGCTTATCTCATACATATTTATTCAGAATCTATTCTTTGTATTTTTTAATCATAAGAATATGTTGTTGATTAAGATATCCTATATGTAATATATAGTAATGAATTACATTTATGAGAATAAGACTTCTTCGATTCCCTAACGTTATTATTGTAATTTATCTTATAATGTTTTCTTCTTTTATGCAAAAATCCTAAAAGATTCTTCAAAATCACATTTAGTTTTTAAATAATAATCTTCATTCATGAAAAATGATTCTTATATTTTTTACAATAAAGTTTGATTATCTACAAATACTTATTTAGCAGATATCATTTTCTCGATTATTAATTTATTATTTAATTTTAATGATTTTGTTTCATTAACATCAAATATGTGTGAACTGTCCTTTTTAATTAAATCATTAAGCATTTTAACTAAATACAATTTGTATTGTTTGTATCCTTCAAAAATGAGAGCTTAAAAAGACTCATTTTTATTTAAAATTTAAGTAAAACTATCAATATAAACAATTAGAAATTTAAATGAATTAAATAAGCAATTTTTAACAATTTATAATAATTCTTATTTGATTTCTTCATCATAATTAATCTCTTTTATTTTATCCTCCATTTAATAGAGAAATATGAAATGTGATCCAATAATTAAATATACTATTTTATCTTAAATTTCATCAATTTCTTTATCTCTTAAAGTTTCAGATGAGATAATCAGAGTTCTGACTAATTTATCAAGTGTATTTAATATCACTTGTAATTATTTGATATTTTCACTACTTTACACATTAAATGCAAAATATTCAGCATTCAATTAAAGAAAAAGTTAACAAACTTAAACAAAAATAGGAGATTAATCTTATTCTAATCCTATATCAAATTAAAACATCATGGCAGCAAAAGATTTTTATAATTCTGTTTGATTCTTCTACTCTAAAATACCTAAAATTCCTTTTTATACAATTTAATAATCCTCCAAAGAACTAATTATTGATGTTGAGAATTTGCCACAAAATTGATTTACAATATCACAAATATTTACAATTAATATATGATCAACCCATTATATAATTCCAAATTATTACTTCCATTCTAAGAATATTATTATATAAAATATTTACTTTTAGGCATCTCCTATTATGAAATTGTTAACCTAAAAGAAATTGGTTAGAATTTATGGAATTAATAATAATGTTCATTTTCCATAGTTCTTGGATCAGCTGTTACTAATCTGAATGTTTCAAAAATAACCGAATATAAATTGACCCAAAAGGATGAAAACAAATCCAATTTATAGCAGTCACTAATATATTAATTAAATATTATTACGATAAATTAGATAATAATTGCTTATATATCAATCTTATCAATAATTAAGTTGCTTACTAATTAATTTATTCTTTATATTATTCTTCTAATTCTCTACAATAACTCTATAATTAAGCCAACCTTTAAAATCCATTTTTTTCATTTTAAATAGCCGCTTTAATAACATTACAATATAATTTTAATCCACTATCCCAGACCCAGAATTCAAATTATGTCAATTCTCTACTATTATATTAATATTAAATTTCTAAAAGAGTTTATAAAATCCACCAATGAAATTCTTCATTATTTAATAGAAAATTAGCACTTGCCTGATTCCATTTAATTAACATACATAAATCTTACATAATACGACCTTTGACAGAATCAATGCAATATTAAAAATAACTAATTAATAAAGATAATCCACCATCAGATTTAATAATAAAATTCTCATCTAAAATAAGTGTATCTGAATTTGTTTTTCCAACTCTTGTTCTTAACATCCATTCCATAATTGCAACATAGAGAGGTTCATAATCAATAATTCTTCTATTTGGTTAAATAATCTTTTTTTTTTGTTTGACAGGCTACTTTTTTTTTTCCTCAATAGAATTTTATTGTTCTTCTTGTTAATGAAAGACTAAAGCTTAATTTATTAATGGTTTTCTAGGTTATACATCCTCATCTTCATCATCAGAGTATGTCTCTAATACTTCAACAGCAGCACTATTGCCTAAAGTATGAGCAATCCAATTAGCAATTTCTTTTTCATTTTAAGATTAATTTATTCGAATACTCTCTGCTATCAATTTAATACAACTAGTTTTCACATCTGGACAAGAACATGTTGTTAATAAATTCAATAACATTTACATTACTTCCT
This sequence comes from Paramecium pentaurelia, assembly GCA_905183005.1. NCBI lineage: Eukaryota > Ciliophora > Oligohymenophorea > Peniculida > Parameciidae > Paramecium > Paramecium pentaurelia. The sequence continues at coordinate 35,879 of CAJJDO010000113.1, read as the reverse complement.
CTTATATTAATATCTGAGAAATAGGATTATTACTTTTAGTTTCATATTAAAATAAACCTTATAGCTTTTTGAGTAGTAATTAGTAAAAGCAAGGAGAGCATTTTAATGTAAAAACTCTTGCGATATCAATAATATTCTCTTTTTCTATGTTGGATTATGATTAAAATAATTTATAATGAAGGATTGCATCAATTATATCTAATAATGTAAAAAAAAGATAATACTTAGATAAGAATCTATTAATTAAGAATAGGGTATAGTTGGCAAATTAAAATTAGTATAACCCATTTGATTTGCATGTTCTTCACAACATAATCTATTTTTGGGATCAATATCATAAATCAAAATTTCTAATATTTTACTAATACCAAAAATAGAAATACAAAATTCAGGATTACCATTATAAATTACTCTAATAAATTTTAAATAATCTTCAATAATTGAAAAACTATCTAATTTATAAATTTAGATCCTCCACAATAGATTGCATACAAATTGTTATTTTAATTTTTAATCTTGAATAGAATTATGTAATTATGAAAGTAATTCTATTGTTTAATTATTGATCATTGTAAGTCCTGAATCATTAAGTTTAAGGGCTATCAAACTTAAATATTCTGTTCTAATTGCATCTGCTTATGATTCTGGTCTTGATTTAAAAATTTAACAAAATAAACCCAACAATTCGTTCAATAATTAATCATAAGGCTACAGAATTAAAAATAGTAATAGAGGAACAAAGTTTTCAATTCTACAAAATTATGAAAATTATTATTTCTATGTTATTCTTAAGTATGATCCACTATATGATTGTAAGGCTCCATCAAATTAATTAATTGGATCAGTAATAAAATTGGCTCTAGCTCTAAGTGGAGTATAACACAATAATAATTTATTATTTCCATGACATTTATGTAAATTTCTTAGGTGATCATTTGTTTATATACCCAGGTTTTTGTCTCCACAACTTAAATCACTATATGCATAATAGTAGTTTATACTTTCCATCAAATCCATCATTATAAATTAAAAGACAAGTGACATAACCATAAAAATTTGTAAAAAATTGAAATTCTATGACAAGAGAATCATTTGATATTTGAGGAAAATCTATTTTGATTTCTCTAATTTATTGATTCCCACAAGTCAGATAGAGATAATAGGATTCTTACAGGAAGAATTTTTTCAATTGAATCTGTATACATAAGGATGACCATTCATTATAAGGTATTTCGATCAAACTAATAGGGACTTCGTTTTGAGGTGCTGTATGATAATGAGTAATAAAGTATACAATTTAAATCAACATATTGATAAACTAATTTGTTTCCATTTAAAATAAACTGACATCCTTTTTTTTTATCAGACATTAAGTACATAATTTTAGTTTCAGCTTCTGATTTTATTGCTATTGGATAAAGCCATGTTTATAGAGAAATCCCTTTGCTAAAAATCCATTTCATTTCTCTTGTATCTACAACTAATCCACTATGAATATAATTAAAGTAGAATGAAGCATAAGGAGACTCATAATGATATTCTGAAAATACTTTCTATAAATATTAATTTAATATTACTTATAATAATGTTATGAATCTCTACACTTTTTCATTTGTTAACTAAGAATTATACATTTAATTTTTTATGTAAATGAACATACTTTTGTAATTTTTCTTTGTCAATGTGATTGCTCCCAAAAACCAATCGATAATCCTAAATAATTATTGTGTATGCTGAAAAATTAAAGATATTTGATACATTTTCATTTGTCAAAACATACTCTAATAGCAAATCTACTATCTATTCATTCTGATTGTGTATTAATGCTAAAGCTTACAATGAAGAACATTTTAATAATTATTTCTCTAAATGATCATAAAGTTTTTATTATTCTTCTAGAGGTATTTAATCAACAGATTATAATGCCTTTAAAAGATAATCAGGTCTTCTGACTATTTTGTTTTGTTTATAATGTTATATGAGAGCTGGTCTGAATTGATCCTCAAAAATGGCATCAATTAATTACATTTTATTAATATATTATGCACAAACCAATTCATTTTGTACTCTTAATAGTTTTGACTTTGGGAGCTGAATGGCAAACAGGTTTAGATTATGTGATCAAAAACTAACCTTAATTAACACTTACCAGCAATTATCCAATCCATACTTAAATTGAAATCATATTCGATAAGCAATTCTCAGAGTATGTATCTCTCTTAAAAGAGTACCTGAAGTATTGCTCATGTTTGAACATGTAACCTTTGAATCAATGTTGGATGTCGATATTAATCTTTCATTGGGACAAGTGACCAAATCTGGTAGAATATTTAACCTTTCCTTTTAGGTTTTGAATTAAGGTATCGTTTAGGAGGACCTGCAAGAGTGTAATAACTTAAAGTTAGATGGGTAGCATTTGTCGATAAAAATGTATAACTTACCTATCGTGAATTCAATTTCATGTAATTAAGGGAACTTCGTCAAGGTATTCGTATTTCTTATTGACTATTAGGTTTTGGTGAGAGAGAAGACTCATTCACTCAACCTGTTAATGCTAATATAAAATCACCTAAAGTTAGTACTTTTCTTGTGGGATTCAAAATTAATCCAGAAAACGGACCATATGCTCTTCAAATTAATTGTGCTCTAGATTCACAATTACAGAACATCAATTTAAATCTTAAAACTAAAGATACTACTCATGTAAGATATGTCAAAGTTGCTTTGATTCTTGTTGGAGAAGGTTCAAAAGCCATAACAAAATAAGGCGGTATTGATTCTAGAGGTTTTAATTACTTTGAAGTAATGAAACTTTTATTTTCTAAAGGAATAAAGCACCAGCGGAATAAGAAGAATCGATTACAAATAAGTTGTTCCAGAAACCTTCTTAACGGCTCCTTCAGAAAACATTCTAAGTTAAGGACTAAGAGGCTTTGAGGCAAATAGTACAGAAAGTGAACTTATTTCAATGAGCTTGGATAAGTATCATGTATTCGATGAGAATTATGAAATGAACTTTGGTCCATGTATGGAGTACTTTTCTATTAAGAGTGAATGGCACTCTAATCTACAGTCTAGATTTCTCCATCCTGTTGCACGAACCAACCAAAATAGAGAAAATGACAATGAGTCATCTGCGTAGAAAATGAGTTTAATAAAATAAATATAAGATACTGGGCAAGTTGAAATTGCCTTCTTTTTTTTTTCCTTTTTTCTTTGTTATTTTAGTTATTCAAGACATAGTTTCTAAATATAAATTTTATTTTTTTTGAAAAATCATTATGTTATTGTTATTTGTTATGGTTTATTTTTTAATTAAATTGAAATCATTCCTTATTTTTTCTATGATAATACTTTTTTTGTTTAAAATATTCTTAATTAGATGTGAAAAAAATGTGGTTGAGAAATATTTATTTATTTCGCAAGATTAAATTCGGAATAAAGACTAAAGTAATTTATATTAATATTTAATATTAATTATTTATATCAGTAGAACAAATGCATACTTTTCGAAAATTCGCAAGAGGCTATATGCAAACCATGTTATATGGTATTGAAGAGAGACCAAAATTTAAAGTAAACCACAAATTTTATTATATTAGATGGATGGTACATTTTATTTTATTTTGCATTTAATCAATCATTTTCAATATTTATCAATAATTGTGAATGCAAATTAGAATAAGCGTTTTAGCGACTTTAAATTAGCTTATTCACAAAACTTTTTAGAATTTTTTATATTAAATAATACCTTGAAATCGTCTATGACATCAAATTTGGCATTAGTTATAATTGTGATCTCATTTGCCTCCTAATTAATACTTATCCTATTTTTAATGTTTTCCACATTCATTAGAGTATGGACAGCTAATCTTATTAGAAGAGATATCACAGGAAGTGATAACATGAATTCCAATATATAACAATGGGTCATAAGTTTTAATGAAACACTTCATTGGTTTTTTGTTCTGTATCCTGTAATTTATCTTCAAATTGCAGTTATTTCTTTTAGTTCCCTAACATGTAATTCTGTAAGCATTTTTCCAAAATCTGATTGTGAAATAGGAATAGGAACATAGATAATAGCAATTACTCCATTAATAATATCATACATAAATGGATAAATATTGATTTATATAATGAGGAATCATAGATTTCATGAACCTAATTCTTTAAAAAGAAGATACTCCTCTCTATTATTATTAAATAACACAGTTATCCTAATAGAGATATTTTCCCATTATATTTATGAAGTAAAATTAAATCATTTAAATAATAGTTTCAAGCTGCTGATATTTTAAAATATTCAATGGCTAATTTATTTGCTATAAATTAAATTGTAGATCAATTAACTAATTTCCCTTACAGAGATCCAATACGTATTCCTTCAATTAGATTGGCATTCGTATATGCTTGGATAGTCATAGCTGTTACTGCTTTTAAATTTGGTTTGCTTGAAGAAGAGAATCTATTTTTTTTGATTATCTTACCATTACCAGGATTAGCTATTGTTGGAGAAACCTTATCATCTTTATTTTAAAATCATGCCATATTAAATTATAATTCTAGCGTTTAGATAGAAGAAAAACATATTATTATTGCAGTGGACTAATTTTATAAATATCATATTGATTATTTAAAAGTATATTTTCAAGTAATTGATTAAAGGATCCGTAAGCATAATTGTAATATCTTCAGTTTTTAATGATTCATCGTTTATATTGTAAAAATAATAAGTGTTATTCCAAACTCAAACGTTTTGAAACATTGGATGTTGATTAAAAAAAGGATCTTAATACTCTCACTTTGAGTATTATCAAATGTATATTTAAGGCAGCCCAGAACTGGCTGTTTTCTATGTACTCTTTATATTAATAAAATAGTCATAATTTAAATACAGATTTATAATTTGAGCAGTTGTAATTATAGTATATTAGTTTTGTTTCAGAAATAGCACAAAAACCCCTTATAGGATATATAGAATTAAGACAATATTAGAACAATAAATTGAATAACAATTCTACATATTTTATTGAGATTACTAACAAATTGGCAGATCAATTAAAAAAATAAATAACAGATAATTAAGTTAGACAAAACTCAAAGGCTGTATTAATCCATGAATAAAGAACATAACTTATTGAAATTTCATTGACTTAACAATGGTAAACTTAAAATTTGTATGAAAATTTATTATAAACTTATATTAATTTGGTAGATTAAAAAATAGAACATTGGTAGAATCTAATAAATGGATATCCAAGTTTGAATCCATTTTAATATAATACCTAAAAATTATGTGAAAAAATCATGAATGTAATGTATGGACATATGATTAGCTTAGGATTGCATTGGATAAGTATATAGGAGTACCTTAAGAATGGTTTGATTTAAAAACAACTACAACTAAAGGTATTGCTATTAAAAAATTAAGTCATGCTTAATTAAATATCAATGTTATAACATTAAAATTATATTCATTGTTTTATTCTTTAGTAATGAATGATTTTGATAGAGTAAGAATATATTCAATAATTAGACGGTTTATGTTGAATAGTATGTGAAAGACTTAACTTCAAATGATAGATAAAAAGAAATTGATATAATAGATAATATATCTATTTATAATGATTCTACTACTATTATTTTGGTCAGTATTGTTAAGAATAAAGGGAAGATTGTTAATAAAAATCAATTAGCATTAGCAAATTTTTTCCATTATATTGATGCTAATGATTTTAAAGAATCAGTATCTTAAGTACATAATTTATTACCAAAAACAATGATAAAAGGTCATGAATATTTAATAGATGCTTTCATATAGAAGGGTCATAGTGAATATTTTATTCGTAAGATTTCTGGATATTATGAAAATAAAAAAGGATTTATTGAGAAATGTTATGTAAAATTAGGTAATTTGTTTGAGGAATTAGATGATTATGTTATAACTGCATCTATTCTTAAATGTAATGTATCTAATTAGCTTATTTTGGTTGATGCTGAAGGAAAAATAATTGGAATAAGTGAAGAATTATATAAAACAATCAGTGCAAAAGTTCCAAATATTAACATTGATTTTTTTAAAGAATTCTGTCACTTATTTCTTATTTTTCCATCATTTTTGACTATTTTGAACTAGAATTTAAATAAAATTAATGAATTAGATCATTAATTTATAGAAGATGAAGAACATCTATTTTATATACCTTCAAATTTGGTTGAACTTAATTCTTTGTTTGTTAGGGAATCTTATGAAAAAATGGGAAATACACTTTAAGATGGTTTTGAAAGTTAAAATTTGAGTTCTTGGAGATCATGGAAATCTGTATCTAAATCTTTAAAAAGTGAACATTCTTTTGGATTTGAGAGAGGTAGTACTACAATATTAGGAGAGAAAGTACCTATAGCAGATAAATCAAATATTAATTTTCATTATTAATTTATGAATTAACATAAGGATTTATTGGAGAAGGTATTAATTTTAATTTATATTTAAAGTATTCAATAATCAGAACAAGAATAAAAATATCTTATTAGATGATGAAAGTAAAAAGATATTCTTATCCATATTTTATTATAGAATTAGAACATATGAATGAGATTACTTCTTAACATAAATTTTATAACAAATATCCAACAATGGGATAAAACTTTGAAGCTTCTACAACTTTGTTTAATTCTGCTTAAAATCATAAATCTTTAAATGAAACTGTTCCATCTAGTGCAGATAGATCACTTTAAGATACTAAACCAGTTAGTTTTTAACCAGATAAATTAGTATTAGAATCATAATATAATAAATAAATAAATAAATCATCTAAAATTAATGAAGATAAAATTAAATAATTAATTTAGTAAGATGATAGCAATATTTTATTTGGAAATGATCATTCATAAATTAGATTATTTGATAAACCAAGTGCTATTGAAGTTTAAGATATATCAGCTCCACCATCAGAAATTATTTTACCAAAAAATGCATATAGACCTGATTTTAGTGGAATCCCTGTATAAAAAGATTAAGATAATGATTCGGATGAATTCTTTGAATTACATAAATAGTTTGATGTAATAATCTAAAATAATTATAAAGGAAAAATCAATTAAAGTTGAAGAAAAAGAATTATAAAAAGAAAAATCAAGTGATGAATTTAAAGATAAAGATGAATCACAATAAGAGATAGAAGATAATCTTGAAAAACATTCCTCAAATTAAAATGGCAATAAGAAAAACTTTATTTAATTATTAATGGAAAATAAAAAAATGCAATAAGAGTAAGATTGAATTATAATATCTATTTATAGGAATTAAAATGATAATGATGAGGAGGAAAAGAAAAAAAGGTCAATTGCAAGTTCATCAAAGACAAGTACATCTAAATCACCTTCTTTACTTGTTCGCTCCTTGTATTAAGTAAGTACTTTTGGAGGAGGTCTTAAATCTGTTATATTTGCAATTTTAGTGTATCTTATTTTACAATTCTGTCTTGTATTTGTTAAATTAAGTATTATACAAAGTAAAATTTATTAATTTATTTAGATAATTATGACATATTATAAACTAATATTAATTATGTAACTTATCCTGAAACTTTGAATTTCTATTTTTAAAAGATAGCTTTTTTTGCTTGGATTAGTTTATAAGAAAGATTAGATATAATTAAATATAGTGATTTCATTAAAAAATAACAAATAGAAGAATTGATAGCCACTAGAGCAATCATAGACATAAAATTAAATGAATTATATAAAGGTATTATATAATTTGAAGAATAAATTATGAACGATGAACTTAAATTAGTAAGTATTAATGATTTATCATTTTCTGAATAATAACTTGATCTTACTTAATTAATTTAATAAATTCAATTACATGCATTTAATTATATGGATAATGCTTAAGATGGTGTCATATTTTCTGATTGTATGTTCTTTAGATTAAATATTCCTTATGTTTATTAATTTGCATATAAATATATTACATTACTTAATGAAAACTTGGTTTATTATGAAGATAGAATCATAAATGATGTAGTTGTATTAACAATGACTTTTATTGCTGTCAATAGTTGTATCATTTTATATATATTATATAATACTTATTTATTGACTTAATATGAAAGATAGATATTAATGTTAATAACAAGAGTATCTCATAAAACTGCTGAAGATATCATGTAAAAATTAACTGATGTTAAAACAATTTTAATTGAACCTTCATAATTGTTATGGAAAAGAGTTAATTATTTTGAATTAAATTATGAATAAGTATAATAAAATCAATAAGTAACAAGTCTTTTGTTTTCAAAATCAGTTAAAACATAATCAGTTACAAAATCAAATGAATTATCTGTTTAAAAATCAAAATTAAGAACAAAAAGATCATATTAAAGCAATTCTTTGGCTTAAAGAATTTATGATTTAACTTTAAGTTATCCATCAAATCTTATATTCCTTTTTTTCCTTTGGTTTCTGGCTATATTATTTATTATTGGAGGAATTTTAGTAACTATCAGTTAAGTATCAGATATTAAACCTACACTTAATCTTAATTTATAATTGATTCGATTTAAACTTAGATTTGACACCTTGATAGTTTTAGGCGAATGTTTAAAAACACAATAAGTAATTAGTGATTAATTTAATACTAAATTTGGTAATGTTAATATTGATATGAAAAATCAATTAATTTTAGATCTATTTAGTGAATAAACTGATGGATTTTAAGATTCTATGAGAAGTATTTATGATTCCCTTGCTAGTTAATCTGGACTCTTAGAAGCCTAAAAAAAAGAATTATTGATGTACTTTGAAGATAGTTTATGTAATTACATGAGTGAAGAAATACCATTTTGTACTATTAGAGTATCTAATTAAAATTTTTCTGTTCCTGATACCTTCAAAACAACTTATGGTAATCCATGGTTAGAAGATAATAATTTTGATTATTTATCTGGAGGTATTACTGGTTGTGTCTAAGAGTTTACAAAGACATTAAATTTATATTTCTCTAAAGAGATTTTATTAAAATAATTTCAAGTTGCAACAACTTAAGAGGCAGTATCTTTTTTAAAAACATAAATTCATATAAATCAATTTGTTGAATATTATCTAGACTCTGGAAAATTATTGTCCATCATAGGAGACAATTTATTCGAATAGAATTAATCAAAATTATAATAAGCCACAACAATCATGCAATTATACATTTATATAACAGGGCTAGGTTTGCTAATTATTTTAGGTTCTATCTCATATTTTTGGGTAAAATATGTTAGTTCTAGAATGAAATTAATGAGATTAAGTTTGACACTCATCCCATATGAAATCCTATTGGAACCAAAGACAATGAGTTCTTTAAAATAATTATGATATTTACTTATTAAAGTTATCTATTCTTTCTCAAAATCTTTTGTATTTTTTTATTGAATTTAAAAAAGAAGTTGTTTTTATATATATATATAGATATTTCAATAAAAAATATAATGTTTTTGTATTTTTCACTTTAGAACCTATTATACTTAAATTAGTCAATTATATTTGAGTTTATATTATGAATTGATTACTTAGATTTTAATCAAAAGAAAAATTAGGAGAGTTTATCTATTTTTAAATATCTATTAATTAGGATTTTTAATTAATATATTTTAATAGTTAAATTTCATGAATATTAATTCTATTATGATAATATATTTAATAAAAGAATAATGATTGTAAAAGAATTTTTAATTACTTATTAACAAGAATTTATTGAATATATATATTGAAATTTGCATATTGTATAAAAAAAATAATATAAATTTTATTAATTGATGGATTAAAAACAAGAATAATAAGAAGAAGAACAGGTTTAAAATAAAGTATAATAGAAATAATAATAATAATAACCTAAATAATAACCTAAAGAAAAATAATTAGCAGTCAAAAATCCTAAAGGCACAAGAGATTTCTTACCTTAATAAATGGTAATAAGGAGATAAGCATTTAAAATAATTACAGATGTATTTGAATAACATGGAGCAGTTGAAATTGATACTCCTGTTTTTGAATTGAAAGAAACATTAATTGGTAAGTATGGTGAAGAAGGAGGAAAATTGATTTATGACCTTTAAGATTAAGGAGGTGAAATCTTATCTTTACGATATGATTTAACAGTACCATTTGCCAGATATCTAGCAACTCACGGATATAAGAAATTAAAAAGATATCACATTGGAAAAGTTTATAGAAGAGACAATCCATCAATATAATAAGGGAGATTTCGTGAATTCTTTTAATGTGATTTTGATATTGCTGGAGAGTATTAATAAATTTTAATATTAGAAATGATCCTATGGTAGCTGATGCAGAATTAATAAAAATAATTGATTAAATATTTACTAAGTTAGATTTAGGACCATTTCAAATTAAAATATCAAATAGAAAGTTATTAGATGCAATGATTTAAATAGCTGGAATTCCTAAAACTTAATTTAAGACAGTTTGTTCAAGTATTGATAAATTAGATAAATAACCATGGAAAGAAATCAGATAGGAATTAATTGAGAAAAAAGGTGTAACTGAAGAATAGACAGAAATTTTAAGTAAAATGGTTTAGTTGAGAGGAGAGCCTTTCTAATTGATTTAATAACTTAAAGAATAAAAGATATTTGAATAATAAGGAAAAGAAGCTTTAGATGAAATGGAACTATTATTTACTTTGTTGAAATATATGAATGGATTAAAAAATGTGATCTTTGATCTCTCTTTAGCAAGAGGACTTGATTATTACACAGGATTAATCTAGGAGACTGTATTATTAGGTGGATAATTAGGTTCTATATCTGGAGGGTATATAATATATTTTTAACTATTTAGAGGTCGTTATGATGATTTAGTTGGTATGTTTTCGAAAAATAGCATACCTTGTGTTGGTGCATCTATTGGAATAGAAAGAATATTTGCTATATTAGAAGAAAAATATAAGAAAAGTGGAATAGTTTTACGTGAAAACTAATCAGATATCATCGTAGCTACAATCCCATCTAAAAATATTGATATGATTGCTGAGAAATTTAAAATCTATGATTTGTTATGGTCTAATGGAATAAAAGCAGATGTTTGTTATAAATTAAATTGGAACTTGGGCAAACAATTAACTTATGCAAATGATTAATAAATCCCTTATGCAATAGTTATTGGTGAGGATGAAGTCAAATAAGAAATTGTTAAATTTAAGGATTTAATAGAAAAGAAGGAAGAGACTATTAATTTGAAAGATCTTGTTTAAATAATAAAATAAAAATTAGGAAAATGAATATATTAATAAAAAATTAATGAGTAATAATTCTTAGATTGATTATTTCGATTTCTTTCCAGATATTGAATTTAAATTTGAGCAATTAAATTAGTATTTCTGTAATTATTGTACTCATTTATATTTATATCTTATACAATATTAGTTAATCAATTTTAATATAAATATTCTCCATAATTTCAATTGCTTAGAGGTCTTATTAAAATATAGATTCACTATATTAAATAATAAAATAAACTGTAATGTTAATAATATAATAATTTCATGATAATGAATGAAAAATAAGAATTAATTCATTAAATTACAGATGAATCAATTGACATAAATGTTGCTAAAGACTTGTTATCAGAAGCAGTAATTGAGAATCCAAGTAATTATAATTAGTCATAGTAGAGGTTCTTGGAGTGATTTTTGAATAGAAATTAAATATGCATGCTCTTTGTATTTTGCATAACGTTTTGAAAGAGTATAGTCCTCTTTCATCTTTGATAGCAGAACAATTTCTAAATAAGAATATTTATGCTTAATCTTCGATTGTTAGGATTTATTATTCTTATTTATAAAAGACAGCATCTGTTCATGAATTATATTAAGCAATTAAAAATTAAAAGGTAGAAAAACTAGACAATCCTTAGATAGTGGTTATAACTGCTCATAAGGTTTAAAATTTATCGAATGTTGGGCTTTAATTACTTACATTATATACACCCTCATTCAAAAATATGTAAATATAAGTCTATGAAGATGTGTACGATTATGCACAATTTGTAAAAGATTAATTTATTCATATCATAGGTATGACTATTAAAATAGTATAGATAGTTATCCTACATTTTCAACATCAGCAACAATCAGTTTATATTAAATATATAATGATGTATTAATATAAGATGCAGAGTTAAATGATTTTAGAAGATGTTGTTAAGATAACACTCTTAGAGAACCTATCAAATTAAATATACAAGAGAGTCTATTATCAGATTTCTTGAGTCTTTCTTCATCCCTTTTACTTGTAAGTGCTAACACCCTCAGACCTCTCAACATTCCAACTAAGCTTTTACCATGTGGAGGTCAAGAATAGCAAGTTATGAGATATTACAAGAAATTTTATTCAATTAGTTGATTTATAATTAAAATATTAAATTAATATTCAATAGCAATATAACCTAAGTTTAGCTTGTAAATTATTATTCTCTATCCTATAAAATTAATAAAAAACTATTTAGCCATTTTATATTAATATTTACTATAATTATAGCATTCATAGAGTGTTGATAATTCAAATGGAAATTAGTATATGTCCTCTTCAATTTATTATGCATTAAGGTTGAAAAGATCATAATCCTTACATAATATTGATCTATCCTTATAATTTATTATAGAGGTTGCATAATGATTGTATTATGCGAACTTAGCATCTTCTAGAATCATTTTGAATTAACATAAATATAATATAAAGTATAAAGTATAATACACATTATTAAAAAAGTAAATACAATTGTGATACTAACTATTAATTAAATTAAATTTCACTGCAAATAAAATTTTATACAATTCATATCTTTTTTTTGGAATTAAGAATGATGTTCCTAATCTCATAAATACCAGATTAAATTAGAAATCCAGATAATAATTAAAATAAATATGGAAAACTATTCAAGCACTTACTTAATTTTCTTACTTGTCATTATTTCTATCAGTTAGATTTAGTCATAAACCTTGGATGAAATTAAAGCTCAAATTGTCAATGAATGGAAAAGTATTGCTTTAGAATTGGTTCCTCTTGATCAAGGAAACCAAGTCTAACCAACATATGAGAGAAGACTATGGAATTTCATATCAGATTCTGAATTCTCAATGAAAATTGAAGTGTTTAATGACAGATCTGGTTCAAATAGACTCTAAACTTTCGAAGGAAGTGGAATTATAACATACCAAGGTGAAAGTAATGTAATTCAAGGAGCATTCCTTTGCTAATTCCATTTAAATAAGACTTTCATCTTAACACTTCATACAGATGATCTTGTTCTTTAATTTAACTAAATTCAAAATGGAGGGATTACTTGGACCAAAGACAAACCTCAAGATATAACATTATTACCAGTGCCTGCTTTTAATAAGTTAGCTGGTCAATATTTGATAGCTTACGATTTAATTTATATTAGAAATAATTACCTATACATGGGTGATGTTGATGCTTTGGGTAACATGGCTTCTATTGACGAGCCACCACGAGGCTTATGTGCTCCATTAATACCTTCAAATGATGATATAACACCACTAACATTGGATGAATTAAAAGAAGAGATAGTGAAAGGAGTATGGACTAGCTTAGCTAAAGAAGTTCGACCAGGATTAAATAGTGAAGGTCAAGTTACTACATCATTCTAAACTAGAAAATTTACTTTTCCTGATGATTCTTCATTCACTTTAATTGTAAGTAGTTATCCTGGCCCTGGACAAACAGAATCTCTGATGGATATAGAAATAATTGGGGATTTGATATGGGAAGAAGATGCTTCTGCTGTGGTTCCTGGTGCTCAATTTGCTTAATTTGTGGTGAATGAGTTTTATCTAACACCAAAAACTGATCAAATGGTGTAAAATTTCAATTAAAATTTACCTTAAGATCTTGATCCATTTTAATTGAATTAAAAGGCAAATTTAACAAAAAAGGATTTTCCAGCTTTTGGATTATCAAAGGATACATAAATTAAAGAAAATGATTTATTATATTAAAGGGAAAACCGTTTATATTTAGGTGCAAGGCCAGTTGATGGAAGAAGACCTTTCCCAACTGAAAGAAGAACTTACAGTTTAAGCGATGATCTAATAGATCCAGAGAGAAGTGCATCATTTGCCTACATAATCATGCTAAACATATTAATATTTAGCATATGGATTTGAAATATAAATAATTGTATAAAAATCAAAATTGTTATCAAAAGTTTATTCTTTTAAATTATCTAGTTTAAAAATAAAGGGGAAGTATTTTGATCTTTTTTTTTAATTAGAGCTATTAATTTACATCAATTTACACTGTACAACATATACTTTTGGTTGCTAAGTTTATAAACTTTAATGAAAAATATATAAAATATAAAAAGTTCAATCGACTGTTATATAATATAGTTCTTAAAAAAAAGAATTTAATTCCCTTTAATAATAAAAATTATAAACAAAACTACTATGATTATTAATATGTTGTTATTAAATAAATATAGTAATTAATTTAAGTTAAATAAATTTATATATAATTAAAATTCATGCATCTTAATTAAATAGATTGCTTTATTCATCTCTATTAACATATTTGTAAATAGTTTCTTTTTTATCATAAATCTATATATAATAATTAAATACTTCTTCCATTTCTTTAAATGCTTGTAATAGTTTATCATTGTAAGGATAGAAAATGCCTTCTTTATAATTGACAAAATTAGCAGAAGCTGGTACCCATTCATTGAAATTTTCATGAAGATCATTATCAATTAAATTATCAATTTGTTTAACATCTCTAATTCCTTATTGTAATAATTATCTTAAAGTAAAATTATTTTTAGCTGCTTCTAAAATTTCTTATTTATCTAATTAACCATCTCCATTAATGTCACATTCTATAAATATTTTTGAAATTGTTTTTTTTAATTTCTATCTATCACTAAATGATGCAATATTTAATTTTAAAACATTATATAATTCTTATTCTGAAATAGATCCACTACCATCAGTATCACAAATTTCAAAAAATACTTTCATTTTCTCTTCAATTGAATCTTCCTTAAAGACCTCTAATCCTACAATTAATTCCTTATAATCTATTGTTCCACTTTAATCTTCATCAAAAACATAAAATAATTTTTCAGAAAGATCAGTACCCAATCCTACAACACTTAATAAATCTGTAAATTCAGCTTTATTTAAACCATTTTATTTCTTTTTTGCATATTTAACCATAACTTAATAATTACTAAAAAGTTATGTGATAGCTTCTTTTCTATTTTTTAATAACCATTATATAGTTTTCCACTTCATTTTAAACTTAGATCTAGCAGTTACTTTTTTGGTTAGATTGAAATTAGAATGCTTTTATGTTTAATTATTTAACATAATAGATACACTACCTTTAGGAACTGACACTGCTTTTTTTATGTTTCTGTTCTTCTCTGTATATTTGCATTTATTTTATAATTTCTTATTATAAACTAATTCTTAAATCTTTTCTAGTCTCACCAACTATGGATTCTTGCATTAATATTTGTATCCTTCATTTCAAATAATTCTTACGTTTCATTTAAGGATCTTGTTCAGATTCTAAGATTACACTTAAATCCTAACTTTAAAAGCGAGTAGGTAATTCAATCACACTATTTTGACTCTTCTAAGAAGCTATTGATCTTGGAGATGGCTATATTGAACGACTAACCTATGAAGAATTCATATTCTATTTGGGACCATAACTATGATCTAATGCATATGAATGAGTTTTCATTAGAAAAAGTTTTTATTTCATGATATTTATTATTTAGAATATTTTCTAACAAAACTTCAATAATTCTGTTGTTAATAAATAAATATAAAAAATTTATTCATTTTTATTCTTATTCAACCTTCTTAATTAATTCTAAAGTAAAATCCCATAATTATTAAGCTCTCTATTTAGAAGTGTATTTAGGTTAAGATAATTCACAATTATCATAATAACCACCGTCTACCAATTAATCATCACTCATCATAATACAATGAAGTGTTGTTTGACATCCATAATAACAATCTTTTGTGAAATAGGCAAAGAATGGCCATAATATCTTTAATAACCAATCAAACCATTTTGCAGATAACTAATATTACAAAACTTCACTTCTAACAACACCGGGATGTAAAGAACATGCTTTAATACCAGTTCGTTTTGAGAACTCTTACGCATTCAATATTAAACTTAATTTAGTGTTACCATAAGCTCTATAAGTATAAATTCTACTCCAAAATATACTATTAGCCCATTTATCACAATTGATATCATTAAAATCTAATCCCTCATATGTATGAGCAACAGAAGCCACATTAATTACTCGAGGACTATCTGATTTTTTTAATAATGGTAACTAATTTAAATGATAACAATTACTAATTGTTAAGTTAAATAAAAGGGTCCAAAATAATTAGTACCAAATTATGCTTCCAAACCATATTATGTTAATTATCTTGTTAAGGTACCCATTATAGCAGCATTATTGATTAAAATATCAATTTTCTTTACTTCCTTATTAACTTATTCAACAAATTATTATATAGATTTCCAATTTTATAAATCTAAAGGAATGTATTTAATAGTAGTTTTAGGATGGTATTTATTCAATTGATTTAAAAATTCAGTTGGTTTAGTTCTACTTCCAAATATTATTGTGCAATTATGATTTGCTAATTATCGAATAGTCTCTTAGCCAATTCCTTTGCTCCCTCCTGTGATAAGAATTATCTTGTTTGAGATATCTCTTCTTATTATGCATTCTTTTCCTCTAAAATATATTCGGAAAACATATCCAAGAGTAAGAGCAAGTAACAAAATAATTAAGTCTAACCACATATTTAATTTTAATAATAATATTATTAAACAAATCCAAATACTAATTTGAGTTAAGTAAATTGATTAAAAATAAGAATTTAATTCTATATAGATAATTTTAAATATACATGATCAAAACTCAAAATCACATCTAATAAAACATAAGTTTAGTTGGATAATCTTTCTAAATAATTTATTAATTAATTTATAATAAAATAATTGTTTGAAATCCTCCTCTATTCTATTCTTTATTAAGTCCTTTTTATCTAATTTTATCTATATTTTAATTATTCTTCAAATATAAAACAATTTAAGTAATTTTTGAGAATCTAAGTTGTATATTCAATATTCAGTTATCTTATTTTAGTTTACAATTTTGAATTTATTTGTAAGTTATCAATTAGATTATGAATAATAGATGATTTATTATGTGAGTTTTTGTTAATGAAATTTGAAAATCCTTTAAATATGCTCTCTTTCTTAATTTAAAATAAGAAATAATTCATATATTTATTATTAATGAATAGGGCTTAAACAGCAAGTGAAGGGTTTAGATAAAAGAAGACAATGTCATCAACAGGTTTCAAATTTCGTCCAAGCACATAATAAATAAATCGGGATGTTCACTACAAAGATTCATTGTCAAATAATGAGGTTATTGAAATTAATCCTGATCATATAATGTAAATAGTGTTTCTTAAATATTGTAACTTAGATTTTACAATATTCGTAAACAGATTCCTTAATAGAAACAAGTGATTGTCCGTAACCTTACTAAGATTCCAAGAAGAATAAGGATTACTCAACCAACAACAGCACCTGCTCGATTTAGAGTAGACTATGATATGTAAGGATCATTGGCAGCAGGTTTATCAATGATATTAGTAGTGTATTTTGAATGTACAGTCGTTGAGGATTATTTTGATGTTTTTGTCATTACTTCAGAGGATGGCTTTAAATTTAATGTAAAATTATCAGCACTTAAACCTCAACCATTCATTGAATTTGATACATTTTTAGATTTAGGATATTGTTAGATTAATAAATGTAAGGAAGGTAAGATAAGATTTAAAAATGTTCCAATTGAAGAAGAAGATAAGAAAAAAAAAAAAGGAGAAAAAGAAAGAGATTCAGAAATTGAAAAAGAATTGACTGCTGAAATCACATTAAAAAATGATAAACTTACATTCGAACCAAGACATACATTTTTGGTTAAACCAGATGAAACAGTTGAAATAACTGTTAAATATTAAACAAATTAAGCAAGCATTTTTAGATAAAGTATACAAGTCATTAAACATTGGAATAATAGTATTGATACTATAGAAGTTTCTTGTATTGCTGTAGATTATTCTATATTCTTTATTGATTAAAATCAAGCATAGAGTACAACAATTGATTTCTAAGATCTTGTTATGGGATATCCAAAATAATATTCTGGATCATTAGTAAATAATACACCAGTTAAATAAAATTGGAAAGTTTTAATAAAAAAGGGTTTTCATACTATGACATCTTCAGTTGGAGGATTTTAAACTCCAAATGAAGTAGGATTAGAATGGTTAGAAAAAGTAATTAGAGTAACACCAGAGAAAGGTTCAATGGAACCATATGCATAAATGCCAATTAAAATTGAATGTAAGGGTCCAGTAACTGAGGAAGGAAAAATGAGATGTGAAAATTATGCGTTCTAAGATAAAACAAATGATAATTTAAAGTATGAAGCTCCAATTGATTTTGGATATTCTTTATTTTTTGAATTTTTTGGAGAAAAGAATGAAGAAACTCTCATAGTTCATGCACAAGGAAAACATATAAGACCACAAGTCAAAGTTAATAAATAAGCTTTAGCTTTTGGAGAATGTTAAGTAAATGATACAAGAGATGCAATTTTGGTTATAGAAAATACTCATAAAAATTAAACTATTGATGTTACATTTAGCAAAGCACCATAATTTTTAGTGTCTCCTTTACAATACTAATTGGGACCACAAATGAAAAGGTAATTTATAGTAACATTTGCACCTAAAAATGTTGGAAGAGTAAATTCTTCATTAAATGTACTTCTTGTAGATTCTTAATATCCTGTTAAAATATAATTAAGTGGTCATGCTAATTTTAATCCAGAAAAAAGACCAGTCACAAGAGGACCAGAAGCTTTACCAAAAGATTTTGATTTAGATAGGCAGTTTGTGGATGAAAAATAATTACAATATATAGAAATGAGAAGAAGAGAAATAAAATCAGAAATGCAACCAAAAAGATCAACTAATTATATTGGATAATTATTTGAAGATGAAAGTGAATAAAGTTTACATTAACAATAATAAAGAATGTAAGGTATGAGTGAATATGAATAAGAAAGATATGCAGAAAAATTATAATAATTTTATTAAACAAGATAAAATTAAGATAAATATAATGAATATTTAAAAAGTGAAAGATAATCAAGATTATAAAAAAAGAGAGATAAAATACTTAATATGAGAGTTGAATCTATGTAAATGGAATTAAAATAAAAGTTCTCAAGTACTGAAGATGATAAACCAATTGATGTAGAATTTAAATTAGGTATTATGGGTAGAGAAACTGATGAAAATGATCCAGAGTTACCTGAATATTGTGATGGATTATTTGTTACTAAACCTATTGATAAATATGAACCATTTACAAACTAAAAAAAACTATTTTAACCTGATCCATTATAACCTATGCGTAAAGCATTTCCATAGGAAGCATAAACTCATAAAGAAAAAAGAGAAGTGGCTATGGAATTAACAGGAGAAGAATTAAAGAAAATATAAGCTGGTCCTGTAGAAATTGATTTTGGGAATGTATTTGTGAAAAGTGAAATTGCTAGAACTTTTCACATTAAGAATGATCTAAGAACCAGTATCAGTTGTTAAATTATTACAGAAGAACCAGAATTAGAAAAATCTTATACTAAAATCTAAATAATCCCATCATCAGATACAGGTAGATTTAAAATAGTACTTAAATCTGATAAATTAGGATCATTTAGTAGAAGAGTAACTTATGTGATAAATGGAAAACATAGATTTGAATTTAATGTGAAAGCTGAGATCTAGAATGTAAAAATTGAATTGTCATTTTAAAAATTTGATTTTGGTTTCAGAGAGGAAAATATGTCTTTAGAGACATGTGAGATGGTAAGATTAACAAATAATGGAAATGCTACAGCATTTTTTTAATGGTTAGTTAGTGAATAGAAAGTATTTACAGTAAATATAGAGAAAGGTGAGATATTATCAGGGAAATATATAGATGTTTTAATAATTTATAAACCATCAAATTATATAATAAAAGAAGATAAACCATAACCTATTTAAGGTAAGACAAATTATTCAGTTTCTATAAATAATTAAACAAGACTTGATGAAGATAAATTAATTTTATAGACTAAAGATGGACTTGATTAAGCAATAAAAGTAGTGGGTTAAGTGAGTGATGCAAGATGCAATATTAAACATTCAATAGTAGATATGAAAGAATTATTGGTATGTAAAACTGAAATTAAATACTTCACAATTCGTAATGTTTCTAGAGTAAATGCTTTCTTTTCAATTATGACAGAGAAGTTACCAGCTGCTTGCGATATATCTCCAAGTAGTGGTAAGATAGGACCTGATGAGACAAAAGATATAACAGTAAAATATATGTCTAAAGAGTAAACAGATATCAAGACTGATATTCAGATTATAATTAGAGGTGGAAGAATTCTTAAGATTCCATTCTTGGTTAAAACAATTATACCTTAAGTAGAAATAGTGTAGGATTAATTTGATTTTGGTAAATTAACGACTTTGGGTAATGAAGGTTCTTTAAAGATGACATTAGTTAACAATTCATCAATATCTGCTGAATTACTATTAAATTTGGATAAGGATAGTCCAGAAGCACCAAATGGTATAGAATGTTTATAAGTTATACCTGTTGATGATCTAGATAAAAGTGTTTTAAAGAGTATTCATGAAGATGAGAATACAATAAAATAAGTAGCAGATAAGAAATCAGAAGAAGATGAACTTGCATCTGAGGCTATTTCATCTGCTGATGAAGATGAATTGGAATAGAAAATTAAATCTAAATCATATATTTTAACTATTTAAGGTAATTCAAAATTGGAATTTTACTTAAAGTTCAGTCCAAGAGATGTTCAAACTTATACATTTGATCTACCCTTAACTTTAAATAGATATGGTCGTCTTTTGAGTTTGACAAGATAAATAATTTGCAGAGGATTGAAACCTCGATTTGTAATGGATCCTCAATGTGTTGAATTTCCAAGAAAAATCATTACTTCTTTAGAAAAATGTTTTGCTGCTACTGTAGAAATAACACTAAGTAATCCAGAAAGAAAACCAGTGTATTGGAGAATGGATGTTACATCTATAACAACTGATAAGATATTTAATATCACTCCAATTGAAGGAAAAATTGATTCTGGATAGACAGTAAAAGTTAAGGCTTCTTTTAATCCATAAAAAGCAGATGATTATTAAAAAAATATTCCTGTTTATATTGATAGCCAAGAAAGTTGCTATTTAGAATTAATACTAAAAGGGAAAGCTGCATAACCAAAAATATTATTTGATAGAAGAGAAGTTTTATTGCCTCCAGTTCCATTAAATATTGAATCTAAATGTTCATTTAAAATATTGAATGATGGATATGAAAACCTAAATCTCAGACATAAGGTCTTTGGAGAAGAAGGAAATATTAATGTAAAATTGAGATTTCCAGAAGGAGTAAGTGTAGGTATGTCTAAAAAGAGATTAAGAGTAGATGCTCTTTTTTAATCATAAAAATCAGTGTCATTTACTACAAAAATTGAATTTTATGATGAAATGGGTAAAGTATATACAATACCTGTTTCTGGAACTGCAGATAATTGTTTACTAACTAGTTTTAGTTATTAATAAAGATGTGCTAATGAATTTAAAATAGATGAAAAGATTTCTTAAGGTTAAACTTCTTAAGGTCCAATATGTTTAATGGATGATGACGATGATGCTAATTCTGATATTCAGAGTCCTCATAAAAAAGGTGCTCCTAGTGTTATCAGTTATAGATCTCTAAGTTCTATGAGTAATCAAACTACAGCAAGTGCACTTGGTTATATTCCCATTCCACAAGATTTGGTTGAATAGAATAAATAGTATGCAACAAAATGGCTGAAATTTTTCTTATGGAGTGCTAATATTCATGCTTTTCCAGAAGGAGTCATAGAATAGGATGGCTAACCTATTTTTGAATTAACATCTGTATTGAGTGGCAAATCATTACCACTCCCTTGTTAATCGTATCTAGATAAAAATGCTAAAAAACAAGAGAGAATAACTCAATTATTGAAATAATATGATGATTTCATTAGAATGTTAAAATCTGAAGGAGCTTTACTTAATCATATTCGTCCTTATCATCTTCTCAGTTTTAGTGATTTGAATGCTGCTTTCAAATTATTGCCAGAAGAAGAAAAGGAATAAGTGCATCCTAGTGTTTTAAAAATAACACAATAGAGATACAATTATATATCAATTGATTCTTGGTGTGCTGTATTTCACTAAATTTTAAAGATTTATGGTTTACAAAGAATTAATATTAAATATTATAGATAAATCCCAGGTTGGGGAGATAAACCACTTCCTGATTGCTATATTAATGGAAGCAACATTTATTCTCCTTAAGAAGGATTGTTGATGAGATGGCTTGAAGTTTGTGCTGAATCTGAAGGACATCAATTACCAAGATTGAAATATTTTGAATAGTTGAAAGATTGCCATTATTTTGCTGCTGCTTTATAACATTATGTGGGACCTTCCTTGACTAAATACTTGTCCGGTCTAAAAGTATGTGAAACTGTTTAAGATTTTAAAATAAATTCAAATAAAGTATTAGCTGCTTTGATGGATATGAAATTTTCAATTCCTTTTGAATTAGGCAATTTTGCTGAACCAAGTGGTAGGGAAATGCTTATATTAGTCTTACATTTATTTAATCAATTGCCCAATTATTTAAATAAAGGAACTGAAGTATTCTCATGTGTTTTGGGTCAATCAATCTCTAGAACTTTACTCATTATAAATAAGAACAATAGACCAGTTTCTTATTGGGTTAAATTGGAAAAAGAAGAAGATTTTAAATTAGAAGGAGGAGATCACATTAAACTAGAACCAAATTAGCATTTACCTTATAAAATCAAATTTGTTTCTAGAATCTCATAACCTGTAACTGATAGAATTACTTTTATGCCTAAGAGAGAACATAACCTATTTACTGCTGCTATAGTGTACGATCTCAAATCCTAAATTTTGGGAAGAGAAAGTAAATCAGTTGAAGAAGTAAGTTCACCTCTTTACGAAAGCAAAGATTTTTATCTTTAAATCTCCAATGAATTCACAAAATCAGAATTTGGAAATTTTCAAATTAAGATGTTATTTGAAAAGGTGATTGAAACTAATAAAAGAAAACCTATCCAAAATAATAATAATAAATCTCAGTAAATTGAATAATAAAAGGAAGTTTTTCCAGCAATATTTTGTTAATCTGAGATAGTCAAAATGAAAAAAGGATCCTAATTATAATTATAATTGAGATACGTACCTATGGTCTTAGAATAATAGAGATGTTTCCTAATATTTACTGATCCAAATGTGGGAGAATTTCAACATGAAATATTAGCTACTGCTGAATTGCCTGAAATCTAATAAGAAGTAAAATAATATTAAGTGTTTGTTGATCAGCCTGCTATCATGGAATATATGATACTACCAAAAAATGAATAGATTTTTAAGGCTAGAGAATCAATACTCAATTATACGAGTAAAAAATCATTGCCATTACCTGGAGGAGAACCTGAGACTATTAATTTTGATATTGAATTAAGCAATCATTTTGGATTCTTGACTGCTCCTAAATAGTTTACAGTTTAAGATTTATAGAAATAAAAAGCTAATAGAGTACAAAGAGAAAAATTGGAAAAATAATAGTAATTAGAAAAAGATAAATAGATGCAAGCATTATAATAATAATAACCATAACAATCATAATTGTAATAGGGTGCCAGATAGAATACAGAAATAAAGAATATTTCTATGATAAGCAATATTACAGCTAATCCAAATAATGTTACTGCTAATATTTCAATGTTACCTGATGTTAATAAAATGCCTTTGTAATTTCTATTTAAGAATCCCGTTAAAGATATGCCAATTATCATGACTCTCAGAAGCAATGATAAAACTGATGTGAGAAGGTATAAGTTTTTAGTGACTGCCTTGCCAAAGCCAACTAAAGCTTAGATGGAAATGAAATGTCCATCTAGAGAGAGTATAGTTCAAGATATTCCATTTTCAAATCCAAGTGATAAGGATTGGACTTTTAAATTTCTATTAAATTAAGAAGGAAATTGTTTTTCGTTGTTGAATGTTCCTACAGCATAACCTGATCATGGACACAGTTCAATATTTATTGGAGGATACAAAGATTTGATTTTGAAGAAGAAAACTAAAATTGATATCAAATTATAATTTACACCAAAGTGGATGTGTAAAGTAGAGGCTCATTTACAAATTACTAATGTAAATACGAATGATATCTATGATTACACAATTACAGGAATAGGAGAAGAACCTTTAGCCTAGTCAAATATTGTATTATAATGCAAAGCTAGATAAAAAACAAAAACAGAAATCATTTTGAACAATTATTCCTAAAATGAAATGAAATATAAAGTAGAAACTGATTTGATCAATGCAAGTGGTTTATAAAATTTTACTATTGCTCCACAAAGAAAATATCGTTATGAATTATCAGTAATGCCAATGCTAAGTGGATAATATAATGGATCAATAACATTTTATGAGGAAAGTGGTGAATATATTTGGTACACTGTAGTATTGGATACTGATTCCCCAATAGCTGAAAAGGAAGTTGAAATTTCAACTCAAGTGAGAAAACCAGTAAGTTTTGAGATAGAACTTAGTAATCCTATGCCATTTGAATAAGCAACCTTTGAAGTGAGAATTGAAGGAGATAATTTACATGGCAGTAAGACCTTTACAATTTTACCTTAAATGAGTTCAATATATGAACTATATTATTTACCACTTTTGCCAGAGAAGAAAAAAGGAGTGATTGGATTCATTCATCCAAAATTGGGAGAAATATGGTACAATTTGAGTTTAATATCGGAAGAAAGACAAAGTATTAGAATTCCAACTCTGAAAACAGAATTAGGTAAAGTTGAGGAATATGAAATTTAATTGGAAAACCCTATAGATAAAGAAGTTAATGTGCAAATTTAAATTAGTAATCCTGCTAATTTTGATGTTTTGCCTGCTGATATAGTTTTGAAGCCTCATTGTGATACGAGTGTGTATATAAGATTTACTCCAAGCAGTCTTGATTAAATTTAAAATGGAGAAATAAGATTCATCACATAGGAAATCGGAAAATGGGAATATTTAGTTTATGGAGTCGGAATCCCCCCAACAGCCTTCCCAGAAATGACTGTGACTGTTGGAATTAATAAAGATTATTCAGATGTAATACATTTTAAGAACCCATTCAGAGATACAATTCAGGTGCAAATTATGATTGAATCAGATGATGACGCCTTTTAATTACTTATTAAAAAGAAGAATGATACTAAAACTACTATTGCTGGACTCTAATAAATTTAAATCCCATTCTCTTTCACACCTAGAAGTATCAGATCTTACAGGTGTGAATTAGTTGTTGCTATGAATGAAAAGATTAAATGGAGATACCCTATTATAGGACATACTGAATCATTTGCAACTGGAAAATTTACATAATTTAAAACTAAATGCAGAATCTCTTTCTTATAAGAATTTAAATTTTCATTGCCAGGAGTTGACAAAATTGGTAAGTCCAATTTCACATTTGAAATTAAGAATATTTCAGAAGATGTTAAGATGCTAGTTGATAAATTTTTTAAGATCAAAATGATTCAATCATCAGCTGATGATTGTGATGAAGTTCATTTTGATGCTGCCTTTATTCCTTTAAAACCTTTTAAAGCTAATTTTGATTTGATTATCAAAAGAGATATAGGTGGCGTTTGGAAATTTCCCATGAATTTGGATGCTACCGAACCAGATATAGATGATCTTATCATTATTACTAGTCCACTCAATAAACCTACTAGCGTTTCATTTAGAATAACTAATCGTACTAAACATTAGGCTACTTTCAGAGCATACTTCACTCCATCTTCTGATTAAGAATTCTCAGTTACTCCTAAATATGGAGAATTATAACCAAATGGAAGAGAAGGTACTTAATTCATTATTACTTTTACACCACTTGAATATGGATAAATTAGATCTGGAAAATTGATTATTGAGACTGATGATATGTATTGGTCTTATAAAGTCAGAGGCACTTTACCTAAATATGAACCTCCTGTTGCTTAACCAAAGGTGGATGCTAAACTAATTGCCAATAATAGCAGCAATTTTAAACCAAAGAATTTCCTATAAAATAATATAAAGTATAGTGTTTTCTTAAATATTAGACGCAACCATTCACCTCCCAGCATACATTAAAAATCTACTGCAATTACTAATTTAAATTTCAGTAGAAGAACTTTTGGAGCAACCCTCACTAGAGAAACAAAATCAGTTCAATTAATGAAAACCTAGAAATTAGAATGATTTAATTATTTTCATCATATTTTTAATTTTTATTAGTAAATGATTTGGTATCTGTAAAGCAGATTTTATATTGAATAATTTATAGGATTTTTAGAAATCCATTCGAATATTTTATTATGAGAAATATAGATTTGATTGGTTATTTTTTAATTAATTAAAAAGTGTAAAATTACAATAGGGAAATTATAGTTAATAAAATTAAAAAAGGGACTAGGGTAACTTTCTTACATCTGAGAAATCACATAATAAACTAAAAACGTTATGATTTAGAATAAAGAAATGCTTGTCAACCAATCATATTGGTAAGTTAGCTCCTTTAACACTAATCCATTAATTTTTAAAACCATAATAATACATTTTCTTATTTTATAATTAATCACCTAATTTACTATTTGATATCTTTCTCAATTTCTTATTTTTATGAATTGCCAGAGACAGAGGTAATGGACCTATCAAATCATATAAAAAATGATTGATTTTGCTGTAAATTAATGCAGATATTATATATTTCCAAGGATAGTCATATGAAGTTAGTATCAAATTTTTACCTTCCAACTTATTGTTATTATATCAAAGTGGATATTATATACTTTTTCTAAAATAAGGTTTGTTAAAATGAGAAAAAAATTCATTCATAACATGCAGTTCCAAAATATATTTTATGTTCTATTACATTTAAAATGCATTTTTCTAATGAAGTAGGTTTAGTATTTATTTAAATTAAATGGAAATTTGTTTTGATACAATTCAAGATTAATTGGCAAAGCACTCTGATCTGGCAAAGATAGTAGATTTTAATGCGCTTTCTTAAAAACCTGGCTTTAAAATTGAACAATGTAATAACCGGATCTATATTGGTCAAATGATGAATGGAAGGAAGCATGGAATAGGTACAAGATTTGATATCTATATAGGCATTCTTAAAGTAGTGGATTCTTTAAAACTTTATATAGGCGAGTGGGTGGCAGATCAAAAATAAGGTTTAGGATATGAAAAATTCTCAAATGGAGCTGAATATTATGGTAGTTATGAGAACAACAAATAAAATGGATATGGCGAATATTTTTGGGTTAACGGAGAAATTTATAAAGGCCACTGGATAGATGGAAAGAAAAGTGGTTATGGTGAATGGTTGAGTTAAAATTCATGGTATAAAGGTGAATGGAAGAATGGTTTTGTTGAAGGAAGAGGAGTCTATTAATCTGAAAAAGGTATATCAAATTTTAATTTTAGGAGATATATACACAGGTGATTTTATTACATCTATGAAGCATGGCATGGGTGAAGAACGTTTTTCAAATGGTGATTTATTTAGAGGAAATTTTAAAAATGGCAAACCAGATGGTTATGGTGAATACTTCTGGAAATGCGGCAGTTTCTATCAGGGTACACCTTTAGTGTGATATTTAGGCTTTTTTCTAAATGGTATGAGGCATGGTTAAGGTTTATGGCAATCTTCAACGTCTAGTTTGTGTGACAAATATGATGGAGCCTATTAGTTTGATAAAAAATCAGGATATGGTGAATTTACTTGGGTTAATGGAACTACTTATAAGGGCTAATTTCAAGATGATGTTAGGTAGGGATACGGAGAAATGTATTCCAAAGGTATTTTAATTTATTAAGGGGACTGGGAAAGGGATATAAAAATAGAAAAGTTAGGAGTAAGATTAAAATTTTAATAGAAATAATAAACTCAAAATCGCATAGCCTAATAATCAAAACATTTAAACGTTGTAGAAATTAAGGAATTAGAAGAAGAATTTAATGGATCAGATCCTGAAAGCCTCCTATAAGAAGATAAGAAAATAAAAATTAAAAAAATGGAGAAGTTTAGATTAACAACATTAAATGTGGACAGCAGAACTAAAACCCATCGTATATCACCAATGAAACGAAGTTTAGATTTACAAAAATGCTAGGCTTCAACTTAAAATAAAAAAAATAGAGCTAAATCTCAAACATTATGCAAAATACAAGTTATTCAATAAAATAAGTAGAGATCAACTTCTTTTTAAAATGAAGTCTAAAAAACGAATAAATAAACAACTACACATATCAAAAATTCATAACCAAAACAAAGTCGAATATAATTAGAAAAATTGAAATGATTCAACTATCCACTGTTATATATATATAAATAGTTATTTTCAGAATTTTTTCCTCATTTTTTTTAATTTTTGCTTCTAACTCAAAGTTTTCTATTTTCATTAAACACTAATCTTGAAATAAATATATTACCACAGGATATTATACAGAAGGCTTTAAAGATTATCTCAAATGATAATTATATCAGCATAATATCTTAGTTTTACTATATTATCACATATGAAAATCAAGCATTTTGCTATTGTATTAGAAATGTATATACATTAACAGAGATATTATTGTGATTTTAAGATTTTCTATCTGTAAATAATTTCAAATAAAAACGAAAAAAATATATTTTATATTTAAAAATTTATATTTTGAAAAATAAATTAAAAAAACTTTATTTAAGATTTCCTCCTTCTTCTAAAACCCTTGCCATTCTTGAAACTCAGCTAAATGAAATGGAAAATTAAAAATTTTAGATAATTTCTCAGGATAGATGTAAAAGTGAAAATATTATTAAATTTATTTAAAAAATTTTTTATTTTCATCATTGAAATTAAAAAAGGTAATAAAATAGGCCAAGGTGGGTTTGGCTTTATTATCAAGGTGAAACAACAAACACAGTGATGTAACCCTCGAGTAGTTAATGTTGAAAAATGATAATGAAAAATAAATATTGAATGCCATAAAAGGAAAAAAAATAAACAGATAAAATTAATGTTTGTTTAGAGAAAGAGAGATGAAATTTTTAGAATAATGGAACTTGGAGTAGTTAATGATTTAAAAAGGCTGTCCGATAAAAGAAAGAAGAGTTTGCAAGTAACTTAAATTTCAACCCAAATAATATTTAATTGGCAGAAATGATAAAATTGATTTAAAAGATTTTGGAACTTCAAACTAATCAAAAGGAACTTTAAGTATAAACCTTTAGAAGTGATTAAAACTTAAGATTATGATTTAAAGGGTGATATTTGATCTCATAATTGATTAAAAAAATTAAATATAGGTAGTAATAGTGAGAGATAACCTAAATAAAACAAAATTAAATATATCCAGTGAGTGATTAAGAAAGAAATATTGAATAAATAAATAAAATGAATTATAAAATAAATGATTGTTGCTGAATAAACATAATTTAATCTTTTGAAAAAATAAGCACAGTTTAAATAACTAATAATCTAGATTAATTACTTTATGTTGAAAAAACTGGATAACAAGAATTAATTCCAAAATTAAAGGAGGAACTTGATAAGATTTTCGAATACTTATAACATATTAATTAAAAATTTCTTGACCTTTTAGATTTTAGTAAAAGATAATAAATATTGAAAGGAAAAGCATCTTAAAATCACCAGTATTTTGAATATCCATATAATTTTCAGAAATATCCACTATTCTGAAAAAGAGTTGATATTATACATTAGTCTGTATCTCTCCTGATGGAAATATATTGCATCAATTAAATAAAAATAAAAAATTAAATCTTGGGAAGTGCATGAAAAATTCATCTACTGTAAAGACAATAAAAGGACCTGTAATAATGTGACCTTTATGTTGGGAAATGATAAGAGATAATCTTATTATCCAGAACCTAGAACTTTTGCTCTCTGTATTGAGGAACTTATAAACTTATAATGATACTCGTTCAGCTTTCTTTAAATTAATAAGCTGGAATACTAGGTCTATGCCATGGAGGAAATTCTAAATTATTAGGTAATATAACGTAGCTCTCTATCAAGAGGCTTATTGGCATCTTGATAAATAATTATGGGTTTATCAAACAGGTTTCAAATCTTCACTTAATAAATTATTGGTAAACCTTTAAAAACCCTGGTGGTTTGGAAAATTGTTGGTGAAAGAAGATAAGATCTGGAAACTTAAAATTCTCTTGTGCTATAAATTTATCTTTAGAATCTATCAGTGGTTATCAGGGTAGACTGGAATATTAACTCTCTCATCAAAAAAAATTGTAAAATGCAATTTGCAAAGTTATCTATTACATTATGATAGCAATTTTTAACGGTAAGGATATCACTCAAGTTAATAAGTAATTCAGACTATTAGATACTAATTATCATAAAAGAGGTTAGGTTACCAAATGATCTTGATTAATTATTGATTATAATTTTTTTCAATCTTTTTTTTTAAATACAATAAAACGTTATCGAAACATTAACGAGAACAGACAACTTTGTTTATAACTTTTTATAGATTAGGTTAATTGCTTTAATAATCTAAAAGAATATTTAGCAAACCTATCATTATAATAACTTTGATGAGTGAAGAGACAATTAAAAACTTTTTAATTTTCTCTTCACTGCACTTATCGTATTCAATTAAAATATTTGTAAAGAATTTAATTATTTATTTGATATATATTCATTGATATTAACAACTTAATAACAATAGATTTGATAAATGAATAATCATTCCAGACACTAAACTGATAATAAAGTTTTATAATAATTAAGTAAAGGAGCCATAAGATTTGAAAAACACAGAAGTAACTGTTGAGAATACATCAGTTTGTTTTGATTTATAAATTCATTAATAATTAATAAAGATTTTAATTCGAAAATCTTCTTAGACATAATTTCACTCATAATTAATTTATAGTAAATTGTCCAAAATACAACTTCCTCTTGATTCAAAAAATCTTTGTAAATCTTCTCCCCAAGTAGTTAAAAATTGTCCTTACAAGATTAAAGCTCCATTTGCTAATAAAAATGGATCTTTAGATATAACAAGAATTGTATTATTAGGATTAACTAAATAAAATAACAAATTAATACCACTATTGGGTAGATTGTTTAAGAGTATTGGAGACTTCCATTTTTTAAGGATTTCATTATAATTGCAATATAAGGGTTGAGTTTCTATTCCTGTTTTAACAATCCATAAACGGATAGAGCTATCTCTACTACCAGATGCTAATGTATTTCCATCTGGAGAAAAACAGATTGATTTAATATAACTAATATGACCATCAAATTTAGCTATTTATTCTCCTGTTATGACATTCCATAAACGGATAGAGTTATCATTACTACCAGAAGCTAATGTATTTCCATCAGGAGAAAAACAGACTGAGTTGACATCATTAGTATGACCATCTAATTAGACTTTTTATTGCCTTGTTTTAACATCCCATAGGCGGATAGAATTATCTCTACTACCAGATGCTAAGGTATTTCCTTATGGAGAAAAACATACTGATTAGATATAACTAATATGACCATCTAATTTAGTTATTTATTATCCTGCTATGACATCCCATAGTCGGATAGAGTTATCATTACTACCAGAAGCTAATGTATTTCCATCAGGAGAAAAACAGACTGAGTTGACATCATTAGTATGACCATCTAATTAGACTTTTTATTGCCTTGTTTTAACATCCCATATACGGATAGAATTATCATAACTACCAGAAGCTAATGTATTTCCATCAGGAGAGAAACAGACTGATCTTACATAATCACAATGACCATCTAATTTGGCTATTTATTATCTTGTTATGACATCCCATAGACGAATAGAATTATCATTACTACCAGAAGCTAATGTATTTCCATCAGGAGAAAAACAGACTGAGTTGACATCATTAGTATGACCATCTAGTTAGACCTTTTATTATCCTGTTTTAACATCCCATATACGGATAGAGTTATCATTACTAACAGATGCTAATGTATTTCCATCAGGAGAGAAACAGACTGAGTTGACATCATTAGTATGACCATCTAAGTAGACCTGTTATTATTCTGATTTAACATCCCATAGACGAATAGAATTATCATTACTACCAGAAGCTAATGTATTTCCATCAGGAGAAAAACAGACTGAGTTGACATCATTAGTATGACCATCTAATTAGACCTTTTATTATCCTGTTTTAACATCCCA
The DNA here is from genome assembly GCA_905183005.1 of Paramecium pentaurelia. Classification (NCBI taxonomy): domain Eukaryota; phylum Ciliophora; class Oligohymenophorea; order Peniculida; family Parameciidae; genus Paramecium; species Paramecium pentaurelia. The sequence goes on along the minus strand of CAJJDO010000113.1, from coordinate 3,316 downwards.
TAGACGTATAGAGTTATCACTACTACCAGAAGCTAATGTATTTCCATCAGGAGAGAAACAAACTGATTAGATATAACTAGTATGACCATCTAATTAGACCCTTTATTATAGGGTTTTAATATCCCATAAACGGATCGACTTATCATAACTACCAGATGCTAATTTACTTCCATCAGGAGAGAAACAGACTGAGTATACATAACTAGTGTGGCCGTCTAATTACACCTTTTATTCTTTTGTTATGACATCCCATAGACGAATAGAGTTATCATTACTACCAGATGCTAATGTCATTCCATCAGGAGAGAAACAGACTGAGTATACATAACTAGTGTGGCCGTCTAATTACACCTTTTATTATCCTGTTTTAACATCCCATAGACGTATAGAGTTATCTCTACTACCAGAGGCTAATGTATTTCCATCAGGAGAGAAACAAACTGATATAACAGCAAATTAATGTCCATCTAATTTTGCTTTTTATTCTCCTGTTATGACATCCCATAGACGGATAGAATTATCATTACTGCCCGAAGCTAATGTATTTCCTTCAGGAGAGAAACAAACTGATATAACAGCATCATCATGACCCTCTAATTAGGCATTTTATTATCCTGTTTTAACATCCCATAGACGTATAGTATTATCACTACTACCAGAAGCTAATTTATTACCTTACGGAGAGATACAAACTTACCAAACAATATCACTATGACCGTCCAATTTATTCAATTCCTGAATTTTCAAATTTTTCCATTTACATTTGAATAACTAAGCTCCATTCAAATTCAATCCACTTATATCTACATTATCCAACTCTGATCCACTTAAGTTGCATTTCACAAAGTGCCCTCCAATCAAAGAAGTATTCTTAATCCTTATATTCTCTAATGATTGGTTTCTGAGATCTATCTTCATACCTAATAATAAATTTAATCCATTTGACCCACTTTAAATAAATTTTTCATCTATGCTTGTGAGTAGAACTAAAAATTTGATAAAATCTATGATACCCTTATTTTTCGCTAATTTTTTTATTAAATCTTATCTTGCTTTATAGTATGTGCCTGAAGAATAATCATCTTTATTAAATTAATGATCCTAAATATTACTCAAGACTATTGTAATTTTCTTTATTATCTCAATTGCATCGCTTGTATTCATTTACTCGTTGATTAATAATTCATAAAAATTGCTTTACTTTGAAAGAAATCCTAGGATATCTGAAGCTTTCTATCTTCTAAGTATTTCAAGAATATTGTTATATATAGATTCATCAATATTCTGAATCTAGGATAGCATTTCAAAAAGATCTTCTTTCATAACTTCGGCTTCTACTTAAAATTGCTTTATAGTAGTAATAGAAGATTTAAATTGCTATTGAAAAATCTCATTCATTTCTTTTATCTTTTCACTAAGAGACTTTATTTCTTAGCCCCATAAATTCCTTATTTTTTTTAACTAATTCAAATAAAATTTTTTCTCAACATTCCAAACATTTAATGTTTATCCTTCTAATATTTGTACTAATTTCTCTAACTCAGTATTTGAAGTTTCATTTAGATTTATATTCTGGTTAATGATATCAAGATATGATTTGTTTTATTTTTCAATCATATCATATAACTAAATGATTGATTGTGACAATTCTTCCCAAATATTCTTCATCATACTCTCAGTATGAGACAGCATTGATTTAAATTCAGTTCGCTCTTCAATTATTTGAGAAGTCTCATCAAGCTTAAGTTCTTTTAATTTCTTCATAAGCCTTTCATGAAATTTATTAATCGGAATTGTATGTTTTTTGATATCCACTTCATGGTCGTATTAGCATTCAACGCATAGTTTTCTTTAGCATTAACACTTGTGAGGAGCTATACATATCAAAGATATTGGACTATTTATATGAAAAGTGCAATTCATTAATTTTTATTTTTAATATTGAATTTCTATTATTCTAACTTAAAGTTAAATACTGCAAATCAATAAAAGTACCTTATTTATTTTAGAAAATTGAAGTTCAGACTTTGTTGAGATTTTAATTGATGTAAAATATGCTATTGAGAATTTCAGCACCTGCATTGCTTTATTCTTTAATAATATTGAACATCTAATTTTTAAATGAAAATAAACTAAATTTGACTTATTTGATTGATTATTGAATTTTTAGTTGTAATGATAAATATAGAGAATAATAAAAAATGCCCTTAAAGATTAATGTATTTGATAACATTATCTTAATATTTAGATTCTAATGAAAAGGTATATTTACATAAATTTTTGAAATCTCTTTATTTTTATATTAGACATAAGACTTGGGTAAATAATATATAATTATGAGAAATACTATTTCGGATTGGTACCCATGTTTGTTAACATTATCAAAACCTTATTAAACAATCCTGGAACACCAGTCGCAACCTTAAAAACCGTGTGTAACAGCAGTCGCAACCCCAAAAAGCTTAGGGGAAATGTAGTAAAATGTACATTTTAGAAAATTGCTTCCACACTTTCCAACTAAATAGAGAAAGAAATAATATCTCACCCTATGCTGAACTAACACATCAGAAATCTGGCAGCATACGAAAGATGCGCCTATAACAGATATCCAAGTCTTTACATCAGGATTACAAAATCGACATTCCTTCTCTGTTAATATGTTTATAATGACTCTCAAGAGTAAAGTATTTTCAACAAACACCAGCTGAGAACTCTAAGGTATCATTAGATCATGAGTCTCATAAGAAGAACTCCTCTTACTGAATTTGCTAGAAGAGGGTTAATTATTAAAATTTAATGAAATATGTAAATTTCTACACACACTTTTATGTTAGGAAATGAGTTTGAATCTTTTTTGTTTTTATTTGATATTAAAATCTTTCATAATCAATTATTTTAATTATTTTGAAATAATTTAGCTAATTTCTTGCAAATTTTATTGTCTATTTAAAGTATGTGAACACCTATATACTTTGATTCTCAACTAAGACTATAGTTTAAATGTATGAAATACTACGTGAAGGATTTGCTCAATAATTAAAAAAAATAAAAGTAAATTGATGAACAATTTCCTAAAAAATTGAGAAATAATGTTTCATCTCATAAGTTTTCTACATCAGAATAAATTCAACGTTATAATTTAATTAAAGAATAGATCTAATTTAAATACCTGCTATACATCTAATTTTATAGTTAGGCTTTACTGAAGTGAACCTATTTTACAAAAGGATAAAATAGACAGTTTTTTATATATTCAATGGCAAATTTCAAAATAATTTGAAGGGAAGAAAGAAATAAAATAGTGATTAGGAATCAA